>CM064545.1:23450769-23786614 GCA_032716605.1 Paralithodes platypus
AACCCCACTGAGACATTAGAAACATTTAGTGGCTCACGTGTATTTGTGATATATACTCAATATTTGTAACTCTAATGTTTGGTGGGTTAGAATTAAATTAAATCAATTTCGGCCCGAGTTGCGTCGGGACACTCAGAAATCCTTGTATGGTATTCTTGAATATGGATCCTATAACTAGGTATGAATTGAAATATATTCACCTAGTGGGTTTCCCTTCGAATTCCTTAACATAAATAGGATAGAGGGTTGAGTGTCTTTTAGACTGCCGTGGTCTATCTATCTATCTATTGCCTGACGCCGTGATCCCCGAAGGGGTGGCCACGAACGAACCGCCCCCATGCACCTCTGTCCCCAGTCAGTCGACGCCCCTCCCCCCAACCAGCACCACCTTCGTTCATGTACTTCCTCACTCCATCCTTCCACCTCATATTCGGTCTACCTCTCCCCCTCTGTCCCTCCACCTCGCTCTCATACACCCTCTTAGTCATTCTCTCGCTTTCCATACGTTCCATATGGCCGAACCATCTCAAGTTGTTCCTTTTCACACTTTCCAGCACATCTACCTCCACACCACACCTCCTTCTTACTTCCTCATTAGTCTGTCTATCCCTCCATGTAACTCCGCACGCACTCCTTAAGTAATTCATTTCCACTGCTCTCACTCTTGGTCTGAGTCTCTCAACCAACGTCCATGCTTCGCTTCCGTAAGTCAGTGTCGGGATTACCACACTGTCATGCAAGGACTTCTTCACTTCCATACTGACCACCCTATTTCTTGTTACTGCTTTTAGCGTTCCTACAACCCTCTTCCCCTGTTGTACCCTCTCCCGCACCTCTTCATCCATAGTCCCATCTTTACTCAACACACTGCCCAGATACTTAAAAGAGTTGACGATCTCCATAGCCTGACCGTTCAGCTTCACCTCACACTCTGTGACTTCACCCCTTTCGAAGACCATAACCTTGCTCTTCCCCGTATTTACCTTCAAATTCCGTTTTTCGCACACTGTTCCAAACTCATTTACCAGACCCAAAACTCATTTACTGCCGTGGTGTAGTTGATTAAAGCGTCGGCTATCGTCCTGACGGTTGGCGGTTTGAACCCCACTGAGAGATTAGAAACATTTAGTGGCTCACGTGTATTTGTGATATATATATATATATATATATACGTTCATCTTGTCCATTTTCATTGCAACGTTTTGGAGACATCATCAGTCACATATAAAAATAACAGTTAAACACACTTCTAAAAAAAAACACTATAAGCATAGTGCATTACAATGATTACATAAAGGCTAAGAAATTGACATAGTATGAATATGTGAAAAAATACTATTAGTAAACCTTAATACGAACTATAAATTGACATAGAATTGCAAACATAACTAGATGACATAAGAAAAAACACAAACATTATACATTAATAACAAAACTTCAAAACAATATATGATATATAATATATGATATACTGTATACTATATATAATATATATAATACGGGGCTGTTAGGCCAGGCAGCTTAGGGAACGACAACAAAAATACGAACACACGAAAAATAACTTACATTTAGAAGATGTTAAAAACACAAGAGGTCGGTTGATTTTTCATTGCTATTTAGTGTAGTCTTTAATTGCACTGATATTAGACATTCCATGATGGTTAGTTCCTCTGCGGAACGACACGACTGTAGGACTGAATTATTATCCTGGAGGAGAGGGTGATTAAGTCCCGGGCACGTTAAGGAGGGTCACCGGCTTTTGTTTATGTTTCTCTTCTTTTCTCTCTTTCCCTGGCTTGTATCCATTCGGCTCATTCGGCCAACTGTTTTAAGACGTTTATCCCCATCCAGGTGTCGATTTCTTCCTGACGAGCGATAGCGAGCCAGCATTGTAAGGAGAAACATGGTCTGACACATGAGTTCAACAGGGCCAGGAATAAACTAAGTAGGAAAATAAAATCAGCGAAAACTAATTATTTTCACAATAAGGCAGAGGAATATCAGAATAACCCAAAGAAACTATGGAGGCACCTAAAAACAACAGGCTACAGCAACAAGACAAGGGATTCGTCTAACACTAATATTGCTCTCACCATTAATGATCAGGTTTGCCACGATAAACGACAAATTTCAACCTACTTCAACTCCTTCTTCACCTCCATAGCAAACACACTTGCACAGAACCTACCTCAACCTCTCAATAAATACACGACAACAACGGCCACCTTTCGAAATTTCTACAGAGATAAAGACATACACCCGAACACATTTGGATTGCAAAATGTTACACCAAAATACACTTTTGACGAGCTGTCTAACCTAAATGTACATAAAAGCACAGGACCAGACAAAATTCCTGCCAAATTTCTACGAGATGGAGCCATTGGTGTAGCAGGCCCCCTAACCCACATCATCAACTTGTCAATTAACACCAACACTGTACCTGCTGAACTGAAGGAAGCTATTGTAACCCCTCTATTCAAGAAAGGAAATAAACTAGAAGTTGGTAACTACAGACCAGTTAGCATATTATGTATTGTATCTAAAATCCTTGAAAGAGCGGTATACACCCAAATTGAACACTACCTCAAACAAAATAATCTATTCTATAAGTTTCAATCAGGTTTCAGATGCATGTACTCGACAGACTCCTGTCTCATCCACTTAACGGATCACATTCGTAAAGAAATGTCTAAAGGTAACTACACCGGTATGGTTCTTCTTGATCTACAAAAAGCGTTTGACACAGTAGACCATGATATCCTATGTAATAAACTACAAGCAATGGGCATAGGGTCTGTGAACTGGTTTAAATCTTATCTTAGTGATAGAACCCAAAGAGTCAAAATTGATGATAATATATCTGATCCTATGCCAATTAACTGTGGGGTCCCGCAGGGAAGCATCCTTGGTCCCTTACTCTTTCTCTGTTATGTGAACGACATGGAACTGAGCGTCTCATGTAAATTATTACTGTATGCAGACGACAGCGTGCTTCTGGTTTCAGGAAAAGACCCAATAAGTATTGCCGCTTCACTTTCCAAAGAACTAGAATCATGTAGTGAATGGCTAGTGGACAATAGACTATCTCTTCACCTGGGCAAGACGGAAGCCATCTTATGTGGAACAAAACGCAAACTGAAAGACATTGTGGGCTTCTCGGTCAACTGTAATGATATTCCTATAACAACAGTGTCACAAGTTAAATATCTCGGACTAAAACTGGACGCGAGTTTGTCAGGTGAAACAATTTTGGAATCTATCCTGAGTAAGTGTAGAGCACGTATAAAATACCTGTATAGACAGGTGGGATGCTTGCCCGCGGCGACCAAAAAGACCCTCTGCCAAGCGCTTGTTCAATGTCATTTTGACTATTCTGTGTCATCCTGGTACTCTGCATCATCTAAATCAGCACAGCACAAACTTCAGGTCACTCAAAATAAAATGGTTAGGTTCATGCTGAACCTAGGACCCAGATCACATGTTGGCCAGGAACAACTTCAGTCACTAGGTATGCTCAATGTCTCTGACAGGGCCAAACAAATCAGGCTCACTAATGCCTAATGCCAAAATTTTCTATGACAGAGCTCCAGAGTATCTAAAGAATGATTTTGTTAAAGCAAATGAGAGGAGTGGACATAATACAAGAAACAGGATGTTTAATTTTAAGGTCCCGAGAATCCAAGGACAGTGTAAGCAAACATTCTTCTTCACCGCCATCAAAGACTGGAACGACCTACCCCAGTCAGTCCGTGAAAAGAGAACACTGTATTCCTTCAGACGTAGCCTGAAGGAACACCTGAACCGGACAGCTGAGAGAAGGGAGCACCAATCTTATGTCTACTACTAAATGCGACATAAGAGATAGACAAACCAAACTGAAATTATGATTACTGATTACGGATTACTGATATTTACTATAGGATGTAAGGTATCTTAAAATAACCCCCTAGAAATACTTTCTCTAAAGTATCTATTTCTTTATCCTCCCCATTTTCCCCAGCTAACCTAATCCCACAAGGACCCCAATGGAAATACGCCTAACGGCCTTATTGGGCTATCCTTAGTTGGAATTATGCAAGGCTGGTACACGTCATATTTGTAACATACTATGTGGTACCAACTCTGTAAATTGCTAACTGAATAAATATTATTATTACTATTATTATTATAGAAATTCGGCTTCGCCGGAGACATTTTTTTATCGAAAAATGTACAAATTTAGCTTGCTGTCAAAACAAAAATATATATATGCTGGCTCGCTGCCGCTCGCCAGGAAAATATTGACACCGGGATGGGGGTAAACGTCTTAAAACAGCAGGCTGAATGGGGTCGAATGGATAAAAGCCAAAGAGAGAGGGAGAGAAAGAGAAAAAGAAGCGTGGTGGGCTCCCTTTACTTAACGTATGGCACTATTTGAGATGTTAGAATAGATACGTACTGTACCTTGAGTTGATATTTTGTTCAAACTATATGCATTGCATTACAGGAATGACATTGCTATGCGTAGACTAAAGATGTCTGTAGTTCTTTAGGAATTATTTCTTTTGAACTTTAAGAAAGTAACGATTGTTCGGGTAGATCTGAAAACTTACTTTAATCTGTGAGTAGAATTCATTCAGGAGATTATTGAGTTTGTTCTTTGATGAGAAACTGTTTTTACCCGTGTAAGAAATAGGGAAATACGTTAAAGCTCGTTTTGCTGAGGTGTGTTGCTCCTTAGGATGAAGGAGCTGCTGCAATTGTTTGTCAATGTAGGAGTCAGTGAAATTGGTATTAAAACTTTTTGCCGAAAAGGCTCTTTCTCGGAAATTTGAATTCAGAATCAAGGGTAATTTGAACACAATAGGAAGGCTCTTGAGGCTATTGTAGATATTAGATTGATCTTGTATGTAGTTTTGACGGTATATATATAGGCTTCCTATACTTCAATGTTGAGAAGTAGTTGGTAGAGTGATCAATTACGACATCAAGTTAAGGTGGGCGATCATTTGATTCATTTTCGGAGGTTAATTCAATATGTTTATGCTTTGAGTTGAGATGGGTTAGGAATTGTGGGATGTGATCTTGTCTCTGAATGTAAGAAATATGTCATCAGCATAGAACACAGGTTTGACGAAATTAGGGTAGTCACTTAACCACTGTTGTTCGTGGTGGGCGAAGAAGGGGCCTAGAGTGCTTCCCATGGACACTGTTATTTTGTGTGAACAGAGACAGAGTCCCAGTGTGGAACTCAGAGAGCGCTTAGGCATTGAGGGTATTAGTGAGTAGATGCGTGGGAGGCTTAGGTATGCCATCTAAGTCTATTCCTCCGCATCTACTCCCTAATACCTATGTAATACTAATGTGGAAAGGATGGATGGGAATAGTTGGGTTAAGAAAACACGTCTATGAACGTGGAAGGAGTCGCAAGGAGAGGTAAACCAAGAAAGACGTGGGATCAAGTGGTACAAACTGATCTCGCAGCCAAAGAACTGACTAAGAGGGATGCCACAGACCGGGCTGCCTGGAATGCCGCCATTACGTGTATAAAAAGACTGACCTACTCACGTGTAGATCATAGTCTTTAAAGTGTGTATGCATGTATATATTGCCTAATGATTAAGTATGTGTCTCCAAAACGTTGCAATAAAAATAAACAAGATGAACCTGTTCTTCTATCAAGCCCTGGTGCTTCTCCTCATTAGTTAAACATAAGAACATAAGAAAATGGGAGTCTGCAGAAAGCCGATTGGCCTAAGCAAGGCAGATCCCTGTCCCACACAACCCCAAATCAATTACAAAGCCCAATTATAGGCTCAACACTCTAATACCCTGAGGATCATCTTACCAAAACGGTTAGAGATTAACGCAGGATTATGGGGGTCTGCAGAGCGCTGATTGGCCCAACCCGGCTGATCCCCCTTCACACCCAACCCTTCTCGTCCATATGCTTATCCAATTTTATCTTAAAGCTCCCTACAGTTTTAGATCCCACTATAGCACTTGGTAGTCCATTCCACCCATCTACAACTCTGTTACCAAACCAATATTTGCCTTTATCTTTTCTGAAACGAAATTTATCTAATTTGAAACCATTGGTACGAGTTCTTTCGCTATCACTGAGCTTTAGTACATTTGTCATGTCCCCTTTGTTAATCCCACTTACCCACTTGAACACCTCTATCATATCCCCTCTAACTCTGCGTCTCTCTAACGAATGTAAACCTAATTTCTTCAACCTTTCTTCATACGGAAGATTTCTAATATTATGGATCATTTTTGTCATTCTACGCTGTACTCTCTCCAATGAATCTATGTCCATTCTGTAATAAGGACACCAAAATTGGACAGCATAATCCATATGGGGTCTCACTAATGACAAGTAAAGTTTTAAGATAACATCAGCAGTTCTGTTACTCACACTCCTAGAGATGAACCCGAGAATCCTGTTTGCCTTATTACGAACGCCTATACACTGTTTTCTAGGCTTCAAATCATTGCTAACAAACACACCTAGATCTTTCTCGCAGTCTGAATTTTCTAATTCTAAATTAGCTAGTTTATATTTAACATTTGTTTGCATCTTCCCTATCTTTAATACCTTGCATTTGTCAATGTTAAACTTCATCTGCCAATTTACTGACCATTCATGTAAGGTATCTAGATCCCTTTGGAGGCACTCTATATCGCTATCTGAATCAATTGATCTCCCCATTTTAGTATCGTCTGCGAATTTACTTATCCTACTAGTTATACCTAAATCTAGGTCATTTATGTATATAAGAAACAACAGGGGACCTAATACCGATCCCTGGGGGACACCACTTTTGACTGCTCCCCACTCTGACTTGGTACCATTTATGCTGACTCTCTGTTTCCTACCAATTAGCCATGACCTAATCCATCCCAACAACGCCCCACCTATTCCATGTGCCTCAACCTTTCTCATCAATCTCTCATGAGGAACTCTGTCGAAAGCTTTACTGAAATCTAAATATATAATATCGTATGCCTTGTCATTATCTACTGCTTCATATACCTCTGAGAAAAAACTAAGCAAATTAGTAAGGCAAGAACGTCCCTGAGTGAATCCATGCTGAGAAGAATTGATTAAGTTAAATGTTTCTAAGTGGTTTCTCATTTTTCTAGCAATAATTGACTCTAGTAGCTTTCCTATGATTGAAGTGAGACTAATGGGACGGTAATTGGATGCTATTGATTTATCACCTTTTTTGAAAATCGGAACTACATTTGCAGGTTTCCAAGCTTCTGGAACTATACCTGTTTCTAATGAATTGTTAAAAAGAAATGTTAATGGGTAACTTAACTCATCTCTGCATTCTTTTAATACTCTGGCATATACCTCATCGGGGCCAGGCGATTTCTGAGGTTTCAGTCTGTCAATTTCCTTAAGCACATCATTTCTACTTATAGTAACCGTACTTAACCTATTTTCTATACTATCGCTATATACCTTACGGACTTCTGGAATCTGTGCCAAATTTTCATTAGTGAAAACGGATAGAAACTGACTATTTAATGTACTGCACATTTCTAAATCATTTTCTGTCATTTCTCCTATCGAAGTTTTAAGGGGGCCTATTTTATCTCTAACTTTATAATCCGCTTTCAACAGAATCCGCTTTCAACAGAAATGATCAATAGCTAATATATATATACGGTATATATATTTATATATATATATATATATATATATATATATATATATATATATATATATATATGAAATACAGGGATGGAGAGAACACGACAGGCCCACCTGCAAAACCAGACAGTCACGGTACCAACAACTAGCCCGGACAACTCACCCCAAAATGGCCGACCCCGAACCACAACCTTCAACTTCCCGGAGGACGGTTCGCCCTCAACCCTTCTAGACTCAACCACTTCACCCATTCCACAGACACGTCATGTAACTCCCAGCCTTCTAGTATACAGAACACACTCCTGACTCCCCTTTCTTAAAACCCCCCCACCAAGATGTTTTGTAATGAGAAACCCCCATAGCCGTTGCATGCCTACAGACCACGAATAGGATTATTGAAATGCTTATCTTTAAATGTGACAACCCCAGTAAACAGAGGTAAGAGGGAAGACACCTCTTAGCTCTAGGATACACGGGGTACAAATATAACTCTGTCAATTAGACATGGAACATGCCATGACCATTATATTTTATACTAACTTTGCCTACTAACCCTGCAGACGGCCATAACTGCAAACCATGTATTATCTATTATTGTATTCATGATATATATATATATATATGTTTAACTATGACAGCCCTCTAAGACGAAGATGAGGCGGGAAGACACCCCTTATCTCTATCTTACGACGGTATAAGTGTACGCCCCATATTAGCTATTATCTTGATGTACCTTGATTAGGTCATGGCTAATTGGTAGGAAGCAGAGAGTCAGCATAAATGGTACAAAGTCAGAATGGGGAGCAGTCAAAAGTGGTGTCCCCCAGGGATCTGTATTAGGTCCTCTGTTGTTTGTTATATACATAAATGACCTTGATTTAGGTATAACTAGTAGGATAAGTAAATTTGCAGACGATACCAAAATGGGGAGAACAATTGATTCAGATAGAGATATAGAGTGCCTCCAAAGGGATCTAGATACCTTACACTAATGGTCAGTAAATTGGCAGATGAAGTTTAACATTGACAAATGCAATGTATTAAAGATAAGGAAGATGCATACAAATGTTAAATATAAACTAGCTAATGTGGAATTAGAAAACTCGAATTGTGAGAAAGATCTAGGTGTGTTTGTTAGCAATGATTTGAAGCCTAGACAACAGTGTATAAGCGTTCGAAACAAGGCAAACAGGATTCTCGGGTTCATCTCAAGGAGTGTGAGTAACAGAACTGCTGATGTTATCTTAGAACTTTACTTGTCATTAGTGAGACCCCATATGGATTATGCTGTTCAATGTTGGTGTCCTTATTACAGAATGGACATAGATTCATTGGAGAGAGTACAACGTAGAATGACAAAAATGATCCATAATATTAGAAATCTTCCGTATAAAGAAAGGTTGAAGAAATTAGGCTTACATTCGTTAGAGAGACGCAGAGTTAGAGGGGATATGATAGAGGTGTTCAAGTGGGTTAGTGGGATTAACAAAGGGGACATGACAAATGTACTAAAGCTCAGTGATAGCGAAAGAACTCGTACCAATGGTTTCAAATTAGATAAATTTCGTTTCAGAAAAGATATAGGCAAATATTGGTTTGGTAACAGAGTTGTAGATGGGTGGAATGGACTACCAAGTGCTATAGTGGGATTAAAAACGATAGGGAGCTTTAAGATAACATTGGATAAGCATATGGACGAGAAGGGTTGGGTGTGAAGGAGGATCAGCAGGGTTGGGCCAATCAGCACTCTGCAGACCCCCGTAATCCTGCGTTAATCTCTAACCGTTTTGGTAAGATGATCCTCAGGGTATTAGAGTGTTGAGCCTATAATTGGGCTTTGTAATTGGGGTTGTGTGGGACAGGGATCTGCCTTGCTTAGGCCAATCGGCTTTCTGCAGACTCCCATTTTCTTATGTTCTTATGTTCTTACCTATGCTAAATGCTATGCTTAATTCTGATCAATCTGCAGACGATCATCTCAAGAGAGGAAGACCGGGAAGACACCTGGTATCCCTCTACATTGTCAGTATGTGTATGTGTACCCCCATGCCCCATTACCCCTTATTCTAAGTAACTAAAATATATCTCCTACCCAAGCAACAGACGGACAGACAGACAGACATTCACCAACACGGTCCGGAGAGAGAGATGGACAACAACACCCCGCCCTTTCCCGTCTACTCCTCCCCCCAGCCCAATTAGAAGCTTATCGCCTCAGCAGCCGGCACTGGACAACCAACCCCAAAAGGGCCGACCCCAGACTGGACCTCCACACCAATCCACATGCTCCACACTTTTCAACTCACATTCTTCTTAGTATATAAACCACATCTCTTTCCTCCCCACCATTATTAAGATACTAGATGATATCCACCCCCTTGCTTTCTGATGACGTAAGCAGTGATAGCCGCGTCGTATGCATGTCCCTGTGACTGTCGTAATTACTGTTGTATTAATTTCACGTGCATTTAGCTCCAGCTGGACCCCACTACAACCGCCACAGGCAACATGACTGCAGACCATGTATATGATTAATGAATATGTTTATCTTTAACTAGGGCCCCCCTGCAGGAAAAGTAAGAGGAAAGCCACCTCTTAACTCTCTGTATTATGAGGGGTACAGATATATGACTATGCCAATTATTGAATTGATTATGTCACTACCATTTTATTGTTATGCCATGAATATGATTAATGAATATGTGACAGCCCCTGTAGAAGAAGTATGAGGGCAGACACCTCTTAGCTCTCTGTATTATGGGGGGTATAGATATATAACTGTGCCACTTAGATATTGATTGTATCATTTACCATTTTTTACTTGTTACTTATTAACATACTAACCCCGCATGATGACTGACCTACTAACCGTAGAATAATAAGGAAATCGCCACCTCGCACACAATCTATTTTCCCCTAAACCTTGCATTACATAATCCAGTCTGCTTTTCTTTTCTAGCCTCCCTCCACACGCCTTCTACACGCCTCGTCAAGACACTTCCTTCTCGGAGTAAAGTTCACATGATCCTATCTTTTTTTTTCCATTGCAACCAGGCAGGCGACAGCTGTGCATGCATGGACGACGACCTGATCACCCCACGGAAGCGCCAATGCCTTGCGTCACGGGCTCGCCCCAGGTGCGTAGCCAACACAGTCTATCACCATGATAATGATAATTGCACTGCCGCCTGATTACGCATGCCTACTTTATTGACCACTATAGAGCTGTATTTTCTCTCTCTCCCTTGTCCACACGTGGTCTACGTGGGTATTTCCACCCTAACCCAGGTGGGCCGACAACAACAAATTAACTCGGCCATCGAGCCGTGTCCAACCCGGAGGGACTCCTACCTGCGCCACCCTCCTCGACCCCGGTATACGGGACCACTAGGGCACCCGCGCTTAACCACCACCTGTATACACGTGCCAACACCTGTGAGGTATTACAGGACTTGTTATTCAATCTCACCAAGACCTACAGGTACGAGAGAACTGTTCACTTACCTTTCTTCCCCTTGTTCCCCTTCTTTTTAAAAGTAACCTACTTATCAAGTCAAACGATTAGCCACTGACCCTCCTGGCCGAGGTGCTCCTCCCCTCGCCACCATGAACAACAAGGCGACGGGTCCCTTGCTTGCCATAACACCTGCCATTAACTATTCTTATATGTCGGTGTGTGAACTAACGCTGTTATCTAATTCAGAACATTGGGAACGAAGGGCCAGATTGCCAGATGTTGACCCCACAGCCCTGCACAGCCGCCCTGGCCCTGAATTGGAAGGGACCCATCAGCCCCCGGCCCGGGCAACACAGAGTCACCCTGCCATATATAAACCACGAAAGGAGGAGAGCGGGCAGTTTTAAAACATAGCTTTTTGTCGGGCGGGACGTCGCTCTGTTGGAAGACTGTTTTACTCCCATGTTAGTAACCGACCGGCACCCCA
The DNA here is from genome assembly GCA_032716605.1 of Paralithodes platypus. Lineage (NCBI taxonomy): Eukaryota > Metazoa > Arthropoda > Malacostraca > Decapoda > Lithodidae > Paralithodes > Paralithodes platypus. The sequence continues at coordinate 23,462,362 of CM064545.1, forward strand.
CAAGCTGAACACCAGGAGCTGATATATTATATCCTGGGCCTGTATTAACCGTGGTAGATCACAGGTCAATATAGGAACCTAAGAGAAATATATATATATCACCACACATGCACTTGGGTTGATTGAACCTCTCGTCATGGATCAGAGACAGTTAAGCAAGGTTTGTGAAGACCCAATGCTTACGTTGGTCCGATGAGACGCTACCCTGGTCTCAGCCCAGACGCAGACCATTTAAGATCCATAGGAGAGACCCTGAACTCAACTTCATCACCGGTCAACCGACCCATCTGTAACTTCTTCACACAACTGGACCCCCTGGACGGCCCCCTGGAGCAGCCGAGAAGCCCCCGACGACACCAGATTCAAGAGGAGAAGAAGATATCCTGATCGGGCACGATTTCCTATTATAATATCATTGTATAGATACCGTGTTACTAAACCGTTGTGTTGCCTGTGTTCACCTTTGAGTTATTTGCTAACTATAAAGAGATTTCAAGTTGATCCTAGAGTCCCCTGTTTTGCCAGAGATCCGTTACAGTAAAATATATTACAAGATAATTACCGCGACAGTATTTACCCCCAGCCACGACACGAGTTATACTTAAATTGAGTGTTTGGTATAGATATTCTGTGATCCCATAAACAAGGGATAGGTCATGAAGTATAATTTAATCTCAGTGACGAATTACCATCAGTACATTAACAGTTTAAGAGATACATAATAATTGTCTACTTGACTCTGCTAGATCGTATAAAATCGAACCTCAACGTTAGTCCCCACTTAATCGAATAACTAGAACCTTAAGCCAAAAGCAACGTTCGGTATCAGACATTGTGTAAATTAAATCGGTGCCCCCTTCAAGTGACTTTCTTATCGCTTCTTATCATGTCCGTATCGGAAAAATAATGCCCGAGACTCGGAAGTGGCAGTGCATACTCTAATCCAGATCCACGATTGTGCTTGGAGAATTGAAAGACCAAGCTCTTATAACTGAACTCATTACTCTTATTCATGTTCTATAAAGTGAAAGTGATTCTTTTTCTATACCGTGAGTGTGTTCAATAAATAAAGCTGTATTACAAACGTCATCCTGTGATTCTACTTGACGTGTGCAATTGATCCCGTGTGTGTATACAGTATATGTGAAAGGAGCTATCCCAGTCTTGTAGAACTCACTTACGCAATAGTTAATCCTGAATAAAATCAGGGCATAACAATATATATACAGTATATATATATATATATATATATATATATATATATATATATATATATATATATATATATATATATATATATATATATATATATATATATATATTTATATATATATATATATATATATATATATATATATACAATATATTTATATGCATTACATCCTTCTGGTAAAGTGTATACTAATTAAATTTACACTTGTTATCACAACATAACATATTACTTTACTATTGGTCGCTCCACTATTTCTACTCTATCTATTTCTCAACTACTTTTGCGTCATCCATCTTTCTCTATACAACATATTTTTACACTCCCTCTGTTGTGCACAATCAACCTCCCCTCCTTTCCATCCTCTCCTACCTCTCTGTAAAGGATTGGATTTTTTCTTTTTCATAATTGAAAGTCAAACTGACTGACTGATTAATTAAGCTTCTGGACTAGTTTTCAATTCCGGTGTGTGTGTGTATGTGAGAAGGGGGGGGGGGGGCTCAATTCTATCCAGATATATTACATACTACGAAATATTGACCACGCATATTTCTATAATTCTTTCCATCTATACTGAACAATTTGCAATTAAATTGTTTGATTTTACTCGTCTCCTATATGTTAACTGTTGATAATTATTGATTAATTTTTGAAAATATAATTTATTATTTTACTCCATGGGACAAGGAGAAAATCGGTACCTACAGCGAGTTCTAATAAGTATATTTTAAATCAAAAGTTTGTTCTCATTGCTATGGAGATCCTATTTTAATGGGAATCTGTGTAACTTCGTAGCCGTTTATATGAGTTTATGTAGACCATAGGGCCCCTTGACATGTAACCTGTTCGTGAAATAGCTTACCTATACGATAACGTGAACAGATGAAGGGCGAAGGATTAATAAGTGAATCAGCTTATATAATATATATACATATATATATACATATATATATATATATACGGTATATATGAACTCTAAAGTGGAACACATTCTATCTATCTTTCCCTTCTCTGAAATCTCCATCTTAGGAGATTTCAATGTTCACCACTGCCAATGGCTCTCCTCTCACTCTAATGACAAACCTGGTGATCAAGCCTACGTCTTTTCTATCATAAATGACCTAGAGCAGCTGGTCCAGCAACCCACCCGTATTCCGGATCTCTTCGGAGATCGGCCCAACATTCTTGATTTATTTCGGACTCTTAACCCTGCTTCTAATACTGTCAATCTTTTCTCTACTTTGGGCTCCTCCGACCATAAACTTATCTCCGTCACCTGTCCTATCTCTTCAGTACGGCCATCCGATCCTCCCAGCCGGCGGCGCTTGTGGCACTTTGGCGCTGCCGACTGGGAGGCTCTCCGGCAGTACTTCTTGGATTTACCATGAAATGACCTCTGCTTCCGTGGCCGAAGAACCTCGGAGAGTGCTGAACGCATTACCGAGGTAATCCTCTCGGGCATGGAAGCGTACATTCCATTTTTTTTCTCTGCAAAAAAATCTTGGTTTACTCACGCTTGTTCTACTGCTGTGCACAACAAGGAGGAAGCATTCAAACAGTACCGACACCTTAAAACTCAAGAATCTCATTCTTCCTATGTTTCTGCCCGGTATCAAGGCAAATCTGTTCTTCGACTTGCCAAGCACTCTTTCATCAATAATAAATGCACTGAACTATCCAACTCTAGCCCTTCCCAAGCTTTCTGGCATCTAGCCAAAAACCTCTCCAACAACTATTCTTCCTCGTCTTTCCCTCCCATTTTCCACTCTGATGGCACAACCATCACTTCTTCCTCTGACAAAGCTGAACTCTTTGCTCAAACGTTTGCCAGAAACTCTACTTTGGATGATTCCGGTGCTATTCCTCCCTCTCTACCCCCCTTTCTCCTACTTATGCCTAATATCTTAATCTCTTCTAAAGATGTACTTTCTACCCTCTCTGGGCTTAATACTTAGAAGGCATACGGTCCGGACGGTGTTCCTTCTGTTGTACTTAAAAACTGTGCATCCGTGCTGACCCCCTGCCTAGGCAATCTCTTTCGTCTCTGTCTCTCCTCTAACGTCTTTCCTTCTTGCTGGAAGTTTGCTCTCATTCAAATGACCGCTCTCAACCCTCCAACTATCATCCAATTGCTCTCATCTCTTGTATCTCTAAAGTTTTTGAAACTATTCTTACTTCCAAATTTCTTAAGCATTTCTCTTCTCATAATCTGCTCTCAGATCGCCAGTATGGCTTCCTTAAGGGTCGCTCTACTGGTGATCTTCTTTCATATCTTTATAACTCTTGGTCATCCAACTTTCGGGACTTCGGTGAGACTTTTTGTGTTGCACTAGACATATCGAAGGCCTTCGATTGAGTCTGGCACAAATCTTTAATCTCCAAACTGCCCTCCTTCGGTTTCTGTCCCTCCATCTGTGCCTTTGTCTCTAATTTCCTTTCCGGCCGTTCCATAGCTGCGGTTGTGGACGGCCATCGCTCAATTCCTCATCCTATCAACTCCGGTGTTCCTCAGGGTTCTGTCCTATCTCCTATTCTCTTTCTATCTATCTATCTATTGCCTGACGCCGTGATCCCCGAAGGGGTGGCCACGAACGAACCGCCCCCATGCACCTCTGTCCCCAGTCAGTTGACGCCCCTCCCCCCAACCAGCACCACCTTCGTTCATGTACTTCCTCACTCCATCCTTCCACCTCATATTCGGTCTACCTCTCCCCCTCTGTCCCTCCACCTCGCTCTCATACACCCTCTTAGTCATTCTCTCGCTTTCCATACGTTCCATATGGCCGAACCATCTCAAGTTGTTCCTTTTCACACTTTCCAGCACATCTACCTCCACACCACACCTCCTTCTTACTTCCTCATTAGTCTGTCTATCCCTCCATGTAACTCCGCACGCACTCCTTAAGTAATTCATTTCCACTGCTCTCACTCTTGGTCTGAGTCTCTCAACCAACGTCCATGCTTCGCTTCCGTAAGTCAGTGTCGGGATTACCACACTGTCATGCAAGGACTTCTTCACTTCCATACTGACCACCCTATTTCTTGTTACTGCTTTTAGCGTTCCTACAACCCTCTTCCCCTGTTGTACCCTCTCCCTTCTCTTTCTAATTGTCATAAATGATCTTCTCAACTGTACATCTAGTCCCATCCATTCATATGCAGACGACTCTACTTTACACCACTCAATTAGTTTTCCAGAACGCCCCAGCCAGCAGTCCCTAAAAAGTAAACGTAATGAAGGCATAAAATGCTTATCTTCTGATCTAGCTACTATTTCCAATTGGGGTAGAGAAAACCTTGTTATATTTAATGCTTCCAAAACTCAATTTCTCCATCTTACTGCCCATCAGGAACCTCCAGAGGACTATCCCTTATTCTTCAACAATACAAAAATCAACACTTCATTTTCCCTCAATGTTCTCGGTGTCTCTTTTTCTTCTGCTCTGACTTGGAAAGACCATATTACCAGTCTCGCTAAGGCAGCCTCCCAGAAGCTGGGTGTGCTCAACCGCCTCAAGGGGTTCTTTACCCCTGCGCAGCTACTTGCTCTGTACAGGGGCACAGTGCGTCCTTGTATTGAGTATTGTTCACATGTGTGGGGAGGATCCTCTCACACCGCACTCCTAGATAAAGTAGAAAGGAAAGCCTTTTGTATCATTAACTCCCATCCACTCACCAATTCTCTGCAATCTCTCTCTCTTCGCCGCAATGTTGCATCTCTCTCACTATTCTATCGCTACTACAATAATCAGTGTTCCTCGGAGCTTTCCCAGTGTATACCACCTCCTCTACGTAGGGTACGTAGTACCCGCTTTGCAACACAATCCCACCCCTGATCTGTGCAACTCTCCAACCCAAGACTTTCAGACTTTCTTCTATTCAACTGCTGAGCTCTGGAACTCTCTCCCAGAATCAGTCTTTTCCTCTTCCTATGACTTAAATTGATTCAAACTCTGTGTGTCCAGGCATTTTAGCTCGAACGTCCCTTGATTTCAGCCCTGTCACTCTTTGAAATCTGGGGAAGGCACTCGCTGCAGGCAGTTATGCCTTTTGTCTCCCTCATTCACATAGAAAGAAAAAAATATATATATACTGTATATATGTATATATATATATATAGTGGCTCACGTGTATTTGTGATATACTCAATATAAAGTATATATATATATATATATATATATATATATATATATATATATATATGTGTATATATATAAACAGTATATATATACAGTATATTAAACATGAAAAATATAGATTCTTGTGGTCAAAAATATGCGAACATAATTATTTTTCCACACTAAAGGTGTGTAGAAAGGGGGAGGTTCACTGCACAAAGCTTAAACAATGTTAGTGCTAAATTTAAATTGCATTTAAAATATATTGCATGCAAAAAATAAAGGTTTAAAAAGTACGGCCGAGTATCTTATTAGAAGGGTCGGACATTTGCGTTTATATTACAAATATGTTAATGTCATAAAAGTGTTAAAATGCATTTCTCTACTTTCGTAGATCTTCAGTTATTACAAATTTGCAAGAGTGGCTGGTTCCAGAGTCAGGAAGTTGGTCTGCAGTCTTCTGCGGATTACCAGCGTGAAGAGGAACATCTTTATTTATACAGCTGATGTTTCGGAATTGTCCTAATTCCATCTTCAGAGCCTAAAACCAAGATAAAATACTACCGTTACAAACTTTTTTGTCAAAATTAGAAAAGTACATATGAATACATGACATACTTACACAGAGTCCAACTGGCTCAACTTCCCGAAATCCATTCAAAGTTCCGCAAAACAGCTAATAAATTTTTCTTATAAAAGTATGCAAACCTTCAGTGAAATAATTGACTAAATAATACCTAAATTGTAACATCTAAAGAATAAAATAAACTAATAGACATCCACATCCACAAATGTTATACGCGCAATGTCAATAATAATGTTTTTTTTATATACACAGACCTTATTTTTGGGTACATTACATGATTAGATTAATATCCAGTATTCAATAAATGGATATGAATCGTGATCAAGTGCTGTACTTATAACTGTCTTGATGGTGTAACGGTTAGAGTGTTTAAGATCTGTATGTGGTAACCCAGGTTCGAATCCCGGTAGGATCACATGCCTTCATTACTTTCATTGGGTGGTGTTTGGTGTTGGGAGTGAAATTAATTCTTTAGATTATCTATAGTTTCAGGAATATTTCTTAGTAAGGTCGTTCCTATGTGATGTGTGCCCCATCAGATATGCATTCCTTTCGCATAATCATTAGGCTATTCATAGTGCAGTTGATTAGATTATTTAATATCCAGTATTCGATAAATGGATATGAATCGTGATCATGTGCTGTACTTATAACTGTCTTGATGGTGTAATGGTTAGAGAGTTTAAGATATGTAGGCTATGTGTTAACCTAGTTTCAATTCCCATTAAGATCACATGCTTTCATACATTTCATTGGGTGGTGTTTGGTGTTGGGAGTTAAATAAATACATTATATTATTACTTATTTTGTTCTACCAATTTGAGCCAAAAGTTCACATACTGATCGATTCTAGTCTGTATATGCAGCACATTCTTCATCATGTTTACAATTCATATTTCCGTCATGTTATACAAAATAGTAATTGGTATAATAACACATAACATTGTCACGTCTCGCCTACATGCTGGCAAACAAACTGGTGTTCATAATTATTTGTGTTTCTGTTTTGAAAAATGCACCCATTTTTATGATCAAGCTTTTATGGGATTAAATTAGAAAGCCAAAGGTTAATGAGTTCTGGAGAGAGAGAGAGAGAGTTACAGTTACAAGGAATAGTGAGTATTTCAAAGACGTTGTGGTCCATTCCGAAGATATACTCAAAGTGGAAATATAGAGATTGTGTAGTGCACTACACTCATTGGAGAGTATGCAATATCTATTCTCTTCTTGAACATATTTATGGAAGTTTGTTCAATGTTTAACAGATCGTATACAGTTTTTGATAACATTTCCACACACACTGGTGCTGAACTTCTTCTATTCTAACTTCCACCCATTACTGTATGTTGTATTCGAATTGAGGCCAAGCATTTTCTATAATCTACTTTGAGAAACCCATTATTTATTTCAAAGACTTTGATGATCTGTCTTAGTAGTCTATGCGTTTACAACGAAAAAGACCATGAGCTCTCAAAAGGGCATCTCGGCACAGTCTTCTAAATTATGTACTGTTTTAACACGTAAAGCGCGAAGCTATGGTAGTTCAAACCCTCCCGCTAAGCAAAGGTATTTGGTTCTATTCTGACGGATATCGTCATTTGTACCATATACAGTATATAATTAATACTTATCCATATGCACCTATTTTGCGTTCAATATGAACATATGAAAATTTAAGAGCAATAAAAGAAGTGGGAATAGCATTTGGGGGTAAAAAAGACATATTTTTGCCGCCCGGTCGCATCATGAGGCGAGAGCCGGGGTGACGAATTACCTCGCTCTCCGAGCTGTAGAGCGACACTGAGGCCTTGCACTAGAAGTCTCTCTGTTGCAAGGATCTTTAACTGCCTCTCGCGTGTTAAAGAGACCGGCGTAAGGGAAATTCGCACCAAAAATTACCCGGTACAAGGGGGAATAAGAGGGAAAATAGCTGATAATTGAGGAGGGGGGAAAAGAACGGAAAGGAAGGGAAGGGGGAAGTTGGGACACATATATAGGAGTGGTAGCAACTAATTGAGGAGAATTATCTCACCTAATTACAAATTGCTTTGTTTTGAGTGCCACTGGGGTGTTTTGAAGGTTTCTTTTATGCTCTGGATCAATTGAGGACAGTGGCAGTGCACCACAAAAACCTCTATTGAAGACAATCGACTTTTATGGGTTAATGTTCTAGCCGTAGCATGGACTCTTTCAAGTCGTTCTATATCTTTCTTGGGTGTTGGAAACCGGAATTGAACACTATATTCAAGGAGAGGCTGTATCAGCTCGATATTAAGTACGAGACAATCGTCTCATTTATATATTCATAGTGCCTCTCAGACTATTACAGTGTATTTCCTTTTGATACAGCCCAATAATTGCTTCCCTTTCTTTTTTACTTCAATGCACTGCTTGGAAATCTTGAGATCAATGATTTTCAGAACACCTAAATCGTATTCCATGTCAGTCATTTCGAAGGTCTTCTAAGGTGCCAATACTGAGTAGTTTGACTTGGGGCTTGCTTGGTTGATATGCATCACCTTGCACATTTCTAAGCTTAGTGGCATCTGTCATGTCAATAATAATAATAATAATAATAATAATAATAGTAATAATAATAATGAGTATTTAGATTTCATGATTACAATGTTGGTACAACTTAATATGGTTAAATTATGATATGTACTATTGCATAATTCCAAATAAGGATATGGGCTATCCATAGTTGGAATTATAAGGTCATTTTCATTTTGGTCCTTCTTGTGGGATTAACCTTCTCAGGCTTGGAATCGCGATTAGCGTATTCAGGAAGGGTATCCCTAAATGCACTGATATGCGATGAGCATATTGGATAATTTAGAAATCAATTGAATGAGAACTGAGTACTCGAATTACGTATAAATTGGGCTACCATAAGTTTTGGTATTGGCACACTAAATGAAAACATAGGCAACACTGTTCTTAGTCAACCTCACCCATTCCGATCGATAGAGAGAGAGCAAGTCATCAGTTTCAGTCTAACAGGCAGGGTAGAACATGCTACGCAAAGCCTTGGAATATTGTAGTCTGGACTATGGGTTAGTGTATCTAAAATACTATATAATATGATTTTATGTCTTAGAATACTGTTTTTTTGTTTTATTATTTGTTATGTTATCTCCACTAACCAACTTTACTCCTAAACTCGATTAATTAAATTAACAAACACATGTGGCAGTCCGGGGATTCGAACCCAGAACGCTCACACCGAAAATCAACACACTTATGCATTGCACCACGAAGACAGTGGAGTCCCAAAATAGACGTGCAGAACTTCAGGATTAGGTTAGGCAAAATATTCTAAGCATAAAATATTCTATAAGCAAAATTCTAAATTTTACCCGTTACAGAGGCATTGCCTGTTGAAAATGGCATTTTCTTAAGTTTCCCCATAAGGCTGGCCTAGCTGTCCTAGAGCCAACCACACCCCCATCTAACTGCAATAATTTGACCATGTTATTTTCAAGATATTATAATTCTGTATGTTGCAAAATTATTATAAATATATTACCTCACTTAGGACCTTTTGGAAACTATTTGACATGGAAGAGTCCATTACAACAATGCGGGGGAGGACATTATATAAAACTTTCAATACTTCTTAAATGGTTGAGATTTAGAATTTTGTTATAAAACATTTTATGCTTAGAATCATCTATATAATCATATCCAGAAGTTTGGCATGTCTATTTTGAGACACCCTGGATATGTAGTGTAAGCTAATATTAGTGCATAATTATAACCTGTTTCAATATAAAACCGTTATGAGTACTAACATTCTTATCCGATGATTGCTTATTTGTAAATAATCGTACATAATCAAATATTAGGGGTAGGGAATTCGAGTGTTTTATTTTCTTCCCCTACCATAAGTTATACATCGATATAATTAATAGCTCTACCACAGCCTTACAAAATAATATAACAAGAAAAATATACGCTACAGTGTACAGTGTACCGGAGCGAGTCCGAGCATCGCGATCGGGTAACAAGAAATATAGATGATAAACAAATTCTGATTGCATTTTTGGAAAGTGAGTGAAAAATACTTATCAAATCATTTTAGATATTTTTAAAAATTATTGTTCAACTTATAAAGAAATCATATCGGTGTAATCTCGTAAACAAACACGATTAAATATTTCTTATATATAAATTTTCAACATGATAATTTGATCTTATGGGATTTGTTTCCAGTTTTATAATAGTATGGTTCTTGCTCTATCTTTGGGTGCATAATATATTGCATATTTAGGGGAGGTGTGGTGGAGTGGTCTTGCCACTGGACTGGTAATTCAATGGACCGGGATTCGAATCCTGATATTTCAATCGGAAGATATTATTGGGATGGAATTTGTGCTGTATCTAGTATCAGTGCATTACCACAAAGCCCACCGAAATTCCAAATAAATGCCCTCATTGTTTCCTGATTAAATAGCACTGTATGAATATTCCCATATTCAAAATATGCTATAGGGGGGCAATGCCTAATGACTTCATAGGTGGCGTTCTGAGAGAGAGGGTCCGAGTCTAGGAGCTGAGACAGTGAAGAACTGAAGTGAGGCAGCTTCAGAGATGGGCCTGCTTCGAGCCGTGAGTGGGCAACTAAGCCCCATGCATCCTGCAAAGGCAAGATGGCATGGGCTGGTTTCAGCTAAAATTGCTTCACATGTCTTACCCCCTAGACTGAAACGAGACCACGGGCTTCACCGTTCAATGCATAACGGTTGAATGTACAGGTTCTCAGCCTATGCCCGAGAGGGAACAGTTGGAATTCACAAAAATAAAATGTAGAGAGATAATTGCGGGTTAAAACAGTGATAACATACGTGTTTCGTCGTCTCACGGTAGTGCAACTTGTGCTTGAGAGTGAAAAGTAGGGGTAGACTACATATGTAGCCTACCCCTACTTTTCACTCTTAAGTGTATATATTATATACACTTAAGCTTCAGTGAGAGCGTGAGGGTTAAGTTAGCTGGGGACATGGGACAGAAAAAAAAGTGAAAATGTAAAGGAATTTTAGCAGTATAAAATCTTAGAAATTATATATTTCTGGGGGGCTAAGCTAAGATAACTTATGTTTTAAAGTACTTAAGTAATCATATACTTTGCTTGATTTGTCCTATCCCTCATGTCGTATTCAGTAGTAGACATAAGTTTGGTCCTCCCTTCCCGCGGCTGTTTGTTTCAGGAGCTCCTTCAAGCTAATATATCTGAAAGAGTACAATGTTCACTTTTCACGGAATATGTGCGGTAAATTGTACCATTCTTTGATGGTAATCAAGAAGAATGTTAGTTTACCCTGCCTTTGGATTCTCGGAACATTACAATTATACTTCCTATTCCGTGTATTTTGTCCATTCCTCTTATTTGTTTTAACAAAATTACTCTTTAGATGCTCGGGAGCCCTATCATCAAATATCTTGAAGGCATGTCTCAGACCATTCATCCAGTCTGTTATGATCCATGCTGTGTTGTTCAACCCCTTTAGGATTGTTCACATGCACTCCAAGCTTAATGGCATCTGTAAATATGCAGGTCACACTCTACAGAACAATATCGATGTTGTTGTCTTATTTGATGAACAGCAGTGGATCAAGGACAGATCCCTGTGAAATTTCAGAAGTAACAGTAATCCACTCAAAGGAAACTCCATTGATTACCACTCGCAGCTGTCTACCTGTCAGCCAACCTTATATCCAATCTATATTGGAACCTGGTATACTCATTTTTTACATTAGCTTACATTGAGGGACCTTGAAAATCTAAGTAAAGTACATCTATCCAGGCTCCTATCATTGTCATACTCAACATTTCGAGGAAGAACTCTAACAAGTTCGTTAGACATGATCGGGGTCATGTTAGGAATCCGTAATTAAGTTGCGGAGCTGTAGGTAGTCAACTATCTATCTATCAGTATCCCTTTTAATAGTTTGATCGACGTTAATCTAATTGATCGATAATTATTATTGGGACACACATGAAAGAGAGTCACATGATCTATCCACTTAAGCTATATATTGACACAATTGCATCTGATGAACGAAAAAACCTATTGTTAAATAAGATTATCTTATGCTACTCAAACCACGTGAAAAACAAGCCTTTGATCATACATAGTCCTGGAAATAAAGAATATGCCGTGTCATTAGTAAATGTAATTCCAACGCAAACAATTAGATGAATAATTTAACAGGGTTTGTTCATGTGAATGAAGGTGACAAAAGGCAAAGTTGCCTGTAACAGGTGTCTCCCACAAAGTTGAAAGAGCGGCAGAGCCAAATTCAAGGTACGTTAGAGTCAAAACAACTGAACACACGGAGGTTACATAAGAACATAAGAAAATGGGAGTCTGCAGAAAGCCGATTGGCCTAAGCAAGGCAGATCCCTGTCCCACACAACCCCAATTACAAAGCCCAATTATAGGCTCAACACTCTAATACCCTTAGGATCATCTTACCAAACCGGTTAGAGATTAACGCAGGATTACGGGGGTCTGCAGAGCGCTGATTGGCCTAACCCGGCTGATCCCCCTTCACACCCAACCCTTCTCGTCCATATGCTTATCCAATTTTTTCTTAAAGCTCCCTATCGTTCTTGATCCCACTATATCACTTGGTAGCCTATTCCACCCATCTACAACTCTGTTACCAAACCAATATTTGCCTATATCTTTTCTGAAACGAAATTTATCTAATTTGAAACCATTGGTACGAGTTCTTTCGCTATCACTGAGCTTTAGTACATTTGTCATGTCCCCTTTGTTAATCCCACTAACCCACTTGAACACCTCTATCATATCCCCTCTAACTCTGCGTCTCTCTAACGAATGTAAACCTAATTTCTTCAACCTTTCTTCATACGGAAAATTTCTAATATTATGGATCAGTTTTGTCATTCTACGCTGAATTCTCTCCAATGAATCTATGTCCATTCTGTAATAAGGACACCAAAATTGGACAGCATAATCCATATGGGGTCTCACTAATGACAAGTAAAGTTTTAAGATAACATCAGCAGTTCTGTTACTCACACTCCTAGAGATGAACCCGAGAATCCTGTTTGCCTTATTACGAACGCTTATACACTGTTTTCTAGGCTTCAAATCATTGCTAACAAACACACCTAGATCTTTCTCGCAGTCTGAATTTTCTAATTCTAAATTAGCTAGTTTATATTTAACATTTGTTTGCATCTTCCCTATCTTTAATACCTTGCATTTGTCAATGTTAAACTTCATCTGCCAATTTACTGACCATTCATGTAAGGTATCTAGATCCCTTTGGAGGCACTCTATATCGCTATCTGAATCAATTGATCTCCCCATTTTAGTATCGTCTGCGAATTTACTTATCCTACTAGTTATACCTAAATCTAGGTCATTTATGTATATAAGAAACAACAGGGGACCTAATACCGATCCCTGGGGGACACCACTTTTGACTGCTCCCCACTCTGACTTGGTACCATTTATGCTGACTCTCTGTTTCCTACCAATTAGCCATGACCTAATCCATCCCAACAACGACCCTCCTATTCCATGTGCCTCAACCTTTCTCATCAATCTCTCATGAGGGACTCTGTCGAAAGCTTTACTGAAATCTAAATATATAATATCATATGACTTGTCACTATCTACTGCTTCATATACCTCTGAGAAAAAGCTAAGCAAATTAGTAAGGCACGAACGTCCCTGAGTGAATCCATGCTGAGAAGAATTTATTAAGTTAAATTTTACTAAGTGGCTTCTAATTTTCCTAGCAATAATAGACTCTAGCAACTTTCCTATGATTGATGTGAGACTAATGGGACGGTAATTGGATGCTATCGATTTATCACCTTTTTTGAAGATCGGAACTACATTTGCAAGCTTCCAAGCTTCTGGAACTAAACCTGTTTCTAATGACTTGTTAAATATAAATGCTAATGGACTACTTAACTCATCTCTGCATTCTTTTAATACTCTAGCATATACCTCGTCAGGACCAGGCGATTTTTGAGGTTTCAGTCTGTCAATTTCCTTAAGCACATCATTTCTACTTATACTAACTGTACTTAACATATTTTCTATACTATCACTATATACCATATTGACTTCTGGAATCTGTGCCAAATTTTCATTAGTGAAAACGGAAAGAAACTGACTATTTAATGTACTGCACATTTCTAAATCATTTTCTGTTATTTCTCCTATTGAAGTTTTTAGGGGGCCTATTACATCTCTAACTTTAGATTTATATAGTTGGTAAAAAGCTTTAGGGTTATTTTTTGAGTCGCTGGCTATCCTTATTTCATAATTTCTTTTTGCTTTCCTGATTTCCTTTTTGACCTGTCTTGATAGAGTCTGATAGTATATATGTAAATGATTTTCACCTTTCTTTATTTTTCGATATATTCCTTTCTTTTTTCCTATAAGATCTATTAGCTTATTAGTCATCCATTTTGGTTGGTTCTGCGTCGATCTAAATCTTCTTTTAGGGATATATTTATTTTGAGCATTGTGGAGTGAAGCAATAAACTGGTTATATGTAGGTGGCAAGTTTAACTCTGGCATATCCTGACTTAATCGCTTAACAATAGGGTCCACCCTTAAGTCTCTTCTTAGCCCACCATAATCGGCTTTTCTGAAATCTGGGATAAGTGTCGTATTCTCTTTAGCATTCCCTGTCCATTGTATATTAAAATAAATAGATTTATGATCGCTATTTCCTAGGTGGTCACCAATCTCTACATTATTTATCATATGTTCATTGTTACTGAAAACTAAATCAAGAATATTAATACCTCTAGTCGGCGTATCTATGAATTGAAATAAAAAACTATCTTGTACTACCTCAATAAACTCTACTGAATCGGAGTCGCCTATTTGGTGCTGCCAATCAATGTTCGGAAAATTAAAATCCCCCATAATGCACACATTGCTAAACCTTGATGCTATTTTAATTTCCTCCCATAACGATTTTCCGCCATTTCTACTCATATTAGGCAGTCTATATATAACTCCAATAACTATGGTCTCACTACCTTCGTTAACCTCTACCCAAACACTTTCATTATCATTATTTAGTCTAATACCTGATTTAATACAGCTTTTTAATGTACTCCTGACAAACACTGCTATACCCCCGCCCCTCCTACTTGTTCGGTCATATTTAAACAAACTATATCCTGGAATATCAAATTCTGCTCAAAAATGCCTAGATTCTGTATTAATCCACGTTTCAGTTAGCGCTATTATGTCTATATTTTCTGTGCTAACGAGTGCTCTAAGTTCGTTCATTTTGTTACATAAACTCCTACAATTTGTATAATATACCCTCAACCTATTACTTTTATTTGCAACTAATTTTCTATTGTGTTTAGCTAACTTATTATTTCCTGTTGAACTACTAGCTCTAGACGGAAATTCTACTCTATCAGTATTCTCATCTTTACTATCAGTTACATGTGTAGTGTTATCGATACTACTATTACACATCACTATATCCGCACTATCTTGACTGATTATTTCTATTTTACTCACTGGTTTGTCACATGAAGTACCTGCTCCATATGGAGACAGTATTTTACTTACACACCCAGGTTTTTTTAACGAAACCCCGCAACAATCTTGTCGAGTGAGCTGGCCAAGGTCGAAACTCCTAGTCGAGAGAGATGTACTCCATCCTGGGCATACAGTTCATCCTTACCATAAAAGAGGGACCAGTTATCCAGGAATGGAATAGTATTTGCCTTACAATACTTCTCCAGCCGGCTATTTACACCAATAGCCCTGGAGGACCATTCCTTCCTTACCCCTCTTCTAGGCAGGATACTGTTTACCACAGGAACTCCACCTTTTTCCTTGATCCTCTCCAACATTTCCTGATACTTGGAGAGCAACTCCTCAGTCCTGCATCTCCATATGTCGTTGCTCCCTGCGTTGAGGAAGATGATGGGGTCCTCCCCACTCACTTCCATGACAGCATCTATCTTCTCAGCCACCCTCCCGACTCCGGCACCAGGCACGCAGACAACTTTACCAACCTGAGTGTTTGTTGCCCTGCCAAGGTATCTAACCAATGAATCACCGACAATGAAAACAGACTTAGCTTTTTCCTTTTGTCGGCGTGTAGCAGCAGTTGTTGCAGCAACAGCAGCAGACTTCCCCCCCTCCCCTCTCACTGCCTCGATGATCGCCACTTCATCGCCATCACTCTCATCAGCCAAGGTGCTGAAGTTGTTGTGGGTCTTGACTGGCTGCCTTTTCAGCTTGCAGGCCGTTGCACTAGTTGACACCACTTTCCAAGGGGCTTCACGATCCCTGGGAACACTTCCGGTAGCCTCACACTTCTTCTCCGCCATAGCTAGTCTCAAGGCCAAATTTTCATCTTTGAGACACTGAATCTCCTGCTCCACACTCTCCAGTCTCTCTTGCAAAGCAAGACAAAGCTGGAGAGTATGGGAGGAGACAGCAGACTCATCAACAACAGCCATCACTATGAAAGTTCACTAGGACCTCACTAAGGGTAAACAGGTTCACTAGCGGTCACTGGGGACGTCCGCACAGGTCAGGGGTCAGAGAGCAACTGAATCAGGGGTCAGAGAGCAACTTAAGTTTAAGTCATAGGGTGAGGGAAAGACAGATTGAGGGAGATAGTAGTTGAGTAAAAGAAAGACTGGGATAATCGGATCAATCTTGGGTTATAAAATAAGGGTGGGAGTGTGTTGCAAGGCAATGGAGGAGGTATACACTGAGAAAACTCTGAAGAACACTGATTCTTGTAATAGCCAAATGTTACCTGAAGGAACAATCCTGCACTTACAGTATATAGTGAACTTTTTAAAATTGGGAAATAAGAACATAAGAACATAAGAAAATGGGAGTCTGCAGAAAGCCGATTGGCCTAAGCAAGGCAGATCCCTGTCCCACACAACCCCAATTCATTACAAAGCCCAATTATAGGCTTCACACTCTAATACCCTGAGGATCATCTTACCAAAACGGTTAGAGATTAACGCAGGATTATGGAGGTCTGCAGAGCGCTGATTGGCCCAACCCGGCTGATTCCCCTTCACACCCAACCCTTCTCGTCCATATGCTTATCCAATTTTATCTTAAAGCTCCCTACAGTTTTAGATCCCACTATAGCACTTGGTAGTCCATTCCACCCGTCTACAACTCTGTTACCAAACCAATACTTGCCTATATCTTTTCTGAAACGAAATTTATCTAATTTGAAACCATTGGTACGAGTTCTTTCGCTATCACTGAGCTTTAGTACATTTGCCATGTCCCCTTTGTTAATCCCACTAACCCACTTGAACACCTCTATCATATCCCCTCTAACTCTGCGTCTCTCTAACGAATGTAAACCTAATTTCTTCAACCTTTCTTCATACGAAAGATTTCTAATATTATGGATCATTTTTGTCATTCTACGCTGTACTCTCTCCAATGAATCTATGTCCATTCTGTAATAAGGACACCAAAATTGGACAGCATAATCCATATGGGGTCTCACTAATGACAAGTAAAGTTTTAAGATAACATCAGCAGTTCTGTTACTCACACTCCTAGAGATGAACCCGAGAATCCTGTTTGCCTTATTACGAACGCTTATACACTGTTTTCTAGGCTTCAAATCATTGCTAACAAACACACCTAGATCTTTCTCGCAGTCTGAATTTTCTAATTCTAAATTAGCTAGTTTATATTTAACATTTGTTTGCATCTTCCCTATCTTTAATACCTTGCATTTGTCAATGTTAAACTTCATCTGCCAATTTACTGACCATTCATGTAAGGTATCTAGATCCCTTTGGAGGCACTCTATATCGCTATCTGAATCAATTGATCTCCCTATTTTAGTATCGTCTGCGAATTTACTTATCCTACTAGTTATACCTAAATCTAGGTCATTTATGTATATAAGAAACAACAGGGGACCTAATACCGATCCCTGGGGGACACCACTTTTGACTGCTCCCCATTCTGACTTGGTACCATTTATGCTGACTCTCTGCTTCCTACCAATTAGCCATGACCTAATCCATCCTAACAACGCCCCACCTATTCCATGTGCCTCAACCTTTCTCATCAATCTCTCATGAGGGACTCTGTCGAAAGCTTTACTGAAATCTAAATATATAATATCATATGACTTGTCATTATCTACTGCTTCATATACCTCTGAGAAAAAACTAAGCAAATTAGTAAGGCAAGACCGTCCCTGAGTGAATCCATGCTGAGAAGAATTGATTAAGTTAAATGTTTCTAAGTGGTTTCTCATTTTCCTAGCAATAATTGACTCTAGTAGTTTTCCTATGATTGAAGTGAGACTAATGGGACGGTAATTGGATGCTATTGATTTATCACCTTTTTTGAAGATCGGAACTACATTTGCAAGCTTCCAAGCTTCTGGAACTATACCTGTTTCTAATGACTTGTTAAATAGAAATGTTAATGGATAACTTAACTCATCTCTGCATTCTTTTAATACTCTAGCATATACCTCATCAGGACCAGGCGATTTATGAGGTTTCAGTCTGTCAATTTCCTTAACCACATCATTTCTACTTATAGTAACCGTACTTAACCTATTTTCTATACTATCGCTGTATACCTTACGGACTTCTGGAAACTGTGCCAAATTTTCATTAGTGAAAACGGAAAGAAATTGACTATTTAATGTACTGCACATTTCTAAATCACTTTCTGTCAATTTTCCTATCGAAGTTTTAAGGGGACCAATTACATCTCTAACCTTGGATTTATATAGTTGGTAAAAAGCTTTAGGATTATTTTTTGAATCATTGGCAACCTTAATTTCATAATTTTCTTTTCCTTTACTAATATCCTTTTTTACCTGTCGTGATAGATTCTGATAGTAAGCAAGTAGGTGAATTTCGCCTTTTTTAATTTTTCTATATATTCCTCTCTTTTTTCCTAGAAGATCTAATAGTCTATTATTCATCCATTTGGGTTGGTTCTGTGTTGATCTAAATTTTCTTTTGGGGATATATTTATTTTGCGCATTGAATACTGACTTGATAAAATTATCGTATGTATCTACCAAGTTTGACGTCTCCTCCTGACTTAAAATGACAGGTGCCTGAGAAAGGATACACTCATTTGGACACCTGGATCGACTTAATTTTTTGACCATAGGGTCCGCTAACAGGGCTTCTCTTAACCCACCATAATTGGCTTTTCTGAAGTCAGGTATTAATGTTGTATTCTCTCTGATATTACCTTTCCATTGTATATTAAAATACACAGAATTGTGATCACTATTTCCAAGGTGGTCCCCGATTTCTACACTATTTATCATATGTTCATTGTTACTGAAAACTAAATCGAGAATATTATCACCTCTAGTCGGCGTATCTATGAATTGAGATAAAAAACTATCTTGTACTACCTCAATAAACTCCTTTGAATCAGAGTCGCCTATTTGTTGCTGCCAATCTATATTAGGGAAATTAAAATCCCCCATAATGCACACGTTGCTAAGCCTTGATGCTATTTTAATTTCCTCCCATAATGATGTTCCGTCATTTCTACTCATATTTGGCGGTCTATACATAACTCCAATAACTAAAGTCTCACTACCTTCGTTAACTTCTACCCAAACACTTTCATTTTCATTATTTACTCTAATACCTGATTTAGTACAGCTTTTTAATGAACTCCTGACAAACACTGCTATACCGCCACCCCTCTTACTTGTTCGGTCATATTTAAACAAACTATATCCTGGTATATCAAACTCTGCTAAAAAATGCCTGGTTTCTGTATTAATCCATGTTTCAGTTAGCGCTATTATGTCTATATTTTCTTTGCTAACCAGTGCTCTAAGTTCGTTCATTTTGTTACATAAACTCCTGCAATTTGTATAATAAACACTCAAACTATTACTTGTATTTGCAACTATTTTTCTATTGTTTTTAACTAATTTATTTTTACCTGTTGAACTACTGGACCTAGACGGAAAATCTACGCTATCAGAATGTTCGTTATTACTATCAATTTGATGTGGCTGGGATTCTATTTTACTTACACACCTATGGTTTATTAACCAAACCCCGCAACAAACTTGTCGAGTGAGCTGGCTAAGGTCGAAACTCCTAGTCGAGAGAGATGTACTCCATCCTGGGCATACAGTTCATCCTTACCGTAGAAGAGGGTCCAGTTATCCAGGAATGGAATAGTATTTGCCTTGCAATACTTCTCCAGCCGGCTATTTACACCAATAGCCCTGGAGGACCATTCCTTCCTTACCCCTCTTCTTGGTAGGATACTGTGTACCACAGGAACTCCACCCTTCTCCTTGATCCTCTCCAACATTTCCTGGTACGTGGTGAGCAACTCCTCAGTCCTGCATTTCCAAATGTCGTTGCTCCCTGCGTTGAGGAAGATGATGGGGTCCTCTCCACTCGCTTCCATGACACCATCTAGCTTTTCTGCCACCTTCTCGACTCCGGCACCAGGCAGACAGACAACTTTACCAACATGTGTGTTAGTAGCCCTACCAAGGTATTTAATCATTGAATCCCCTACAATTAAAATAGACTTAGCTGTTTTCTGTTGTCGGCGTGTAGCAGGAGTTGTAGCAGCAACAGCAGCAGACTTCCCCCCCTCCCCTCTCACTGCCTCGATGATCGCCACTTCCTCGCCATCACTCTCATCAGCCAAGGTGCTGAAGTTGTTGTGGGTCTTGAGTGGCTGCCTTTTCAGCTTGCAGGCCGTTGCACTGGTTGACACCACTTTCCAAGGGGCTTCACGATCCCTGGGAACACTTCCGGTAGCCTCACACTTCTTTTCCGCCATAGCTAGTCTCAAGGCCAAATTTTCATCTTTGAGACACTGAATCTCCTGCTCCACACTCTCCAGTCTTTCTTGCAAAGCAAGACAAAGCTGGAGAGTATGGGAGGAGACAGCAGACTCATCAACAACAGCCATCACTAAGAAAGTTCACTAGGACCTCACTAAGGGTAAACCGGTTCACTAGCGGTCACTGGGGACGTCCGCACAGGTCAGGGGTCAGAGGGCAACTGAGTCAGGGGTCAGAGGGCAACTGGTCAGGGGTCAGAGGGCAAATATAGGAAGAAGGCAATAGGAGAAGGCAAATGCTACTTATGTAAAGTTAAATCCATACCAAGTTGTGAGGACCCATGTTTCAGAGTAACCTTCAAGAAATGTTTACAGTTAGCCCCACGTAACTCAGCATGAAATTATTATATTTAATTCTCCTCCTGGCAAGCATAGAGGTATCATAAATATGTAGAATACCTCACAATTATGCGTGAGTTACATGAAAAAAAGGATTAGGCCTCAGCCAGGATTAAAACCGCAATCAAACAGAATGACATCCCACGCTTTAACCCACTCGACTATGGCGTGATAAAAGCTAACTAACCTTTCCCCATACATATATAGGAAAAGGGACATCCTTCTTGGGGAAAGTTAATTCCATACCATAGATTTCATTCCATTAATTCTAAAACTTGTTCCAAGTATAATTTCCTTTCTCCCATATTATATATATATATATATACTGTATATATATATATATATATATATATATATATATATATATATATATATATAATTATATATTTATATAAACAGTATATATATATATATTATATATATATATATATATATATATATATATAATATATATATATATATATATATATATAATATATGCAAATTACAATTTTCAACCAGATTGCTCAGCTATACAGTATATCCCTTAAAAACGAAAATCTCAAGAGTATGTCACATAGACCGTATAATTATACTGTATTTATTAATGTGTTTTGTTTTCGGTGCTTAGTTATGTTTACTCCTGATTCTGGATATTACTTTTACCACATTTTCGCTATGTTTGCCTTCAATTACCTTACTTATGTACGATTATTATCCCCTTAAGATACTACCAAACTAAAACAAACTAAAGTAGGATTCTAGATAATGAAAACGCCTAAAAAATGTCCATGCAATACCGCCTTTTCCGTTTAGAACCCGGTCCTTCGTGGTTCCCTGTCTTCGTTTGTTTAGTTGTCTCAACAACCCTCTCTTTCTTCTTATTATTGTTCTTGTTTTAGCACCCTATATTCTTTTACATAGTGTATTATCCCTATACACTTTCATGCTTCTTGATATGCTTGCTCTTTTTTTGTTTTTTATTTTGTTTTACCTGTCTAACTACATAATACTCTTGTTATTCCAACTTCCTCTTAGCTCATTTAGACAAAATTCAAAGGAGCAGCTTTATTGGCTAATTGTATTACGGATTTCAGTATTCATTCCTGCATTACATGTGACTACTTGATTAAAATGCCGAGTATCTGGCCTTATTGCACTCTTCCTATAACGGTCGATTAACCATGTTAAGGGGGTGATGCTTCTTTTTTGGTCTATATATTTATGTATTTATTTATTTTTGAGCTTCCTCGCTAGACCTCTATCAAGCTTTAGAAAAAACACCCCCTAGAACCCCTTCCAAGATAAATTTCCCGGTCGAAGGCCGGTTCCTTCTATAATTACAGGTTCGCTATCGCTCGCCAGGAAAAAATACACTAAAATGGCATGAAAGGTCTTATTATTGACAAGGAAATGAGGCAAAAGGTCTCAAAATCGCCAAACTAACGGAATGGACGTCTCAAATCTCAAAAGTAATATGCTAAACATGAGGGAATAGGGGGTCCAGAAAAAGCGAGTACTACCCCTTTAAATAAGATGCCGAGTATCTGACCTTACTGCACTCTTCTTATAACGGTCGTTTAACCATTTAAAGTAGTGCAGTGAGTCATTATTTCACTGGGAGAGCTAAGATTAGCACATAATTATACACAAGTACGGTTTATACGGTATTATTCACATAGGTTATACAGTAAGTTTTGGCAAGCAATTGTTAAATAATTGACAATTATTATTTACATACACATATGGAAATATGGTATACTATATACATAGCTAATAGAACCTGTGGAATACAGAGTTTAGATTTGTAAGTGGGAAAGGAGTTAGTTAAATAATTACCGTTAATATGAGTGGTGTTGGAGGCTTCTAAGATGAGAATATAGGTATTATTATGTCTTAGTCACGTTGGTGGACTCGTCAACGTAACCTATAAGGTTTAACAATAATTTGGTAGCATGGCAAAGGGATATTGGGACCTGGGCGAGGTGGTGGGTGAAGTTTTGGAAGTCTGGCACTGGCTGGGAGATACAAAATGACGGTTGGTGATTGTTCTTTCTGTGGGTTGGTAGTAAGAGAAAACGTCTCTGGCTGAGGGTCTTGCCTATTTTCCTTGTTTGAAATGTAGATTGATACTAGCTGTCTTGGGGCATCCGAGCAGGTAGAATCTGGCATGATGCTTTCTCGGATTTTCTGGAAGTCATGACCTCATGAATTCAGCTGGTATGACTTCTCCTTGGCGTTCTGAGTGGTCGGTACCAGGTACTGGAGTGTGTGGTACCAGCTTTTGTTGGCTTGTGAAGGCTTGCCATCTCTTACGCTAACAGTTAGGGTACTGGTGTCCAGGTAGATCTTGAGGGTGTAGATTAGCCATCCTGGGTGGTATAACCTATGTTTGTGGCCCTGCCTGTCAAACCAAGACACATAAAGTACATCTTGGTTAGATATTTTACTGTAGGGTGAAGAGGGGTCTGGCCCGGTTGGTGGCGTAGAGGTGTGACTGTTGAGATGGCAGGAGGAGGACTGGTCACCTGTGACCTAACTGATCTGGGGTATGGGGGGGGGGGGGGGCGCAAAATTACAATGCAACAAACCCAGTCAAGTGGGAGGAACAGAGAATCTACCTGACCTAGTGCAGATTGTGTGGGTTGGGGTAGGGCTATGTGTGGTTTGTGAAGGTGTTAGATAGTTGCAGGCTGTGGATTATCAGGAGGTTGGGAAGAAGAGGGGATAGTTTGAGGTGGGTCATGAGAGGGAGGGAGAAGCGACGGAGAAGTCAATTGCAATATTTTCAAGTGTATTCATGATAGTTAATTATTACTTGGTAGCAGGCAGGGACTTTTGAGATCATATATGGGCCCACGAATTTGGGATGAAGTTTATCCTGAAAGGGCAAATTCATAACTATTACCGTGTCACATATTTTGAATGGGTTATGATCAGGATTGCATCTTTGGCGAGGTCATGACATTGTTTGAGTTATCTCAGACGGTTTTTTTATGTGAGAGAGGACAGGTGTAGTTACCTTGACTGGGGTGTGTGGTTTAGCTATGCGTCAAAATGGGGATGCCAAATATGTGTTCGTGGGAGAATATGCCATCGTTGCAGTGGGAGATTTTCAATCCCCTTTGAATCATCCTTAAATGGCTAGGACTGGCCAATCCTTTGTTTTGTGGGCTTTCATGAGGGTGCACAGTTAGTTTGTGACACTGAAGTGGCTTCTTTCACAGATTGAATTTCCTTTGGGCTCGTATGGGTAGCAATGCAATATGTTATACCTTAGCAATTTAGAATGTTCGGTCTAGAATTCGAGGGAGTTGTCTCTATGAAGTACTTGGGGGGAGGCCGAAATATGGGAAAATGTCTGACAGAGTGCATTAGCGACAGATGCTGCAGTGTATTCTTTGACGGGGTTATCAATGGGTATCCACAAATGTAATGATGAACCGGTAAGTGCTGTGACCAAGGAGGGGGCTCATTACATGGATAGCTAGCAAATACCAGGGTTTTTCAGCTGTGATGCCTTTGCCCTTGGCGCAGGCAAGACACGTGTCTGCCATTTTCTTTGAGGTCCTCACTAGGGTGTGGGGTTCAATACGTCAGGTTAAAAGTGTGGAGTAACTTCTTGTACACGAAGTGAATACCATTTACGGAATGGAGGTGAGTCATTACCTCATTAGTTGCTCTGGAGTCAATGATATTGAGTCCCAAGTCTGTGAATATGTTGTCACCTATTGAATACGTCTTTGGGGACCCATGACGGTTTTTCTTTAGTGTCCCATGCTTGGAAAATCTATTTCTGTTGTTAGGCGGTATGTCCGGCTGTGGGTAGTCGGATGCGTGGATGTGTTGCTGTCCTTCAGGATGAATGGATATGTTCGTGTTTAGGGAAAATCTGGATAGGGTGTCCGACTGTCCGAGCTAGTATGTAGCTTTCCTGGCCGGTATTTAAACCTCTGAGCTGCAGAGTTACATCAGAGCTCTTTGTTTCATCAGGTTCCCAATGGATGACGTGCAAAGGAACAATTTATTATCGCTTATTAATACCCACAATAAACATGCCTACTGTAATGAGTTATCGACGACAATAAAAAAGGAAAGCCCCTCTCCCTATCAACTCCGGTGTTCCTCAGGGCTTTGTCCTATCCCAATCCTATTTCTAATCTTCATTGATTATCTTCTTAACTGTACCTCTAGTCCTATTGACTCACATGGTGATGACTCTACCTTACACTATTAAACTAATTTTCTACAACCTCCTTCCTCAAAGTCACTCGAAAACTCACGTGATGAAGCCATGGCGCGCCTATCCTCTTACCTTTCAATAAATTATGATTGGGGCAAAGAAAATCTTGTGACTTTCAATAATTCCAAAACCCAATTTCTCCGTTTGTCTACTTATCACCATCTTCCTCATGATTTCCCTTATTCTTCAACAATACATGAATTCACTCCTCATCATTTCTCAATATCCTTGGTGTCTCCTTTTCCTTATAACTTTCCTGGAAAGACTATATACCCACTCTTGATATTTATATAAATATATATGTATATAACTGAATACATAGGTCAATGCTCTTTACATTTAATGGATTGGAAATGTAATAATGAGTGAATATTGAAACAAAAACTGGCAAACCTAATCCTGCAAGCACACACACACACACACACACATGCGGCAGTTATCGACAGAGCCATAACTATTGACGAGAGAGTGTTTTGTACCAAACTCTTGGCCAAGGGGGCAATTTACTGTATAGTCTATTCTAGTTAGATATAAAATTTGCATCTACAATAACAATTCTGGAGTTCATTTATATGTATGTATATACAGTATATATATATATATATATATATATATATATATATATATATATCGTTATTACAACAATAATTATACTTCAGAGCTCTTTCAGTACATGCCCCTATACCTTGCGGCGAGTGCGAGTCACCCGCCATTCAACAGAATCCCACTCATATTCTCTTCAGCTCTCCAATCCAAGAGTTGGCAAATGTTCGAAGACAGATTTGGCTTGATTCCGGGCAGGGACATATAAAGTATGGGAATCTTGAGTTTGAATATATATACTGTATATACCCCAATGCACTTGAATACACTAATGAAAGCATATGGTCCTCCCGGGATTCGAACTAGGGACACCATACCCAGAACATACTGTATACAGTATATAAGCATCTAAACCATTACACCACCAACACAGTTAAAGGTTGAATACACGATCACGATTAATATCCATTTTCGAATTTTGGATATCAATCTAATCATGTACTACATATTTAGTAGCTTAAGTGTGTTTTTGAGATATACTTGATATATACAGTATTTATTAACCCCTTCTGTACCGGCAACGTCTTCTTAACGATATTCTGGCTACTATTAAACGATTGTATTCAGTTTAAAAAGGGTCTCCAGCAATTAACAGGCTTCAAATCATCTCCCTTAACCATTTTCACTACCACAGATCCTTCTTAAACTGCACAAAATCGTCTAAATATAGCTAGCATAGAATTAAGGAAGGTTGGTGGTACAGAAGGGGTTAAGCCCTATTACTAATAATCTACGGTTGACGGTTAGCCACTCCACACCTGGCATCATCAACTATTGATGAACGTTCTAATATGCTGCACTGTCTATATTGTACATAAAGATTAAGAGCTGTCCGGGGGCGATAATAACTTAAAGGGAATATGCTTGGAGAGAGAGAGAGAGTTACAAGGAATAGGTAGTATCTCAGAGACCTTGCGGTCCATTCCGAGGAGATACTCGAAGTGGAAGAAAAGAGAAACTGTTTAGTGCACTTCACTCTTTGCAGAGTATGCAAAATACTAGCTACTCTCATATTGAACTGCTCTACTGAAAAACTATTTACAACTTTGGAAATAAATTTGTTCCAGGTAGAACAGATCTTATATAATGTGAAAAAGTGTCCACAGATACTAGTGCTGAACCTATTTAATTATAATCTCCAGCCATGGTTGCGTGTTGTATTCATATTGATGCTAAACATTTTGCTATAATCCACATGCCAAGAGAGAGAGAAGGGGAGGGAGGGAGGGAGAATATTTGTTAGGCCTATTGTATGAAGCATAAAACACAAACTGAAGAGAAATAAAAATGAGATCGTTAATCGTTTACGAAATTATGCATTAACACTTACGCTGCGGGAATATTTCCGACTATTTCCGCCATATTAGGGCTCATTCAGGTACTCCTGATTGATTAGGCAAGTTTCTGCATGAAATGAAATGTATTCAGCTGAAAACTAGAAGAAAATTGCTTCAAAATGACACCAAAACGAGCTTCGTAGCTCGCGGGGTTCACCCGCAGCGCTACCATAGACATTCGCTAAAATGAGCAATTATCGCTAATGTCGCGCTACATTTGCCTTTGGCAGGACTGTATATCTCGCGAGACTCTGACTCAGAGCCCTCAGTGCAGCGGCCGCCTGACTGGGAGAAGGACGTGTGGTCTGTCGTGCTCCCGATCCCTCGCACTCGATTTTACAGGCTTTATATAAGAGGCTTTAAAAACCTACAAATTGCCATGGCGTTTGGGAACGTCTCCCGCAGGGAATGGTTTAACTTAGTCAACATGAATTTAATAGTATGATCAATATTTGGTCTGCTTTAAAATAACTATAAACTACCTACACTCAGGGATTTGATTTACCGTCTTCTACTCTTAAGGGGGGGTGACCTGCTTTGTTCTCTCCTTTTCTCTCTTTCTCTGGCTTGTATCCATTCGGCACCATTCAGCGTACTGTTTTAAGAACATAAGAACATAAGAAAATGGGAGTCTGCAGAAAGCCGATTGGCCTAAGCAAGGCAGATCCCTGTCCCACACAACCCCAAATCAATTACAAAGCCCAATTATAGGCTCAACACTCTAATACCCTGAGGATCATCTTACCAAAACGGTTAGAGATTAACGCAGGATTATGGGGGTCTGCAGAGCGCTGATTGGCCCAACCCGGCTGATCCCCCTTCACACCCAACCCTTCTCGTCCATATGCTTATCCAATTTTATCTTAAAGCTCCCTACAGTTTTAGATCCCACTATAGCACTTGGTAGTCCATTCCACCCATCTACAACTCTGTTACCAAACCAATATTTGCCTATATCTTTTCTGAAACGAAATTTATCTAATTTGAAACCATTGGTACGAGTTCTTTCGCTATCACTGAGCTTTAGTACATTTGTCATGTCCCCTTTGTTAATCCCACTAACCCACTTGAACACCTCTATCATATCCCCTCTAACTCTGCGTCTCTCTAACGAATGTAAACCTAATTTCTTCAACCTTTCTTCATACGGAAGATTTCTAATATTATGGATAATTTTTGTCATTCTACGCTGTACTCTCTCCAATGAATCTATGTCCATTCTGTAATAAGGACACCAAAATTGGACAGCATAATCCATATGGGGTCTCACTAATGACAAGTAAAGTTTTAAGATAACATCAGCAGTTCTGTTACTCACACTCCTAGAGATGAACCCGAGAATCCTGTTTGCCTTATTACGAACGCCTATACACTGTTTTCTAGGCTTCAAATCATTGCTAACAAACACACCTAGATCTTTCTCGCAGTCTGAATTTTCTAATTCTAAATTAGCTAGTTTATATTTAACATTTGTTTGCATCGTCCCTATCTTTAATACCTTGCATTTGTCAATGTTAAACTTCATCTGCCAATTTACTGACCATTCATGTAAGGTATCTAGATCCCTTTGGAGGCACTCTATATCACTATCTGAATCAATTGATCTCCCCATTTTAGTATCGTCTGCGAATTTACTTATCCTACTAGTTATACCTAAATCTAGGTCATTTATGTATATAAGAAACAACAGGGGACCTAATACCGATCCCTGGGGGACACCACTTTTGACTGCTCCCCACTCTGACTTGGTACCATTTATGCTGACTCTCTGTTTCCTACCAATTAGCCATGACCTAATCCATCCCAACAACGCCCCACCTATTCCATGTGCCTCAACCTTTCTCATCAATCTCTCATGAGGGACTCTGTCGAAAGCTTTACTGAAATCTAAATATATAATATCGTATGCCTTGTCATTATCTACTGCTTCATATACCTCTGAGAAAAAACTAAGCAAATTAGTAAGGCAAGAACGTCCCTGTGTGAATCCATGCTGAGAAGAATTGATTAAGTTAAATGTTTCTAAGTGGTTTCTCATTTTCCTAGCAATAATTGACTCTAGTAGCTTTCCTATGATTGAAGTGAGACTAATGGGACGGTAATTGGATGCTATTGATTTATCACCTTTTTTGAAAATCGGAACTACATTTGCAAGCTTCCAAGCTTCTGGAACTATACCTGTTTCTAATGAATTGTTAAAAAGAAATGTTAATGGGTAACTTAACTCATCTCTGCATTCTTTTAATACTCTGGCATATACCTCATCGGGACCAGGCGATTTCTGAGGTTTCAGTCTGTCAATTTCCTTAAGCACATCATTTCTACTTATAGTAACCGTACTTAACCTATTTTCTATACTATCTCTATATACCTTACGGACTTCTGGAATCTGTGCCAAATTTTCATTAGTGAAAACGGATAAAACTGACTATTTAATGTACTGCACATTTCTAAATAATTTTCTGTCATTTCTCCTATCGAAGTTTTAAGGGGGCCTATTTTATCTCTAACTTTAGATTTATATAGCTCGTAAAAAGCCTTAGGGTTATTTTTTGAGTCATTGGCTATCCTGATTTCATAATTTCTTTTGTCTGTCCTTATACATTTTTTAACCTCTCTTGATAGATTCTGATAGTAAGCAAGTAGGTGAATTTCGCCTTTCTTTATTTTTCGATATATTCCTCTCTTTTTTCTTAGAAGGTCTAATAGTCTATTATTCATCCATTTGGGTTGGTTCTGTGTTGATCTAAATTTTCTTTTGGGGATATATTTATTTTCCGCATTGTGGAGTGAAGAAATAAAATTATTATATGTAGCTGTCAAATTATCCTGAGTTAAGACAGGTATCTGAGAGAGAGTATGTTCATTAGCGCACCTGGGTCCACTTAATAGTTTAACCATAGGATCGACTCTTAAGGCTCGTCTTAATCCACCATAATTGGCTTTTCTGAAATCTGGGATAAGTGTCGTATTCTCTTTAGCCTTTCCTGTCCATTGTATGTTAAAATAAATTGAGTTATGATCACTATTTCCTAGTTGGTCTCCTATCTCTACATTATTTATCATTTGTTCATTATTACTGAGAAATAAATCGAGGATATTATTACCTCTAGTAGGCGAGTCTATGAATTGAAATAAAAAACTATCCTGTACCGCCTCAATAAACTCTTTTGAATCTGAGTCGCCGATTTGATGCTGCCAATCAATATTCGGAAAATTAAAATCCCCTATAATACACACATTGCTAAACCTTGATGCTATTTTCACTTCCTGCCATAAAGCTGTACCTTCGTTTCTACTCATATTTGGTGGTCTATAAATAACTCCAATAATTATGGTCTCACTACCTTCGCTAACCTCAACCCAAACACTTTCGTTATCAGTATTTAGTCTAATACCTGATTTAATACAGCTTTTTAAAGAACTCCTGACAAACACTGCTATTCCGCCGCCCCTCCTACTTGTTCGGTCGCGTTTAAACAAACTATATCCTGGTATATGGAATTCTGCTAAAAAATGTCTTGATTCTGTATTAATCCATGTTTCAGTCAGTGCTATAATGTCTATATTTTCGTTGCTAACAAGTGCTCTAAGTTCATCCATTTTGTTACATAAACTCCTACAGTTTGTATAATATAATCGCAATGAATTTATTTTACTGGTATCGGATTTACCTTTATTTCTAACTGAATTCCCATCTTCTGTTACACCTTTAATATTTCTACTAGCAGTACAATTAAAATCCTGTGACTGATATTTTCTATTCCTATCTGATGTACCAGTACGGCAATTTACCCTATCTAGACAATTATTCTTACTCATATTCTCAGGCTTTATTTTCAGCGAAACCCCGCGACAATCCTATCTATTGACCTAGCTAAATTTGCCACCCCTAGCCGAGAAAGATGAACCCCGTCCTGTGCGTACAACTGATTTTTACCATAGAAACGGGTCCAGTTATCAAGGAATGGTATTGCATTTGCATTACAGTATTTTTCCAGCCGACAATTGATACCAATTGCCCTAGATGACCATTCCTTGCTGACCCCTCTCCGTGGCAAGATACTGTGTACTACAGGTATGCCTCCCTTCCTCCTAACTTTATCTAACACCTCCCTGTACTGCCGAAGCAGTACTTCCGTCCTACCTTTACCAACATCATTGCTCCCTGTACTGAGACAGATAATGGGGCTATCTCCA
This sequence comes from Paralithodes platypus, assembly GCA_032716605.1. Lineage (NCBI taxonomy): Eukaryota > Metazoa > Arthropoda > Malacostraca > Decapoda > Lithodidae > Paralithodes > Paralithodes platypus. Next base: position 23,493,871 of record CM064545.1, read on the forward strand.
ATATCTTTCATGATGTAATCAATGTCCTCTAACACCTTCCCAACCCCGTCACCAGGCAGACAGACAAGCTTCCTAATATCAGTACAGGTGGACCTAGCTAAGTGTCTGACCATGGAGTCCCCAACAATTGAGAAGGACTTGCCTCTCCTTGTTGATGACTTGGTAGCAGCTGCGGCAGCGGCAGGAACTCCTGGGGCAGCAGTTGAAGGTACTCCTGGGGGGGCAGCAGTCACAGCATTCCCTGTTGGAGGCAACTTACTTACCTTTCTCCTGGTTTCCTCGCCGAAGGAAGCACTCGCAGCCGTTTATTCCCATCCAGGTGTTGATTTTTTTTGGCGAGCGATAGCGAGCCACCATTGTATGGAGAAATCCGGCTTCACCGGAGACATTTTTCTATCAAAAAATGTACAAATTTAGCCTACTGTCAAAAACATTTTTAAAAAGTATGTTGGCTCGCTAGCCGCTCGCCAGGAAAAAATTGACACCTCGATGGGGATAAACGTCTTAAAACAGTAGGCTGAAGGGGGCCAATTGGATACAACCCAGAGAGAGAAGGAGAAAAAGAGAAAAAAACTGGGTCGGCCCCCATAAGACAGTCTATAAAAAGGAAATACAAACAATACAAACTTGTTGCCAAACACTTCCATAAACTTTTAACCTTCACTCTCTTAGTAATCTCAGTTTTCCAGAGACCTCGATGTGAGAGTGAGTGTGTCCAAGCAAGAATTGATTTGGAAGGTAAAATTCAACCAAGAACAGGTATTTTTCCATGTGTATTTGCTACAGCTATATTCATATTTTTTCACCAACCAACTTTACTTCTCCAAGGACTCGAACTTAGGATACTCACACCAAAATTCTGCGCATTTATGCATTACGCTATCAAAACAGTTACAAATGTGAGATTCATGTCATGTCAGAGAACATAACTCATACTGTCTTATAGACACAAAACTTGATAACATAACAGTTTATTTCATTGAGTATTGATAATGTAGGGAAGGGAAAGAGGAAGGGATTATAAGCTGAATACGAGGCCCAGCCGGTCACGGTAAACAATGAAAGTTACGTCGATATTCTCAAGGCCAGGGGAAGAGACAATGAATGAAGTAAACTTTTATAGGGAGAATTATCCATTGGAACTTTTTAAAGTGTGTTCAGTGCTAGGGATACCGCAGTAGGGAGAGTATATTAAGGGAGCCCACCTCGCCTTTTGTTATCTTTCTCTACCTCCCTCTTTGGCTTGTTTCCATTCGGCCCCATTCAGCCTACTGTTTGAAGACGTTTTCCCCCATCCAGGTGTCAATATTTTCCTGGCGAGCGGTACCGAGCCAGCATATATAAATATTGTTTTGACAGCAAGCTAAATTTGTGAATGTCTCCGGCGATGCCAGTTTCTCCATACAGTGCTGTCTCGCTGTCGCTCGCCAGGAAGAAATCGACACCTAGATGGGGATAAATGTCTTAAAACAGTTGGCTGAAGGGGGCCGAATAGATACAAGCCAGGGAAAGAGAGAAAAGGAGAGAAAGATAATAAAAAAATAACGGTGACCCCCTGGTTCATTCTTGACTAAAATCGTAATTTTACCATAAATATTGTTATTACTTATTCATATCCCATTAAACAGGTTACGCGTGTACAACGTTTGGCACTTATGCTGGTGTGGTTAAATCAAACCGTTCCTGAAAATTACATCGTAAAGACGTTTTCATAATGTTGTCATAAGACAAACATTATTGACCTGATCGGACATAGTGTAAATACGTGGTCACAACATTCTTAGTTAGTAACTACAAAACGTGTGTCATAACCTATGGAATACATTCTTTTGTACGTCTTTGGCACGTGTCAAAATAGGAAGTATATAATGTGATAATGCAACTTGTATTGAACAAACAAGAAAAACGTAAATATAACGTCTGTAGTCTAGATAATGGCAACGTTAATGTTTGTATTGTGGCAACATCAAAGAATCGTCTATTATAATGTTGTGAGCACGTACACAGAAACCTAAGTAGGAATGTTATATAAAAAACGTGTATATTTGGTATCATTGAATGTATTTTCACTACTAAAAAAGACGTTTAAAAAACCGTGTATAAAATATAGAGTAAAAGATAGACGTTGTTATATTAATACTAACATACCACATCTACTACTAACACGTTTGGCACTTATACAGGTGTGGTAATATTACAACGTTTCTAACATTACGTCAAATCATCGTTTTTAAGAAGTTCTAATAACAAATACATATATGACATTACCACACATAGTGTTAACACGTTGTTACAATGTATTTTTTTAGTAATTACAAAACGTGTTTCATAACCTATGGAATACATTGTTTTTTTAACGTTTCTAGTACATACCAAAATAGTAATTACATAATGTGAGAATGCAACTTGTATTGAACAAACAAGAAAGACGTAATTAGGACGTAGGTAGTCTATATAATGGCAACGTTAATGTTTGTTTTGTGGCAACATCATGAAAACGTCCATTATAATGTTGTGATTACGTAAAAAATAACCTAAATAGGAATGTTATATGATACACGTGTATAAAACGTGTACATTTGGTAACATTGAATGTATTTTCACTACTGAAAATGAACGTATTGCATATCCGTGTATACAATGTGGAGTAAAATGTTAACGTTACGTTATATTAATACTAAAATACCACATCTACAACTACTACTACGACATCTACTACATCTACTACTAAAACGTTTGGCACTTATACAGGTGTGGTAATATTACAACGTTTCTAACAATACGTCAAATCAACGTTTTTAAGAGGTTCCAATACAATATACATTAAGGACATTACCATACAGTACATTGTGTTAACACGTTGTTGCAATGTATGTTTATAGTTATTACAAAAGGTGTTCATAACCTATAGAATACATTGTTGTTTGACGTCATTGGTACGTGCAAAAATAGGAATCACATAATGTGGTAATGCCGGTACACTGAACCGGCTATGGTACACCAGGTAATCGTTATATTAATAGTGGATTGTGTTGAGCGTTTTAGATAGTGTCTGGAGCCACAATATCATTAGCTTGCTATATGAGGTCTGACCGGTATGGAGGTCACAGTATTGACATAGGAGTACACTGTACCGGCTATGGTACACTAGGTACTCGTTATATTAATAGTGGATTGTGTTGAGGGTTGTAGATAGTGTCTGGAGCCACAATGTCATTAGCTTGCTATATGAGGTCTGACCGGTATGGAGGTCACAATATTGACAGTAATTGAAAGTAAGTTTTAATACTGTAAGCTATTTTCGTTTATACCAGTTAGTAAGTAAAATTATGAAGATACATTATTTGATCTATTTTCACGGGGCCCCAAATGTCTGGCTTAAGTGAACAGACTGTAGTTTGTTATCATAATAGTATATAGTTTAGCCGGATTTTATTTAGCTATAAACTATATACCATCATAAATATAGGACACTTTTCAAATACGAATACAATATTGTGATTGCGTTTTAACCTTTAATTCAATGATATATTTCATAAACTAGTTACAACTTTCTGATGAAAGAACAAATGGACAAACAATTATCTAATCCATAATATGTATAAACAGAATCATATGGTAATGTTAGTGTTATTGATAATAAGATGTTGGACGATCCTGTCTGGATCAGTGTGAGCTCTCAATCATGAATCTTATTGTATTTATCAAACAATGTTCACGTCTGCAAATATATCGCAAGTTAAAGTTTGATCACAAGAAATATGCAATACATTAATTGTCATGACCTGTTTACCTTAATATGGGTATAATATGGTAACAAACGTAAATAATATGCGGAAATAGCCCAGAGGCATTATGATATATTAAGCAAGTTCACAGCCGGGCGGTAAGAGGTGAGAGCCTCACTGCCTGGTTGTCTGATCGAGTCCTGAGTTAATACAAGGCTTGGTCAGACAGTGACTGGTTAGGTGGCCACCGAACAGACTGGACAGATCATCCATTATTAGTAAAGCGGGCGTCCCATACAGTACATAAAGACCCGACAAGAGCAGATCTTTTCAAAATATTTGAATTTTTGCTAAATCGTCTGTGATCGAGTAAAGTCGTGTAAATCAATCGGCTCTACTCGAGTTGATCTGGAACTGGACGGGGTCCCCGCCGACAGGTCCGTGAAGTCGGCCAATAATTAGTGTATACGCTATTTTTCAGCCGACTGTTTTTGATGGTCGGGGAAAAAACCGTTAAATTTTGGACGTGTTGCTGACGTATGTCGATCGGTTTTCGGACATGCAGCAATCGTTTTTGACGTACAATAGTCGGGAAATAATCGGGCAAAATGTTCGAACAAGACTATAGTACACTCGACACGACCATGACATGACAAACGCCCAACTAAAAACAGACAACCCAGTATGCCATACGTCCACAAGATGTTTGGAATCACGTCCACAACACGTCAAGCAGCCGACATCAGGTTGACTCACACGCCAGCGAACAGATAAATGCGACCAAATGTTCATGTTCACATGTGTTAATCGCGTTCAGTACAATCCTGTCAGTGACCCCTAGGCTGTCGGACATTGCAAACTTGGACCGCTACCTGGAGAATGACGTCGCTGGGCCGCTGAGGGACTTCAATTATTAGTTTTTCTTTTCCCCCCTATCTCTATTTTCCTATCGGTTTTGTTTGATTTGTTTAAATTTACCAAATAGCATTTCTTTTCCCCCTTATATATCTCTATTTTCGTATCTGTTTTTTGTACTTTTACAATAAAAAAAAATTGTAATATGTTGTTTGCCATATCCTTGACCTAATGTAAGTTTAATTCATGTAAACGCTAAGATAACTCTGCACAATTTTTCTTTAGAACAAAATTCCCGGCCGAAGGCGGGTTCTTCCAACATTACAGACTCACTATCGTTCGCCAGGGAAAAAATCGACACCTAAATAGCACGAAAGGTCTAAATATTGACGAAAGGTCTTAAGATGACTAACTAATGGGGCAAACATCGTAACATCTGAAAATTAATGGGGCTAAACATGAGGGAGAAAGTGGACCAGAAAACCGGCCCATGTCCCCTTAAATAACTGTTACTGATCTAAATAACGTAATAATAATAATAATAATAATAATAATAACAATAATGTTAATAATAATAATAATTATTATTATTATATAATAATATGCTTCATGACCTGCCGGAGCTGGTGGTTCGAACAAGGGACTCAAACTATAGAGTTCACACCGATCCAGACAGGACAGTCCACCATGGTTCTGTTATACATCTTATCGTTTTTATTCCTTTGATTAGATTGTTTTATTATGTTTGTATCTGCTCTTCCGTCAGAGAATTGTACCAAGTTTAGGAAGTATATCGGAGAATTAAAGACATAACCATTATTACGCCATTCAGTTCGCATTTGAGAAAGCTTCCTGAAAGTTAGTATTGTATATAGTTTGTAGCTAATTAAAACAGGATTAACCTGCTTACTGCTATTACAATAATATATGAACAAATTCCATTTATAAAGTCTTACCACAACCATATATTTCTAAAACATATATATAGGTTAATTAAAATATAATTATGATAAAATATTATGTTTCCACTTCCTTAACCGTTTCAGTACGATGACGACATTTGCATGTTATTGTGACAATATACATATAACTTTGTATATGTGCATGAAGGAGACAAAATGCATAGTTGCCTGTAACAATTGTCCCCCAAGGTTGAAAGAGTGACCAAGAGAGTCTAAATCAACGTACGTTATTAATGTGTGTTGGAAATAATTGTGGTGTGCATGTTAAGTGTAGTGAAAAGAATATGAGGAGGAGGTGTTCGTGAGAGTTAGCTGAATTACTCTCTGTGTAGGTGAGACACAAACAGATACAGTAAGTAAAGCCAGACAAATGTAACAAGAGTTCCAGCAACTCCTTAACACATGCCTATATGCGCCTATTTTATGTTTAATATGAAGATAATAACATGTAACAACAATAAAACAAGTGAGAATAGTGTTTGGATGGTCAAAATCGCCGACCGGTCTTTCATGAAGTGTGGAGCTGAGGCGAGTCACACCTTCCACTCGCGAGGCCTGAAGCCACACTGAAACACTCCCTCACACTTTGTAGCACACCACGCTGTTGCTAGGTATGGCACCACACCTTGGAACCGGATTGGAGATGTTAGCACAATAAATACACCAATAAAGATGGTAATAAGAGGAAAAATAGGTGACAATTGAAGGGGGGGGGGGTGGAGATGGAGGGGATTTTGACGCATGTGGAGGTATGGAGGGAATTATCTCACTTAATCACCATTTCACTTGATTTAAGTGCTACTGGGGCCTATTAAAAGTTTTTTTTAGGCCTTGGCTCATATGAGGATGCTCGCCGTCGCCAAGTACGGACTCATATGAGGACGCTCGCCATTCATGGGTTAATTACTTTTGACAGTGATAAAATAGCAATAAAAATACATAATTAAAACAGGAATGTAGTTATTCAACATGAAACTGGAGTAGCTGGTATGTGTGTTGAAATTGAAATGAATTGAATTGAATTTAAATTTAATTGAATTTTATTTAATTTAATGTCTATACCAATGGATGATCAGGAGTTTCATCATGATGCTAGTACTTCCAGTCTTGATATATGGTTGTAAAACATGGAAATTCCACAATTACGTAAAGAGACACATCAACTCATTTGGTATCAAAAGTCTCAGGAGGACATAGAGCTATTACTGGTAGGACCACATATCAAGCCAAACTCTACTCTCTGAGACTGACTCAAGACAAAATGGGCATAGCTTTAAACGCCAACCTCAGCAATGTGAATGTCCCCATTAATGTTGTCAACGTTTTCAGCTATCCGTAGGTCTTCAATAACTATGACGAGTTTTGGTGTTCTTATAGTTAACATTTAACGATTTCTTAAACAAAAACACTAGCTCTCCTAATTAAATGAAAGGTTTATAAGATACATGCGTAATATTGTTGGGGCAGCGATATTAAGGGAGCCCACCTCGCTTTTTTCTCTATTTCTCCCTCTCTGTTTGACTTTTATCCATTCGGCCCCATTCACCCTACTGTTTTAAGACGTTTACCCCCATCCAGGTGTCAATATTTTCCTGGCGAGCGGTAGCGAGCCAGCATATATATATTTTTGTTTTGACAGCAAGCTAAATTTATAAATTTTTCTATAGAAAAATGTCTCCAGCGAAGCCGGATTTCTCCATACAATGCTGGCTCGCTATCGCTTGCAAGGAAGAAATCGACACCTGAATGGGGATAAACGTCTTAAAACAGTTGGTTGAATGGAGCCGAATGAATACAAGCCATGGAAAGAGAGAAAGGGAGAGAAAGATAAAACAAGCAAAACAAACCCCCCCCCCCCTTAAAGATCCCCCCCCCCCCTTAAAGTAGTATTGCGTCTCAGATCAACGACTATTATTGTACTGTACACTATTATTGTACTGTACACTATTATTGTACTGTACACTATTATTGTACTGTACACTATTATTGTACTGTACACTATTATTGTACTGTACACTATTATTGTACTGTACACTATTATTGTACTGTACACTATTATTGTACTGTACACTATTATTGTACTGTACACTATTATTTTTAACATCTTTCTTAACACCAATAACCCCACATATTAAATGAATGAAAACAGGTTATCCTCCAAGGATTCGAACCCAGAACTTACACTCTCTATCCATCAAGACAGTAAAGTACATCACATTACCAAGATTAACATCCATTTATGGAATACTGGATATCAATTAACCCCTTCTGTACCGGCGACGTTTTTTGTTTATATTTCAGCTACATTTAGACGATTTTATGAAGCTTAGGAAGAAAATATGGTCACACAAAGGATTAACCGAGATAGTCTGTAGCCTTTTAATGGGTTGGCATCCTTCCTAAGCTGAGCAAAATCGGCTAATAGTTGCCGGAATATAATGAAAAGTACATCACCGGCACAGAAGGGGTTTAATATATTATTTAGATCAGTAACAGTTATTTAAGGGGACATGGGCCGGTTGTCTGGTCCACTTTCTCCCTCATGTTTAGCCCCATTAGTTTTCAGATGTTACGATGTTTGCCCCATTAGTTAGTCGATCTTAAGACCTTTCGTCAATATTTAGACCTTTCGTGCTATTTAGGTGTCGATTTTTTTCCTGGCGAACGATAGTGAGCCTGTAATGTTGGAAGAACCCGCCTTCGGCCGGGAATTTTGTTCTAAAGAAAAATGTACAAACTAATCTAGAAGGGGGATCTAATGGATGTTTTGTTTTAATTTGATGGAGGTCTAGGGAGGAAACTAGAAAAATAATGAATACATACCAAAATCGCCCAAAAAGTGAACCATCCTCCCTTAACGTAGAAGTAATAAAAAGGTTTGTAATTCCTTGCTTTATACCGTCAACTTCCCCAAATTTCACTTCAGCGAAATCAAGAGTCACACAATCAAGAGTTGAGAATTAGGAGGGTGAGGTCAAAATCACTGGAGTAAACAAAAACCCGGGTCCCGGTAAGAGAGTGATCCAGAAGTTTGGATGGGGAAGTTGGGAAGTGATTGAATGACAGAGAGCTGGAAGTTTAAGGGGAGATGGGCCGGTTTTCTGGACCACTTTCTCCCTCACGTTTAGCCCCATTCGTTTTCAGATTTTAAGACGTTCGGCCCATTAGTTTTGGCAATTTTAAGTCCTTTCACCCCATTTCTTCGTCAATATTCAGACCTTTCGTGCTATTTAGGTGTCGATTTTTTCCCTGCCGAACGATAGGGAGCCTGTAATGTTGGAAGAACCTGTCTTCGGCCGAGACATTTTACCGAAAAGTGTACAAATTAATCTAGAAGGGGGATCTAATGGACATTTATTTAAATTTGATGGAGGTCTAGGGAGGAAACTAGAAAAATAATGAACACATGCAAAAATCGCCCAAAAAGTGAACCATCCCCCCTTAATTAAGGGGAAGTATTTGTCATTCTTTTTCTGAACCCCCTTCATTTTCAAATTTTAAGACTCGAATATTTCCTTGTCAATATTTAGACCCTTTGTACCATTTAGGTTTCGATTTGTTCCTGGCGAGCGATAACGAACCTCTAATTTAGGAGGAATCGGCCTTCGGTCGGGATATTTTTCTACCAACAATTGTACAAATTTATCACGAAGGGGGTCTTTTGGATTTATCACGAAGGGGGTCTTTTGGATTTATCACGAAGGGGGTCTTTTGGATTTATCACGAAGGGGGTCTTTTGGATTTATCACGAAGGGGGTCTTTTGGATTTATCACGAAGGGGGTCTTTTGGATTTATCACGAAGGGGGTCTTTTGGATTTATCACGAAGGGGGTCTTTTGGATGTATCACGAAGGGGGTCTTTTGGATTTATCACGAAGGGGGTCTTTTGGATTTATCACGAAGGGGGTCTTTTGGATGTATCACGAAGGGGGTCTTTTGGATTTATCACGAAGGGGGTCTTTTGGATTTATCACGAAGGGGGTCTTTTGGATTTATCACAAAGGGGGTCTTTTGGATGTATCACGAAGGGGGTCTTTTGGATTTATCACGAAGGGGGTCTTTTGGATTTATCACGAAGGGGGTCTTTTGGATTTATCACGAAGGGGGTCTTTTGGATTTATCACGAAGGGGGTCTTTTGGATTTATCACGAAGGGGGTCTTTTGGATTTTTTTTTTTTTTTTTTTTTTTTTACAGCTTGCTAGAGGTCTATGGAACAATCTAGAACAAATATATATGCCGGTAAGAATAAATAATTAACAACTAAATTACGTCCCTTTAAGGGGAGATCTCCACTTGAGGGTTTTTTTTCTTAACCCCTTTCACCCTCATGTTTAGCCCCATTGCTTTTGATATTATAAAACGTTCGCCCCATTAGTTTAGCGATTTTAAGAACTTTCACCCTATATTAAGACCTTTCGTGCAATTCAGGTGTCGATTTTATCCTGGCGAGCGATAGCGAGCCTGTATTTTAAGAGGAACCGGCCTTCGGCCGGGACATTTTTCTACCGAAAAATGTACAAATTTATCTTGCAAGGGACTCAAGGAGGTGTAATTTCAAGTTTGATGGAAGTTTAGGAAACACACTAAAAACCTCCCCTTAAACTAGAGCTTCAACGATTAATGAGCCGATGAGTTTATATATGAGTGGTAGACAGAAAGTGAGAAATGTAAATTACGAGACAGTGAAACAATATTTGCAATACAAGCTAAACAAATAATAACAGGGACAGCATACCCAACCAAGAGAAACCCACTGTTGTTGTGATATTGATGGTAGTATGAATTTAGCATTAACAGTGGATAAATGACAGCCAATTGTATCAAAATAGTTTTTTCTTCACAATCCATTCCCGTACAAAATAACACCTCTATATCTACTGTATATATACAGTATATATATATATATATATATATATATATATATATATATATACTGTATATATACTGTATATATATATTAATTATATATACAGTATATGCTGTCCGCAAAAAGGAGGAAGCATTCAAACGGTACCGACGCCTTAAAACTCAAGACTCTCATTCTTCCTATGTTTCTGCCCGGAATCAAGCCAAATCTGTTCTTCGACTTGCCAAGTACGCTTTCATCAATAATAAATGCACTGAACTATCCAACTCTAGCTCTTCCCAAGCTTTTTGGCATCTAGCCAAAAACCTCTCCAACAATTTCTCTTCCTCGTCTTTCCCTCCCCTTTCCCACTCTGATGGCACAACCATCACTTCTTCCTCTGACAAAGCTAAACTCTTCGCTCAAACTTTTGCTAGAAACTCCACCTTGGATGATTCCGATGCTATACCTCCCTCTCCACCCTCCTCTCTCTTACTTATGCCTAATATCCTAATATCTTCTAAAGATGTACTTTCTACCCTCTCTGGGCTTAACCCTTTACGAGCGGCCTATGCGGTTTATTTATATGTACCGCCCAGCGGGGTGTTTTTAGCCAAAATAGGGCTGTTTACGTGATCATTTTCATGCCTAAATAAGACCCAGAACGTAAAACAAGTATCTATCCCTGAAAGGGCATAAACAGAGCTTTCGAATGACACCATAACGATCCTTTTATGATGGCTAGTTTTCTTGCAATAACCGTGCAACGCGAGTGCAAAAAGCAGGTAATTAGCCACTTTCCCGATACAATTCCGTATATAGCGAGTGAGAGAGGTAGGAGGGAGGTGAGATTCGTGTCAGTAGGTTCGCCGCGGTGGTCTGGAGCAGTCATACGCTCGCTACTCTCCTGCCACCACTTGTCTCTCTCTCTCAGCAACATTACGTGCTGAAATTGCCACTCGAGTTATGTCGAGCGCCGCCACATAGTCCAGCTTTATTTAACTCGACTTATGTGGTGAGCCGCTTTTTAAGGGTTAATACTAATAAGGTGTACGGTCCGGACGGTGTTCCTCCTGTTGTACTCTAAAACTGTGCTTCCATGCTGACTCCCTGCCTAGGCAAACTCTTTCGTCTCTGTCTATCCTCTAACGTCTTCCCTTCATGCTGGAGGTTTGCTCTCATTCAACCTGTCCCAAAGAAGGGTGACCGCTCTCAACCCTCCAACTGTCGTCCAATTGCCCTCATCTCTTGTATTTCTAAAGTTTTTGAAACTATTCTTGCTTCCAAATTTCTTAAGCATTTCTCTTCTCATAATCTGCTCTCAGATCGCCAGTATGGCTTCCTTAAGGGTCGCTCTACTGGTGATCTTCTTTCATATCTTACTAACTCTTGGTCATCCTCATTTCGGGACTTCGGTGAGACTTTGTCTATTGCACTAGACATATCGAAAGCCTTCGATAGAGTCTGACACAAATCTTTAATTTCTAAACTACCCTCCTTCGGTTTCTATTCCTCCATCTGTGCCTTTGTCTCTAATTTCCTCTCCGGCCGTTCCATAGCTGCGGTTGTGGACGGCCATCGCTCACTTCCTCACCCTATAAACTCCGTTGTTCTTCGGGCATAGCTTTAAACGCCAACTTCAGCAATACGGTCACTATAGGTTGACCTTGCTCCCACAGTAGTTTTGGTGGCTGATAATCCTGAGTCAAGGAATCCCCCAGGAAGACCATGTGTCTCATGGCTAAGGATTTTCGATCACTCACGTGGAGAACTAAATGGCATGGATAATAATCACGACCAACAACCTTGCCCGATAACACCCCCTCTTCATCCCTCATCATAAACATTTAGTGTTTCACTTATACCTCTATTCCCTCACCTCCATTCCAGTTTTGTTTTCTTTCATCCTCCTTTCTTTCGTGTTCAATCAGGATTTATTATTTTGAGTAATTATCAGAATTATACTGCAGAGATCAAAGAAAGAGTCAACATATTGATTAACCTATCAGATATTCAGCTGTTAGAGTTTCACCAAATATCCGGCATATCGCTGCACAAGGTCTAGACTCAACAGAGACAGAATCCTAAATATACTTATAGATCAAAGTCACAAGTCAATATCAATTTTTAAAAAGTTTTACTATTCATTCAAGCATCATAAATAAAATGCCGATAGTTACGCTTTATATTGAAATGAAAATAACAAATCATCTCAGAAATACAATTAAGATCCAGGCATAGGTCAAAGGTAAAATTCAAATAGGTAACATCCTTTTTTTTCACGTAAATTTACCCATTAGATTGTTTACTAAATTAGGTGCAAACATTAGATTTGTTACGATTTCTATTCAAGGGTCAAGGTCACAGTTCAAGGTGAAAGTTAAATGTTAAAAGTTAGTTTCAAAATATGTCGTCAATGCCGTGATAGTTAACAAAGTCTTATGATTAAGGAAAAAGATAGTGCTAGGAATAGGAAATGTTTAGTATATTTACTCAAGTTTAACGACATTATTTAGTGTCCTATACTAAAAAAAATCTGACCGATTTTCAGTAAAACAAAAGTCAAAACACAAGGATCGACAGTTGTAGACAGATAAAGCAGAGACATAATGTGAGGAAGTGTAACTGGATACGATGTTCGGATTAATTTGTTTATAGTTTTAAGGTAAATGAAAGAGCTATATATCATATATTTTCGGAATACCAAAACCAAGGTCATACAAGAAAAAATATAATTTCATTTGAAAGTTCAAGGCCACATGTCAAGGTTAAATATAAGGCCAATATACTATTGCATTTACTATTCGCGCAAACTTATTAACATTTGCAAAGATATTTACAATATACATGAAAATATGTTTTTGTAAATGTTCAAACTAATACCATCAAGGTCAAATTATACTGTAGGTCAAAGCTCAAGGTACTATTCATTTCAAAGCCCATTATTATTATACTGTATATATACAGTATATATATATATATACCGGTAATAATAATGGGCTTTGAAATGAAAAGTAGAGCTGAATGTGCAGCTAGCATTCTCTCACCTTAGCAAAGCGGACTAGGAAATAGAAACAAGGGAAGCGCTGGTCCAGGCTTGCCAAGTATAACGAGGAAACACTGCACCATTCAGGAAACCTCCAGTATCATAGAGTTAGCATGCTTGGAGTGATTAAGCGAGTGTTTCAAGACATTAAAAGGATTTGACAAAGTTGATATGAATACACTTTTCACAATGGATAGGCCAATTCTAAAACACGCGGAAACGGTAAATATTCATAATAATGTTCAGGTTACTTATGTAGCGCCATTTCTCTCTAGCCATTGCTCAGCGATTCAATAGCGGTCGACCAAAGTATATTACCAGACACTATTGCCCATTTCCTTGCTCAAGGGAAACGGTACTGGCTACCACTGTATGGGATTAACCTCTGGTCACCTGGGGTGGGAGGCCGAGATGTTTTCCACTACACTATGAAATTAAAAACTAGGAGGGTGCACGTAGATGTTGTGAACGTGTTTTGTGTTGTGATGCTGGACAAGGATTGGTAACTGAAGCCCTGAAAGTGTGAAACAAACGTTACAAAAACGTTACATTAATTATAACTGAGGCTGCTACTGCGTGCCGGAGAATTAGTAATTAACTATGAAGTTAGAGCGATGCATTTGTCAGAGTGGTTTGTATATTTCACATCAGCGCTTCAACTGACTCTATGTGGCGGCCGGTGTGGTGTATAAACAATGATAAAATATATTGTTTCAAATGACCAAATGTGATGACCATTGGCTTCATGACTGTTATGACTGAGGCAATGAGTATTATGGCATTATATATCTATTGGCATTCTAAATGTGGCAACATAAAAATGGTATAAAAGGTTGATACGTTCCGATCCATTCATTAATGTACTACAAAATGTAGAATGGACAGCTCATGCAGGTTATATGAAACTGGTGCAACAGATATTGTATCTATTATTTTCATCAAACGAATGTATGGAGTATGGACAAATGCATCCTAATCCTTTTACAACCATACAATTTTTAACTACACTTAGCATATCAATAAGTTAACTTATTTGAAGCTAAATAAAAAATATTGAACCTTATGCATAGTGCAAAAAGTATTCCCTTGCAAAATTACCATATATTACATTCCTGCATCAGTCATGCAATTGTTAACCCTTCACGTGTAGACAAGCTGTGTACAGTTGCACATTAACATTTGTGAACGTCCAATGTTTTTAGACATTACATATGTTTGTAAATACTATATATACAGTATATATATATATATATATATATATATATATATATATATATATATATATATATATATATATATATTATATATATATATATATATATATATATATACCGGTATATATATATATATATATATATATATATATATATATATATATATATCGGTATATATATATATATATATATATATATATATATATATATATATATATATATATATATATATATATTGTATATATATATATATATATATATATATATATATATATATATATATATATATATATATACAGTGTATATAATAACTGTGTTTATTTTCGGTGTGAGCATCCTAGGTTCGAATACCCGGACTGCCACATGTGTTTGTTAATTTCATCAATCGAGTTTAGGAGTAAAGTTGGTTAGTGGAGAAAACATAATAATTCATGCAGGTTCAGTAGTAGTTTATCGAGAGGCCTTCCCTAGGGTTAAGTGCCCCATTAATTACTATTTATATTCACCTATGCATAGCCTCCGATAGTGCAGTTGGGGTATTGTACATGCTATAAGATTGGTATGCAGGATTCGAAACTGCATAATAAATCGTAGGCTTGTGCAACATTATTTAACTGTCTTCGTGGTGCAATGCATATGTGTGTTAATTTTCGGTGTGAGCATCCTAGGTTCGAATCCCCGGACTGCCACATGTGTTTGTTAATTTCATCAATCGAGTTTAGGAGTAAAGTTGGTTAGTGGAGAGAACATAATAATATATATATATATACTGTATATAAGGGTGGCCCAAAAACAAAAAGTTTAAATTGTCATTCTCCACAAGGCTGATCCTGTTCCATATCACAATGGGAGTTTGCATGCAGAAAAGCATAACTATTTTACTGTATTTAGAGGTACCAACTATATGTACATTTTTCGATTTTTGAAATATAATATAGATATTTTGTAGTTAATTTATTCTTGGTTGTTGCCATTATATATACCAATAACTGTAAACAATGAAGAATTGTGTGTTAATTGTAATAAATATAACATAATAAGGCAGAAACAAATCTTTGAATTGTAATGCGTAAGTTGTTGGGACCTTTTTTTGCATGTAGGGTCTTGTAGTCATATGTAACCAAACCAGCCTTGTGGAGCACCATATTATTAGAAAATATTTTTAGCCCTATGTTTTTTGGCCACCCTACTATATATATATATATATATATATATATATATATATATATATATATATATATATATATATAGATAGATAGATAGATATAGATATAAATAGATAGATAGTATTATACAGTATATGTATATTTCTAGATATGCAAACTTATACTACTTTAGCTGGTCGGTTTGAATAGAGTTACGATATTCTTACTTTGTTAATAATGTTAAATTTCTGTAGGGCGCAGAACATCATTTCATGAATTTGAGTTAGTGTAAATGATCAAATTGTGGTCTACCAAAAAGTAGAATATGTCACTGTACATAAACACAATGACATTTATTACATCATTTTACCTATAGTATATCAATCTTTATAAAGTCCTTCACTCCCGTACCAATTAGTCAGTATCATAAACGGGAATCTGTTTAAGTTTTGGCAGTGACGAATCATAATTGGATAAAAACATGCATCTTATAATACTGCATGAACAAAATAGAATTGATCATGAAGTATCATTATTCATTCTTTGATATTCCAGGCATTTACAGTATTTTTTAACCTCTCCGCTGTGCAGCCCCTATAGTATACAGGCATCCCTGTGCGGAGGTATGACGATTTGGGCGCCCCTTGCAAATATCGATGAAAAGTACATCAACGTGTAGGGAATGTTCGCGCACATCGAGTCATATATATTTGACCCCACAAAAAATGTCTGGGGGGGGTGGGGGGGGGTCCGTAGTTGAAAAAAGATGAGCGAATGACATCGCGCGGCAAGATTTCCCGGGTGAATATTCATTCACCCATGGGGTAGGAGGAGAGGGAGGGGAGGGTGGGTCATGGCGTAATTCCGCGTATTTATCCTATTTTGAGCACTGTTATGCTATGTAGAGTATGTGTACATATGTGTACGTATGTAGGCCACCCATATACCAAGGAATATGCCGCATATAGACCAAATATGCGACATATAAGCAAATTCTGAATGAGTTTAGAGGCGGGAACACAAGTAGAGAGTTTAGGCGGGAAGGTATGAAGAGTAAAGGGTGTGCTGGCTGAAATATCACGTATATATATCGTATTTTCAGCACTCTCATGCTATATAAAGTATGTGTACGTATGTAGACCACCCATATACCAAGGAATATGCCGCATATAGACCAAATATGCGACATATAAGCGAATTATGAGAGAGTTTACAGGCGGGAACGGAGGTTATGGGAGAGGTGTGGTTGGTGGGTGGGTGGGTGGACCGTGGGAGGGAGGGAGGGAGGGAAGTTGTGACTGTGTGTCGCTGGCAAGCCAAGGTCAGCCAGCTGTATGTGCAATTATTGTTGTCCCTGTCGCCGTTGTCGCCTTGCCCTTCGTCCCTTTCTTCCCTTTGGCAGGGCCAGGGGCAGGGGCAGGGGCAGTGTCAGTGGCAGGGGCAGAAGGGCTGGCAGGGGCAGCGTCGGCAGGGGCAGCGTCGGCAGGGCCAGCAGAGGTCCTGGATGGCAATATTATGGTGGTCCCTGTCACCTTTGTCGCCTTGCCCTTCGTCCCTTTCTTCCCTTTGGCAGGGGCAGGGGCACGGCCAGGGGCAGGGGTAGAGGTGGCAGGGGCGGCTGGTGGTGGTGGTGGTGGTGGCACGGTGGTAGTGGCAGAGGTAAAAGTTTTTTTACCCATGCCCTTCCCTGTCTTCCCAGTGGTCCCCGCAGGTCCTGCAGCCCAAGGGCGGCCTCCTGCGTCGGTGGTAGTGGTGGTAGCAGTTGCCTGGGTGGTGTTGGCAGTGTCCCAGAAAGACAATAACTCTGTGCACTGCCCTTGCTTGCACGTGTTTTACGTGCTTTACGTGCAGGTTCCTCGTCCTCGGACCTACTCGTGCCGTAGTAATGGTAGCTAGGGTCTTTGGCAGCCACTCTCTGCCTTCCACGGCCGCTGACCCCACCAGAAGGAGGGCTGGTTGTGTCATCAGGGTGAGAGTGTGAGGGTGGTGTAGGCTCCAATGCGTGTGTACGTGCGTGCGTGTGTACCGCTTGCCTGTGTGCTGGCCGAGCGTGTGGGGTGGTGGTATCGAGAGGTGCCAAGCCGTATTACACTCGCACCAATTTGTATCCGCCTGGCTGTAAGACCGCGGTTTTGGTACGCGTTCAAAAATCGGGATTATATAAGGGGTTCCGCAGCGCAGCGGTAAAACTTTTATTAGTGTTTCAGCACTTGCCGGGTTAAACATGCATTTCATACAAGTAATATATGATCATTATTTCAAGTTTCTTATTCTCTTGTTTGTGCAATTCATACAGAGTTGTATGTGTCTACTAGTCTAGATCATTTAAAAATGTTCAAGTAGCAATCCCCAACTAAATATGCGTAAAGCAATGTAATGAAAATAGCATTATAGGTGATGGCCATTCATTTTTTGCTGGAGATTACCCGAAAATAAGTAAAATAATACAAATTAGGCTTTCATAAACAGGGTTCAGTGATATCTTTAGTCTGGTTTGGGAGTTGAAGTTCATTTGATTTAAATATATACACTTATATTTTATTAGTTTAAGGGGAGATGAGCTGTTTCGTTGGTCTATTAATTCATTTATTCCCTTATTTCTTAGTTTCCTCGCTAGACCTCCATCAGGCTTAGAAAAACACCCTCTAGACCCCCCTTCATGATATATTTGTGCATTTTTAGGTAGAAAATTTTCCCGGCCTAAGGCCGGTTCCTCATAAAATGTCAGGCTCAATATCGCTCGCCAGGAAAAAATCGACACCTAAATGGCACGAAATGTGTTAAAATCGTCAAACTAATTGACCGAACGTCTTATAATCTCAAAACAAATGGGGCTTAACACGAGGGAGAAAGGGGACCAGAAAAAAGATCCATCTCTTCTTAATCTTTTGCATTTCTCAATTATGTACAATTGTTTTGTTTTATTATTGCCTAGCCTTATTGATGGAATGTTTTTGAAATTTGAAACGGTATATAATTAGGCATTCTGTAAAATAATTTACTTTTACCCAAAATATTATTTCCTCATGTCTCTCGATTACTAGTTCATTCAGTTTTATATATTGTATTAAATTATTCATTCCGTAAACGTTAGTAAGTAGGCCTACAGTTCGTACAATTTAATGTTTTGTTTAAGATTTTACATATTTAAAGATATATTTTAATTAGAGCTTCAAATATGCATATTTACAATTAATTTAATATATATTTTTGTATGGAAAGTTATAATACACCTGTCTTTATAAATGGAATGGGTATTGTCATAATAGCTTCAATTACCGTGGTGGTACACTCGGATACCATAGTCTCTAGCCCACTCATACAAATTCCTGGACTTCACCTACTTCTAGTTATGGAAGCATTTTTCTGGAAACTAATTTATTTATAGAATTTTCTATAAATCAACTACAAAATTATATATACTATTTATTGAATAGCAAGTTATATCCAAAATTCAATCCGGATAGATATAATTGCATAGAGAACAACATAAGGGGTCCAGGAATTCTCCTAAGTGGGCTAGAGAATATGGTAACCGAGTGTACACTGGTAAGTGTACCAAGTGAAGCCCTTGCTTAGATTTCTCTGATAAGAGTTCGAGACCACTTACTAAAAGCTTAGAAACCTGAACAGTCTGTTTTCACTCATGAAGTTGACAATTGACTTTTCGTCCTCCTGGAACGCCAACATTCAGTGTTGTATTTTATTTTTAGTTTCTAATGCCACACAGAAAGTCAACACATGCTATAATTTATTATTTGGTTGAACATCGTTAAGCAAGTTACTGCATATTTTGAATTTCTTTCGAAATAATTACACAAACTATAATGTAGAGATATGGGGAGGTATGGTTAAGTAGTTAAGATAAGAAGTATTATTAAGTCACTCAATGTCTATACTTTAGCATAGTGTTTCTATCAGTTCCAATATATCTAATCTGATAAAAAACAAATACTTCTTAAACATTTTATATTCAACCAAAATAGAGAATGGATTTCGATGGGTTTAAGAGTTAGAAATCAATCCATATATTAATTAATAATATTCACAATCGTTAATACACAGTATATGCTTTTAGTGAATGTCCCCATTAATTTTGTCAACGTTTTCAGCTATCCGTACGTCTTTAATAACTATGACGAGTTTTGGTGTTCTTATAGTTAACATTTAACGATTTCTTAAACAAAAACACTAGCTCTCCTAATCAAATGAAAGGTTTATAAGATACATGCGTAATACTGTTGGGGCAGCGATATTAAGGGAGCCCACCTCGCTTTTTTTTCTCTTTCTCTCCCTCTCTGTTTGACTTTTATCCATTCGGCCCCATTCAGCCTACTGTTTTAAGACGTTTACCCCCATCCAGGTGTCAATATTTTCTAGGCGAGCGGTAGCGAACCAGCATATATATATATATATATTTTTTTTTTTTTTTGGACAGCAAGCTAAATTTACGAATTTTTCGATAGAAAATTGTCTCCAGTGAAGCCGAATTTCTCCATACAATGCTGGCTCGCTATCGCTCGCAAGGAAGAAATCGACACCTGGATGGGGATAAACTTCTTAAAACAGTTGGCTGAATGGAGCCGAATGAATACAAGCCAGGGAAAGAGAGAAAAGGATAGAAAGATCCCCCCCCCCCCTTAAAGTAGTATTGCGTCTTACATCAACGACTATTATTGTACTGTACACTATTATTGTACTGTACACTATTATTGTACTGTACACTATTATTGTACTGTACACTATTATTGTACTGTACACTATTATTGTACTGTACACTATTATTGTACTGTACACTATTATTGTACTGTACACTATTATTGTACTGTACACTATTATTGTACTGTACACTATTATTGTACTGTACACTATTATTGTACTGTACACTATTATTGTACTGTACACTATTATTGTACTGTACACTATTATTGTACTGTACACTATTATTGTACTGTACACTATTATTTTTAACATCTTTCTTAACACCAATAACCCCACATATTAAATGAATGAAAGCAGGTTATCCTCCAAGGATTCGAACCCAGGATGTCTCATACAGAATTTACACTCTCTATCCATCACACAGTAAAGTACATCACACTACCACGATTAACATCCATTTATGGAATAATTGTTATCAATTAAAAATAATACAGATATTTACGTTGTTTAGATCAGTAACAGTTATTTACGGGGAGATGGCCCATCTCCCCAGGTTTTCTTGACCACTTTCTCCCTCATGTTTAGCCCCATTAGTTTTCAGATGTTAAGATGTTTGCCCCATTAGTTAGTCGATTTTAAGACCTTTCGCCTTATTTCTTCATCAATATTTTGACCTTTCGTGCTATTTAGGTGTAATTTTTTTCCCTGGCGAACGATAGTGAGCCTGTAATGTTGGAAGAACCGGCCTTCGGCCGGGAAATTTTTCTACCCAAAAATGTACAAACTAATGGATCTAATGGATGTTTTTTTTAATTTGATGGAGGTCTAGGGAGGAAACTAGAAAAATAAAGAATACAGACAAAAATCGCCCAAAAAGTGAACCATCCTCCCTTAACGTAGAAGTAATAAAAAGTGTGTAATTCCTTGCTTTATACCGTCAACTTCCACCAAAATTTCACTTCAGCTAAATCAAGAGTCACACAATCAAGAGTTGAGAATTAGGAGGGTGAGGTCAAAATCACTGGAGTAAACAAAAACCCTGGTCCCGGTAAGAGAGTGATCCAGAAGTTTGGATGGGGAAGTTGGGAAGTGATTGAATGACAGAGAGCTGGAAGTTTAAGGGAGGATGGTTCACTTTTTGGGCGATTTTTGCATGTATTCATGATTTTTCTAGTTTCCTCCCTATACCTCTATCAAATTAAACAAAAAAAAGTCCATTAGATCCCCCTTCTAGATTAATTTGTACATTTTTAGGTAGAAAAATTTCCCGGCCGAAGGCCGGTTCTTCCAACATTACAAGCTCACTATCGTTCGCCAGGGAAAAAAATCGACACCTAAATTGCACCAAAGGTCTAAATATTGACGAAGAAATGGGGCGAAAGGTCTAAAAATTGACAAACTAATGGCACAAACATCTTAACATCTGAAAACTAATGGGGCTAAACATGAGGGAGAAAGTGGTCCAGAAAACCGGCCCATCCCTCCTTATGGGGAAGTATTTGTCATTGTTTTTCTGTACCCCCTTCTTTTTCATGTTTAGCCCAATTAGTTTTCAAAATTTAAGACTCGAACATTTCCTTGTCAATATTTAGACCCTTTGTACCATTTAGGATTAAATTTTGTTCCTGGCGAGCGATAGCGAACCTCTAATTTAGGAGGAATCGGCTTTCGGACGGGATATTATTCTACCAAAAATTGTACAAATTTATCACGAAGGGGGTCTTTGGGATTTTATTTATTCATCTATATTTGTATTTATTTATTTGTTATTTTGATTTTTTTTACAGCTTGATAGAGGTCTAGGGAACAATCTAGAACAAATATATATGCCGGTAAGAATAAATAATTAACAAATAGATTACGTCCCCTTAAACTAGAGCTACAAGGATATATGAGCCGATGAGTTTATATACGAGTGGTAGACATAAAATAAGAAATGTAAATTACGAGACAGTGAAACAATATTTGAAATATAATAAACAAATAATAACAGGGACAGCATACCCAACCATGAGAAACCCACTGTTGTTGTGATATTGATGGTAGTATGAATTTAACATTAACAGTGGATAAATAATGACAGCTAATTGTAAACAATATAGCTTTTTATTCACAATCCATTCCCGTACAAATTAACACCTCCATATCTACTGTATATAATTATATAAGTACACATATACAGGGTGTTCCAGTAATGCTTTTCATAGATTATATGGTGGACTCATCAGACAAAAATAAGAATAAATTACTCTATGAACATGAGGTTGAGTATTTATAATAACGGAGTTATTACACGATTTAAGTTAACGATAGATACAATGCCATTCAGTCCAAGGGGTAATTGTTGCCATTTTAGTGGATTATATCCATTTGGCCTTCGCTATCGTTTGCTAGCCTCAAGATAGTGAGCAGTAGCGATCTGACTTTTCGGTAGAAAAATATGTCCGGCTTCGCCGGTAGAAAAATCAAATCCGGCAAAGCCGGACATATTTTTCTACCGAAAAGTCAGATCGCTACTGCTCACTATCTTGAGGCTAGCAAGCGATAGCGAAGGCCAAATGGATATAATCCACTAAAATGGCAACATTACCCCTTGGACTGAATGGCATTGTATCTATGTTAACTTAAATCGTGTAATAACTCCGTTATTATAAATACTCAACCTCATGTTCATAGAGTAATGTATTCTTATTTTTGTCTGATGAGTCCACCATATAATTTATGAAAAGCATTACTGGAACACCCTGTATATATATATATATATACAGTATATATACAGTATACATATATATATACTGTATATACTGTATATATATAATTATATACCCCCTATATCGTCACAAATTCATAGCATAGAAGATGCCCGACCATATTCGAAGATGGTGTGAACAACCGTATAGCTGCTCTCTTCAAATCAAGTGACATCTATAAATAAGGTGTCATAATCTAGTGTGGCAGAAAGGAAGCAACCAACACCTTGAAGCTCTACTGAGACGATCTAGTGCAGCATTTCCCAACCTGGGGGAAATAATTACATGATTACACTGCCTACTACTACTACTACTACCAATAAAAACAAAATCTCGGAGATGGATTTTCTCATGCCCGAGAGAGAGAGAGAGTGAGTGAGTGTAGTCACAGTGTGTTTCGACTACTCTTTCCCTTGTCCACATGAAGGGGGAAATCTGAATGGTTGGAGGGGGAAATGACAGAAAAAAGGTTGGGAATCGCTGATCTAGTGCAACACAAATGAAGCACCCACATCTCGAAGCTTCAATCGATAATCTACTGGCCTCATAAGAGTTACGACAGATCAGACCAAATCTGACGCATTGTGACCATAAGAAGTCAGGAACCACAACCCGGACCCTCTAGGACCCAGGACCATCATCAACATCAAGTTGGAAAACGGGCCTCAACCAAGCCAGAAAACGCGCCCTCAGAACCAGCTCTCATAGAAAACCTGGAGCGTGGGAATCCCAAGGATTCCAGGGAGAACTCCTACAGCACCCAAAACCCACCAGTGATAAATAGTGACAAACCCGATGTTATGCAAATTCCCTACCAAAACCCCCAATACCCCCCAGTAGAGTACCAAATCAATTATGCCACCCATATTAGCCATGCTAACAAACAAACCCTTTCAGAGCCAAGTTACTCCCTCAGTACTAAAAATTAGGAAAACCTTAATTTTAATAAAATCCCTCAAAGTCACAATTAACTCCTAAATCACCATCAGGTCATACCTAGGGCAAACAACAAGACCAAAACTTCGCAAACGTCCTCCTCATACAAGGCACACCATCAAAACAATATTAGTGCAACTCCATCTATCCCTAAGATCAAAATCAAGATATCACGCACACCCCTATTACCATGAGATCAAAACCCCCTGGTGCCGACCGAAAAAGGGTTACTACCTGCACTGACCAAAGGTAAAAGAAGCAAGCAGCCTACTGGCTTTATTCCTCCTGTGGAATACTATATTGGGATTCCTAGTTCAGAGAGGGATCAGTCCGACCTAACCTCTAGCGAGGAACTTTCTGCTTTGGTAACAAACTTACAACATCCAGTTATTCGGAGGCTCACCACCATTATTATTATTATTATTATATGAGATGCTGAAGTCTCCAACCAGGGTGCAGAAACACCATCAAGATCAATCCACACAAAACACCCGGAGGCACTGGAGAGAGACTATGGCAACTTAGGAAAAAATAAAAACATACACTGTATACTGTACTGTACATATACACATATTAAACACAGATAACATATTATGCAGTGGAGGATATCAAGCTTAAATATAATACAATAAAATAGAATAAAATAAGTTTAAAAATTAGAATTAATGCTGCAAAAAAGCATTAACTCTAGACTTAAAAATGGAGATATTAGCTGAATTGACTAGCTCATTTGGCAACTTATTCCACAAGTCAACCATGGCCGGCACAAAACACCGTGAAAACTGTGTAGTAGAAAAATTTACACGGCTCATGGCAAGATAATTAAGATTGCTTGTGAATCTAGTTGCACGAGCTCGGACAAAGGGCCCAGGCAGAACCCCATGTAAGGGATGCTGAGGGTTGTTAAAAACTTTAAATAAAAGACTAAGGGCACCAACTTTACGTCGATGACACAGATCAAGAGACAAATTAGGTAGAATAAAACTGATGGAATTTAGCGACCTGTCAAGCAACTTGAGATGGCAGTCAGCTGCTGACAACCAGACAGGTGAGCAGTACTCGAAATGTGGCAAAATAAAAGCATAAAAAGACTTGATAACTGTGGCGTCACAAGCAAATGTTTTATAAACCTTGCGAAGCAGACCAATTTTGGGGGAAATGGAAGAGGAGAAAGAACGAATATGCTTTTCAAAAGTAAGTTTGGGATCAAGAGTAACTCCTAACAAACGCAGAGTATCCACATTCTCAATTTGCTCGCCAGAAACTTGTAGATAAGGATGGGGAGGATCCAAGGTATGAGATCTGCTGATGATAATGGAGTGTGTTTTACTAGCATTAAGTATCATGCCCCAAAGTTCACACCATGATGTAATTTTGGCTAAATCCCTATTCAGAGCAGTAGCAATTACGTGTCGATCTATTGGTGATGCAATTGACGCATATAAAGTTGTATCATCAGCATAGGAGATTAGTTTATTTTCAAGCTTGGAACACAGGTCAGCAGTAAAAATAATAAAAAGCAAAGGCCCAAGGACACTGCCTTGTGGAACACCAGAAACAACAGTAACAGAAGGGGAATGACACCCATCAATGACCACAGACTGAGATCTTTTTGTCAAAAAATCTTCAAAGATCCTTAAAAAATTGCCACCAATACCAATGAGCTGTAACTTAAACAGAAGTGCTTTATGGTTGACTAAATCAAAAGCAGATCTAAAGTCAATAGCCACGACGCGAGACTCATGTCCCTGGTCCAATGAAGATTGCAAGTCATGGGTGAGTGTCAGAAGTGCATCACATGTACCCAGTCCCTTACGAAAACCAAACTGTGAGTTTGGTATCAAATTATGACTATTACAATAAGAGGAAAGGCGTCTGGACAAAAGCCTCTCATAGAGCTTGGATAGGATAGGTGTAATGGAGATAGGGCGATAGTCATTAGGAGATGATGAGGCAGTATTTCCCTTTGGAATAGGAGTGATAATAGCCTTACGCCAGCAAAGAGGAAAACTACCTGATTTCAAAAGCAACCTAAACACCACTGCCAATTTAGGTGCCAAGACCACTGCAACCTTTTTAAAAAAGAGAGGGAAAAACCCATCCGGGTCTGTGCCACCATAGGTATCAAGATCCAACAAGTACCTTTTCAGTTCAGCTGATTTGAATGCCATTGAATTGAGGTTGGGTCTAGGGAAACATGTCAATGGCAAAGACAATTCCTGATTACTCTGCTTATTAATAAAAATATTAGATAGAATATTGGCCTTCGATAATGGATAAAAAGAGATGGAGCCATCAGAATCACAAAGAGGAGGCATGGAGGAATCTATTCCAAATAAAGAGGATTTCAAAGCGGACCACCATTTATGAGGCTGTGTAGCTCCTGCCAGAACATCCTGAAGATGGGAGTTATAATCCCTCTCAGCACCATCATAAACTCTCTGCGCAGCTGCCCTTTTAAAAACATAATTTTCCCAATGCAAGGGGGTTTGATTACGCCTCCATAGACGATATGCAGCCTGTTTGTCATCAAATGCACGCTTGCAGTCATCATTAAACCATGCTTTATCCCTGATACGAGACTTAATTGTCTTTGATGGAACTCTTTTGTGAAGGATACCAAGAAGGGAATTGTTGAGAGCTGAAACCGGGTCATGAGATCTTAGTATGTGATTCCACTCAATATTACAAACATCATTACAAACGTTGTCCCAGTTAACCCGGGATTTAAGGTAGACTTTACGTGAGAGAGTAATATCAGGAACAGAAAAATCAAGATTAATTTTACACATGATGGCATTGTGGTCGGAAATGCCAACAGGTACAAGAACGGAGGTTTCTACAACGCCAGGAATGTCTGTTAGTACTAAATCAAGACAATTTCCAGACATATGAGTAGGTCCTTGGATTAGCTGTTCACAACCAGATAAGTTTGCAAAATCCAATGCAGCACATGACCATTTCTATTAGTTGGAGAGACCGAGTTCAACCACTCTTGATGATGCGCATTGACATCACCAACAAAAATAAAAGATGATTTGACATCTACAGACTGTATTGAAGCCATGGCTGTTAAAAGGCAATCATATATGTCATTGTTAACATCAGGATTTCTGTACAGGCTAAAAATGTAATGATTATGATACTTGCTGGAAACTTTAACTAACTGCATCTCATGGCATTTACAAATATGCTTAGTTAAGTGCTGAGCATTATACCCAGATCTAATATACAAGCTCATACCACGAGCACGAGGAATAGAATCACGCCGAATAAGAACTGGTTTACCGAAGTTAGGTATAAGAAGTTCAGAATAATCTCTATAACCAGAGACAAGGGTTTCAAAACAAAAGACAATATCATAATCAACAGATGCCAATGTAAGATCCTTGATGTTCTTATAGAGACCACGAATATTGGAATAAAATACACGACAACTTGTAGCAAGTTGTCTGTGAGGATTAACTTCTATATCACCGGACAAAAGTAAAGCAATCCATATACAAATACATAAAGATGGATATAAACAGGTCGACCCAGACGGAGCCATCACATCTGGGTAAGGTATAAAACAAGCCCCAAAGACACCATATCCAGGTGGGAGCAGTAGCGGTGGATTTTATTTGTTTAGAAAAGACTAGAAACAGAAAAAGAATGCCAAATCTCCTGAAAATCCACCAGACTCAAAAGTCTTCCTCATTGGCCTGCTAACCACCGTGGGGAAAAAAACAGGAGATTGCAGGAAAAGGAAGGAAAGTTGTTGTATAGCACCAAACAACAGGGATGGATGTAAACGGACAATGGAAGACCTTGGTGCAGGCTATGGCAACATCCTAAACATCCATCATGGTAAAATACCATAAGTTTGCTAAATGGCCGTTGACTAATATATACAGTAGTTCATCCGCCCTTTGACAGGTATTGCTTTTAGTCCTGCAGGGTGTCTAGCCACCCACCCTCCAAGTGAGGACCCGGAGGGGGAGCCAGTTTAGTCGCGGACAATCCGACCATGAAACAGGTAGTTCCAGATTACATGTTACTGATAGCAGGAATACCTGACCTGACAGAGGAAGTACCAATACCTCAGGCAAAGTCGGTAGCCTTGACGCCAATCTAGACAATATATTGGTATCACTGTACCAAACCAATATAGATCGTCAATCTAGAGTAAACCTGACCAACCAACTCAATGCAGAGAGTAATTAAGAGTGTCGTAGAGAAAGAAACTGCTTGGTGTTTTCTCTGGTCCACTGGAACAATGCATTTATGTCTACCTGCAGATGGTCCGTGTCTTCCTGTGTGATTACTATCATAGTTAGTATTGTGTCATTTGCAAATGATGATACTGTACTGTGTCTTGTGTTTGTATCTATGTCATTAATTGGAACTGAGCTTTTGACATCTGAAGGCTCTGATGTGACTTGGTTACCTACTACTGATTACCTCCAGTTCACGAGGAAGTTATACATCCATCTCCCAATTGTACATGTTATCCCTGTTGCTTTAAGTGTGTAGCCAACCAATAGCGCGAAGCTCACGGACACTGCCATAACCCTCTATCTAATGCAACCTTCAATGCAAGCTTCTGATTGGTTGCATCTCGTAGTACTTCTCTCTACTTATCTTCTTGTTATCCCACATTGATGATTTGAATAGTCACTGTAATGTTTAAGGGGAGATCTATATTTATTTGTTTAATTATGTATTAATATATTTTCTTTTTTAGCTTCCTCCCTACACCTCCGGAAAGCTTATAAAAATACCCCCAAGAACCAGTTTCGAGATAAAGATCAGCCTACAGCTGGTTCCTCCTAAATTGCAGGCTCGCCAGGAAAAAATCGACATCTAAATGGCACGAAATGTCTTAAAACCGCAAATTAATGTGGCGAATGTCCTTCAATGTTAAAACTTGGGGCTAAACATAAGGGAGAAGGGGGTCAAGAAATACTCCCCACCCACTCCCCCCGACCCCTTAAGAGATTACATACAATGCCTATAGGAATTTCACATTATGATTTAACAATAATGTATATCTGAATACAAACTCCTGCACAATATTGTATTATTAGCTGCATTTGTTGAGGAACCGAAAAGAAATTCGAAAGTCAAATATGTATCATTGAATAATATAACTAAATATTCAAACCTGGAAAACTTGAATTTAAATGACACTTGCCAAATATCGTGTACTCAGTGTGCACTTGTTTCAGTTTCCATCGTTGTACGGTACCTTTCTTCTCCTCTGGTCCTTTCCTTGTTCACTATAGTCCGTTCATTCTAGTTTGGGTAGAAATCGTAACCTCTAACCTCTGTAACTCAAAAAGGGCTAGAGCAAATGAGCTGTCAATTTATCAAAATATTCCCTAGCCAAGTCTTCCTATTTGGTAGAAATATTAGCTCGATTACTCTAGTCCTTTTTAAGTTATGAGAGGTTAGGGGTTATGATTTCTGCCCAACCTAGAATGAACGGTCTATAGTCTATCAGTTGTTTTCACAGTCTCACACTCTAGGTGCATGGCTCTGTAGCTTACCGTTTGTTTCATTGCATATTTCGAATTTTCTGTACCTCACTGTAACTATTCTTGTATAACTGGCATGAGTTTTATTAGAATCTGTATTGTTCTTTTCTATTACCCTCTCTTTGTCCTTCCCCATCCCCATATCTAGCCTTCCCTCCACTGCTTGATTACCTTCTCTCCTTTACTCTACTCCATTCTCCTCTTGTGCCAACCCTTTTCCCTGGTTCCTCAGTTTTCATCCTTCGGATCCATCTATTTCACAACCTGCTCTACTCCATGCTCCCCCTGTTCCATATCTTCTTTCCCGTCCCTTCTCTTCTTTTCTCATATCCTCCTTTCTCCTGCAAACTTACCTTCACCTTCTTCATCCCTACCTTCCTTTCTCCTTCCTGCTTCTTCTCTCACCCCAGTTTCCTCTTTCTCCCCATCTTCTCCAGCTCTCTATCCCATTATTCCTATGGTCTTTATTCTGTTGATCCAGCCTTCCCTCCCAGTGTTTCACCTCTCCCTCCCTTCCTCCTTCTATCCCTTCTCCCCACCCCTACAAAAGCTCTCCACCCCAGTCCCCCTCCCCCGTAATCAGCAATGCAGATGAGGGTAATTAAAACCCGGAACTATTGACTGTAAACCTGGAAATCGCTGCGGCGCTCACTACGCTACCCTGCATATACAGTACATTGACTTGTCCAACATTAGTTAGTTAACAGCCCAGTAAATGAAGATTTATGAAAGAAAATGAATGGAAACAATTCAGAGAATAAGAAATTATTTTGGAAGGAAGTGTGTAAATGCAGGAGAGAATGTGGTAAGAAATGTGTAAATGTGAAAGATGAAAAAGGAAATTTGATTACAGATGAAAAGTAAAAAAGGGAGAGATGGAATGAGTATTTTGAGTGGAAATGGTAACAGAGCAGTTGTCAATGATAGACGTCTGTTAGATGTGCCACATGAGAAACATGTAGAAAGAGGCAACATAGAGTAGAAATAGTGAATACAGTGAAGAAGTTGAAAAATGGAAAAGCTACTGGTGTAGACAAAATACACTGTGAAATGATAAGGAATGGAGGTGAAGTATCAATGATTTGGCTTTGGAAACTATGTTCAAAAGCTTGTACAAATGGAGTGGTGCCAGTAGACTGGAAGAGAGGAATGATAGTCCCATAGTATAAAGGTAAAGGTGAACGAAATTAATGTTAGTGTTACAGAGGTATTAGTCTGCTGAGTGTGACTGGTAAGGTATATACGAGAATAGTGATTGACAGAGTGAAATAAATTACTGACGGAAAAGTGACTGATGGACAGGGTGGATTTCGAAGTGGAAGATGATGTGTGGATTAGATTTGTACAGTGAGACAGATGATAGAGAAGGCATGTGAAAATTTTCCATTTATGGATTTTGAGAAACCATATGACAAAGTTAACAGAGAAGGATTATGGAAAGTTTTAGAGATGTATGATGTAAAAGACAAGTTGTTGAATGCTGTGAAGAGTTTTTATAATGGTAGTGAAGCATGTGTAAGAATAAATGGTGCATTAAGTAAGTGGTTTAGTGAGCAGGTCGGAGTGAGACAGGGATGTGTGATGTCGCCCTGGTTGTTTAACCCAGTAAAGACGAGGGTCCTCTTCTTATGAGGACCATAAGAAGTTTGGTGGGCGAAAGCGAGAGTCCTCTTAACCCAAGAACGGCGAGCGTCCTGAATTGAATCTGAACCCTACGAGAGCGAGCGTCCTCATATGAGCCAATGCCTAAAAAAAGCCTTTCAAAACATCCCACTGGCACTCAAAACAAAGGAATGTGTGATTAAGTGAGATGATTCCCCTCCATACCTCCTATGACTCCTCCTCATGTGTCCAAACCCCCCCTTCTCCTCCCCCCCCCCTCAATTATCACCTATTTTTCCTCTTATTCCCCTGTTTATTGAGTCATTTTTCGCGCCAATATATCCCAGCCGGTTCCAAGGTCGAAAGGGAGGTGTGTATGGATCATAGCAAGAGAGAGACTTCACTAGCAAGACATCAGTCTGGCTTCAGGCCTCGAGAGGGGAGGGTGTATGTCTCGCGCGCCTCTTACCTCGTGACTGGACGGTCGGCAATAATTAGTCTTTTTCAACTCCCAAATACTATTTCCACTTGTTTTATTGTTGTTACATGTTAATATCTTCATATTAAACGTAAAATAGGCACATATGAATAAGTAATAACGATATTTATCGTAAAATTACAAAAAAAATCTGGATTTACCCAAATACCTTCGCCCAGCGGGACATTTTAAATACCATAGGCTCGCTGCTCTGATTAGGTGAGATAATTCCCCTCCATTACTTTCTACCACTCCTCCACATGTTTCCCTTCCTGTCCTTCCCCCCCTTTTCTCCCCTCCTCAATGATCAGCTATTTTTCCTCTTATTCCTACTTTTATCGGGTAATTTTCCACGCGAATTTCCCTCACGCAGTCCCTTTAACACAAGCGAGGCAGCTAGAGATCCTTGCAACACAGAGACTTCTACTGGGAGCCCTCAGTGTCGCTCTAGAGCTTGGAGAGTAAGGATATTCGCCGCCCGGGCTCTCGCCTCGTGATACGACCGGGCGGCAATAATACGTCTTTTTCACCCCCCAAATGCTATTCCCACTTCTATAATTGCTCTTAAATATTAAAATGTTCATATTAAAAGTAAAATAGGCACATATTGATAAGTAATAATGATATATATGATAAATATGACCGATTTTCGTCAGGAATTAACCAAATACTTTCTCCGCAGGGCCACTTGAAATACCATAGCTTCCCTGTTCTTGGGTTAATATCTACATGGATGGGGTAATGAGATAAGTAAAAGACAGAACAAGAAGAGAGGTAGTAGAGATGGTGAGTGGTGAGAACAGAATGACTGTCACTAATGTGTTGTATGCAGATGACGCAGTGTTATGTGCCGAGGCCGAGAATGACCTGTGCCAGATGATGGAGATATTTGTGGAAATATGTAAAAGACGAGGTCTGAAAGTAAATGTAAATAAAAATAAAGTAATGGTAGTAGAAAGAGAAGGAGACACTGGGTGTAATGTAAGGATTAACTCATAAACTGCGAAGCCATGCTAGTTCAAACCCTCCCGCCAAGCGAAGCTATTTGATACTATTCAGATGAAAATTGTCATATGTAGCATATATATAATTATTACTTATCCATTTGCACATATTTTGTTTTAATATGAACATATGAACATTGGAAGTAATAAAACAAATGATAACAGCAATTGGCTGGTGAAAATGATATATTTTAGCCCCACGGTCGTAATCTGACCTTGACCGGCTAGAGAGAAACACCCTTCCTCTCTTGTGTCTAGCATGGTACTGAGGCTCAAGGGGAGCTCTCAGATTGGCTTAGAGGGTCGGAGATACACTCCTCCACCCTCCTCCCTCTCTTCCGCCCGTCCTCTCACGAAAATACTCAATAAATATCGGGAATAATAGGGAATATACCGGAAAATGTAGAAGGGGGAAGGAGGGGTTGGGACACATGTGTAAGAGTGGTAGCAAGTAATGGAGGGGAATTATCTCACCTAATCACAAATTGCTTTGTTTTGAGTGCCACTGGGGTGTTTTCTAAGGTGTTTTTTATGCTCTGGATCTATTGAGGACGGTCGCAGTGCACCAGAAAAACCTCTATCGAGGACGGTCGCCGTTTTTGGGTTAATAGAGAACAGCTTGAACTAGTAGAAGAATTTATGTATCTGGGAGCCATGCTTAGAAAGGGGGAAAATGTACAAGAGAAGTAGACAGAGTAAAACAAGGAAGATAGGTACCTGGAGCAATGAAAGTCTTGTTTAGGAGCAGAAACTTGAGTATGGAAGAAATGAGAGGATTGCATGAGGGAGTGTTGGTGCCTACATTATTGTATGGCTGTGAAACTCAGGTATGGAATAATAATGAAAAGTCATGAGTAAGAGTATTTGAAATGGATTTGCTATGAAATGCGTGTGGAGTTCGAAGAATAGACAAAGTAAGAAGTGTGAACATAAGCAATGTGGATTTAAGAAGCTAGTAGAGCAAAAGGTTGAAGAAAGTGTTCTCAGATGGTATGGTCACATGACAAGAATGCCTGAAGAAAGAATAGTTAGAAGGATGATAATATGTATATTTTTTAGAGTATCTCTTTATACGGCAAAGATTTCGAGGTGTACTTTGCAACCCCCCCCCCCCTCTCTCTCTCTCTCTCTCTCTCTCTCTCTCTCTCTCTCTCTCTCTCTCTCTCTCTCTCTCTCTCTCTCTCTCTCAGCCAGCCAGTATAATAAAAGGTAAACAGTGGTGTGAAAAGGAAAACCGCTCTCCATCCAGGTCTTTTATAACTGGCCGCCCTCGCACCCGCCTCCAACAAACACCACCAGGGCAGTATTACCAACACTGAGAGTTGGCAGGAATGTGTATGTGTGTGTGTGTGTGTGCGTTTAAGAGGAGACAGACCGGTTTTCTGGACCTCCTTCTTCCTAATGTTTAGCCTCACTAGTTTTGAGATTTTAAGACGTTGGTTCCATTTGTTTGAGGATTTTATGACAATTCATCCCATTTGTTTGTCAATATTAGGACCCTTCGTGCCATTTAGGTGTCGATTTTGTCCTGGCGAGCGATAGGGAGCCCGTAATTTTAGGAGGAATCGGCCTTTGGCCGGGACATTTTTCTACCGAAAAATGTACACATCTATCTTGAAGGGGTTCTATTTTTTTGTTTTCTAAGCTTGATGGAGGTCTAGGGAGGAAACTAAAAATATATATGAATAAATGAATTAATAGAACAAACAAACAGCCACTGTCCCCTTAAGAGAGAGAGAGAGAGAGAGAGAGCGTGTGTGTGTGTGTAAAATAATTTTCTGCAATCAAAAATTCCTACTCCCCTTTCTCCCCATTTACCCGTTCCCGTGTCTCTGTGTTTAGGTCTAATCGTGGTCATGTGCTGTACTTATAAGTCTCTTGATGGTGTAATGGTGTTTAAGGAGGATGGTTCACTTTTTGGGCGATTTTTGCATGTGTTCATTATATTTCTAGTTTCTTCCCTAGACCTCCATCGAATTTAAAAACACATCCATTAGAACCCCCTTCTAGATTAATTTGTAAATTTTTCGGTAGAAAAATGTCCCGGCCGAAGGTCGGTTCTTCCAACTGTACAGGCTCACTATCGTTTGCCAGGGAAAAAATCGACACCTAAATAGCACGAAAGGTCTAAATATTGACGAAGAAATGGGGGGAAATGTGTTAAAATCGCCAAACTAATGGGCCGAACGTCTTAAAATCTCGAAACTAATGGTGCTAAACACGAGGGAGAAAGTGGTCCAGAAAACCGGCCCATCCCCCCTTAAGTGTTTAAGATCTGTATGTGGTAACCCAGGTTCGAATACCGGTAGGTTCACAAGCTTTCATTAATTTCATTGGGAGGGTTTTGGCGTTGGGAGTGATATTAATACATTAGATTACTCCTTATTAGTGATATTAATACATTAGATTACTCCTTATTAGTGATATTAATACATTAGATTACTCCTTATTAGTGATATTAATACATTAGATTACTCCTTATTAGTGATATTAATACATTAGATTACTCCTTATTAGTGATATTAATACATTAGATTACTCCTTATTAGTGATATTAATACATTAGATTACTCCTTATTAGTGATATTAATACATTAGATTACTCCTTATTAGTGATATTAATACATTAGATTACTCCTTATTAGTGATATTACATTAGATTACTCCTTATTAGTGATATTAATACATTAGATTATTCCTTATTAGTGATATTAATACATTAGATTACTCCTTATTAGTGATATTAATACATTAGATTACTCCTTATTAGTGATATTAATACATTAGATTACTCCTTATTAGTGATATTAATACATTAGATTACTCCTTATTAGTGATATTAATACATTAGATTACTCCTTATTAGTGATATTAATACATTAGATTACTCCTTATTAGTGATATTAATACATTAGATTACTCCTTATTAGTGATATTAATACATGATTACTCCTTATTAGTGATATTAATACATTAGATTACTCCTTATTAGTGATATTAATACATTAGATTACTCCTTATTAGTGATATTAATACATTAGATTACTCCTTATTAGTGATATTAATACATTAGATTACTCCTT
This sequence comes from Paralithodes platypus, assembly GCA_032716605.1. Classification (NCBI taxonomy): domain Eukaryota; kingdom Metazoa; phylum Arthropoda; class Malacostraca; order Decapoda; family Lithodidae; genus Paralithodes; species Paralithodes platypus. Next base: position 23,529,702 of record CM064545.1, read on the forward strand.
ATTAGTGATATTAATACATTAGATTACTCCTTATTAGTGATATTAATACATTAGATTACTCCTTATTAGTGATATTAATACATTAGATTACTCCTTATTAGTGATATTAATACATTAGATTACTCCTTATTAGTGATATTAATACATTAGATTACTCCTTATTAGTGATATTAATACATTAGATTACTCCTTATTAGTGATATTAATACATTAGATTACTCCTTATTCAATCTTAAGGGGAAATGGGCCGTTTTTCTTTGGCCTATTAATTCATGTAGTCCTTTATTCATGTAGTCCTTTATTCATGTAGTCCTTTATTCATGTAGTCCTTTATTCATGTAGTCCTTTATTCATGTAGTCCTTTATTCATGTAGTCCTTTATTCATGTAGTCCTTTATTCATGTAGTCCTTTATTTCTTAGTTTCCTCGCTACACCTCTATCAAGCTTAGAAAAACACCCCTAGGCCCCCTTTCAAGATAAATTTGTACATTTTTTGGCAGGCAAATGCCCCGGCCGAAGGCCGGTTCCTCTTAAAATTAAAGGCTCGCTATCGCTCGCCAGGAAAAGAATCGACACCTAAATGGCACGAAAGGTCTTAACATTGACAACTAAATTGGGCGAAAGGTGTTAAAATCGCCAAACTAATGGACGTCTTAAAATCTCAAAACAAATGGGGCTTAACACGAGGGAGAAAGGGGACCAGAAAAACGGCCCATCTCCCCTTAACTACTTCATACATGCCTTTTTTTAATTGTGTCATAGCCGTATGAAAAAATAAATATAAATAAACTACTGTATTATGGCAGCTAAGATTCTTTGTTGGTCACGATGTTGTAATTGGTCACTTGAAAGTTTCGATCTATAAGGAAGTTGGAGCTGTAAACATTGATATTCAACAGAAATTCAATAATAATGTAAACATTGATATTCAACAGAAATTCAATAATAATGTAATCATTGATATTCAACAGAAATACAATAATAATGTAATCATTGATATTCAACAGAAATACAATAATAATGTAATCATTGATATTCAACAGAAATACAATAATAATGTAATCATTGATATTCAACAGAAATACAATAATGTAATCATTGATATTCAACAGAAATACAATAATAATGTAATCATTGATATTCAACAGAAATACAATAATAATGTAGGCTTCTGAGGGATATATGGTATGTTGAATTGGGTTTTATGTATTTTTATATGCACAACGATCGTTTTTTAGCTGTAAATTCTGTGAAATATCGTTGTCTACAGCTCCAGCTTCCTTATAGAACGAAACTCGCAAGTTGGCAATTGGTCCTTCTTTAGCTTCCTATTCTGATGGCAATCGATAGATGTAGACGTACACTTCTTCATATATCGAAAAATGTACAAATTTAGCTTGCTGTCAAAAACGTGTTTTAAAATATGCTGGCTCACTACTGCTCACCAGGAAAAAATCGACACCTGGATGGGGATAAACGTCTTAAAACAGTAGGGTGAATGGGGCCGAGTGAATACAACCCAGAAAGAGAGGGAGAGAGAGAAAGTAAAAAAAAATAGGTGGTACACATATTATTTGCATACTTGGGAATCAACGCCATCCTAATTGTTCACTTTGTAATTACTTGTATGTGTGTGTAGTGCCTGAAAACCTGTCTCAATATTGCTGCATACAGTCGAGGTCCCGCAATTAGCGGGAACAAAAATAGAACGTGTTTGTTGTAATAATATTTCAACAAGAGAAATAAGTAAACAAATCTACTATAGCTTTTGAAAACTATTTATATATATATATATATATATATATATATATATATATATATAAATATATATATATATATATATATAATATATATATAATATAAATTATATAATATATATATATATATAATATTATATATACTGTTTTAAAACGTTTATCGTCATCCAGGTGTCAATTTACACCTGGCGGGCGATAGCGAGCCAGCATATTCTGGATTATGTTTTAGACAGCTGACTTAATTTGTACATTTTTCGGTAAAAAAATCTTTCCGGCGAAGCCGGATTTCGCCATACAACGATGGCACGCTCTCGCTCGCCAGGAAAAATCGATACATGAATGGAGTGAAACGTCTTAAAATAGTAGGCTGAATGGTGTCGAATGGATAAAACCCACAGAGAAAGGCAGGTCGGTCCCTTAAGACGGTGTCACACAAAACAATTGTTCAAGAATGTTTACGGGCGCAATTTAGTTTCCAAGCTTCCCATTCCAATGCGAAAAAGCCTCAACACAGCACGAGAAAAAAACTTGATCGTCGAAAATTCCCGAAAATATAAGGGTGGTGGCAACTCATGTTTCACATGCTCGCACCCAGTCGGGGAACACCTCGACGACGTATACAGACTAATAACACACATAACAAAGCCACTCCAACAGCTTCCTCTCTCTCCAACACCCCTTCTCCTCCCTCTACACTCTTCAGAAAAATAGGAAAGAGTAGAATGTAGATACGAGGAGCCGTTGTAAAGGCTTATCCCTCAATACGTTCACCCCACATGTTACATACCGGTACGGGTCAGAGAGGGATAAAGGATATGGAATAATGTTTGGTAACTTAGGAAACGTTCATTACATTCACTAACAACATCGGAATCTAAATATGGTAGGTAAGGAAGAATGAAAGCTATATCTACAAATTATTCATATATACTGTATATATTCTGACATACGGAGCCCTGTATGTTAATTTAAGAGTTAGAATTAGAGTTGAAGGAGCCAATCTACCCAAACGGTGAAGCAGACTAGCGAGCGACCAAGCGAGAGGGTAAATCAGCTCGCCCGCATACCTGCACACCTGTGTGCGTCATAGGGGACCCTGCAAACTACCTCGATGACCGATGCTAAGACGTATGATCGACGCCCGGAGCTGTGAGTGGACCAGGCACCTGTTATGCGACTCGAGGAGCTATGATTGGAGCAGGCACCACCCTCCGCCTCCTGATTCGTTCCTACACCATCATTGTTTGGTATATAAGACCCGAGTTGTGGGCATTCAAATCAGTCTCATTTGGAGTTGGGGAAGGTGAACTTGCAGCTGGAGGAAGACGGGGTGAAGTATTATAATGGGATTGTGACTGTCAGTCAGATTATATAAATGTGTGTTAAGTGTGTTCGGTGTAAACACTTACGTTATGTTGGTTAGTGAGATATGTGATTGGGAATTAACGTTAACGCTACTATTATGTGTTTAACTATTTGATTGCGAATTAACGTTAACGCTACTATTATGTGTTTAACTATTTGATTGCGAATTGACGTTAACGCTACTATTATGTGCTTAACTATTTGATTGGGAATTAACGTTAACGCTATTATTATGTGCTTAACTATTTCAGTTGACTAACTTGTGGACTAAAGCAACTCTTTAAGTAATTGGGTTTTGATGAAAGAAATACTATTGTTTTATATTAATACTTACGAGTTCTTTCATTTTCTTTTAATTAAGCTTACATTGCTTAACGGTGCTTAGTACGGTGATGCTATTGTCTCGTATTAGTAATATCGCCTTAGACTAACATGGCTGTGTTAATATTACTTCTAGTGATTTCCTAAGCTGAAGAAAATTCTTTTGCTTCAAAATATTATATTTTGCTTTTCATATTATTTGAGTGAGACCTGAATCGAATCTATGAAACGATCCTGTAACTTTATTTACTCATAATCAAACTTCAATGTTACGTGGTTAAGAAATACATGTAACTAATTATTAAATATATATCTAACTTTTTATGTGACTTTGATATAAACCCTGATGATAATAATAATATAATACTATTAACGTAAGACAAGAACCAAGAATAATTACATTAAATATAAATAAAAGGACATATAAGAAAACTATCTATTCATTTCAAAAAGGGTAAGAGACAGAAATATTCTTACTTTAATATTTATCTTTCAAGACTTTTTATAAAATTAATAGTCCTTCTTTAGCTATAACTTATTCGGTTCATAACCATAGCCTACTAAGCTTCGGTTAAATAATAATTCTTTATAAATACTACATGACTTTAATTAGTTTCAGTATTTTTCATAATTAAAGAGTATCAGTCAATAAAGGATACTAAGTCCTAAGATCCAAAAGGAAAGGAAGCAACAACAGGAAATTATTTTATTAGATTTTACTTTTGTTTTGCCTTCAGCTGACTGATACCTTAATATATATCTCTGTGCTATCTAGATTCATCAAGTTAACCACTTGAGGATCCAGATACGTAACAGAAGAGTGGCGACCTTGCCAGGATTCGTTTCATACAGTTTCACTCAGTTTCATTAACGTTTCACTACTTAAAAACCAAATATTAATCATGCCTCAACTAATTAATGACGAAGATGCTAGAGTTTTCATAGAATCAGAACCCACAGCCCCTGATATTGACTGTCTGGCAAAATCCGAACTGAAAGTGCTTGCCTCACATCTCCAGTTAACTGTCTCAAACATGTCTAAAGTAGAGGTGGCTCAGACCATAAAAACCCACCTGTTCCCTGTACAAGGCGGGGAGGGTGACGGAGCAGTTGGTGGGATCCCAAGTAAACCTAGCCAACTTGATGAACAATTGCCACCTGGTTTTACCGTTGATCAATTATTCGAACTACAACAAACCAGAGCAAAGACCGAACAAGCCAGACTAAATGCCGAACAAGCCAGAGCAAATGCCGAACAAGCCAAAGCAAATATCGAAGAAGCCAGAATAAAGACCGAACATTATGAATATCAATATCGTACGGCTCAACTAAATGTCGATACAAATGCTCCCGTAATTGCTCCCCCTCTGGGATTGACTATGACTAGTGTCATTCCACCCTTCACTGAGGATAATGTGCAGGATTTCTTTGTTTTGTTTGAGGAAGTTGCTGGAGGTATGAAGTGGACAAGAGATCAATGGCCTTTTATGTTACAAACTGTTTTGACAGGGCAGGCTCGAGCCACGTATTTGTCAGAAGTAGCAGAAGTTAGGCAGGATTATGACAATCTCAAAGAAGCTATCCTAAAAACCTATCAATTGCAGCCTGAGGCTTACAGGCAATCTTTCCGTAAAAACAAGAAGAAAGTAGAAGAAACCCATAAGGTATTTGCCAGGACCATGACTAAAACTTTCAATCATTGGGTCAAGAGTAAGAAAGTCACAAGCTACAACGATCTGAAGGAGTTGGTCCTGTTAGAAAATTTCCTATGGAAAATTGATTCTTCTGTATACTATCATTTAAAGGGGAAGAAGGTAGATTGTCTTGCCGATGCTGCTGACATGGCTGACACATATGTGCTCAACAACAAATTTCGTGGAAAGAAGCCCTACGATAATTCTAGTTCTAATTTTAAGTATCCCAATCACAAATCTGACAGACCCAGTCACAAGCCTATAACGTCTTCCCCAGCTAGCCAAAATAGAATTGTTCCCCCAACTAAAAATGCGACTCAGGGCAATGGTAACAGAGGTGGGGCCCAAATAAATAGTAATGCTCAAAGAGGGAACGTTCCCATATCCCCTAAAGTATGTACTTTTTGTGGCATGAGGGGCAACCTAGCTTGTCAGTGCTGGGCCAAGGAAAAAACCGAGAGATCGGGGCAGACAGTTGCCGCCGTATCTCAAATTCCATGTGTGCCTTTAATGCAGGGCTCCCGACAGAAGGAGTACCTAGCACCAAAAGTTCCTTTAATGCAGGACTCTCAACAGAAGGAGTACCTAGCACCAAAAGTTCCTTTAATGCAGGACTCCCGACAGAAGGAGTACCTAGCAGCTAACGTAAATCATCTAGACAGGGGTGTAGTAGCATGTGTGGTGCAACCCACTAGGGTTAAGCCAATATTAATTTCACCATCAGTGCAGGACAGTTACCGTCCCTTTATTTCATCTGGCAACGTGAGATTAAATGGTTGTTTGCATGAGGTAAAAATTCTGAGAGACACAGGTTCTACTAGCACCCTCATGGTGAATCCTTACACTGAGTGCCCACCTGGCGAACCAGTTGTAATGAGAGGTGCTGGAGGCCAGTTTTATGCATACTTGGTAAAAGGCGAAATTGAATGTGAGTTACTACAGGGTGAGGCCACCATAGCTTTGTGTAGGTCCCAAGATATCCCTGTGCCTGGGGTAACACTCCTTTTGGGGAATGATGTAGCAGGTGAGAAGGTCCGACCAGACCCCATTTTGTCACTTTCCCCTGTTAACGAGCCACTAACCGGTGAGCTCGACAAGGAGTTGCCAACTGTTTTCCCTGTGTGTGCTGTCACACGTTCAATGTCTCGAGTAGCAGTTCCCTCAGACAGAAATGTACCGAATGTAAGAGTTGATGAAAGGGATGATGAGAGTGTGAATGACGCTCCAACTGTGCCTGATGATGTGACTGAGGTGGATTTATCTGACACCTTTATGGCTCATCTTGACCCTAACGATGACCATGAAACCCCTCCAAATTTTCCTAGTGGCCTGGTAGAGCTACAGAGAGATGATAGTGAATGCAAGGAGTTAGCTGCCAGGTCCGTGAGTGAAGAGGAATGTTAGAAGGAGGGTGGTGAATGTTTCTACCTCAAAGGAGGAGTATTGTGGCGAAGATGGAGACCGCCACACAGACCAATCGATGACGGGGCTTGGGACGTCCATCAAGTAGTAGTCCCCAAACCTTGTCGTAGAGATATCATGGAAATGGCACATTGTATACCATTGGCAGGACACCTAGGTGTGAGAAAAACTCTAGACAGAATCAGAGCCCACTTTTACTGGCCAGGAATGCGTGCAGATGTAGTGGAGTTTTGTAGAGTGTGTCACACTTGCCAGATGACAGGAAAACCCAATCAGAAGGTGCCTGTACATCCTCTGGTGCCCTTGCCCGTTTTCGAGAATCCTTTTACTCGGGTGGTAGTGGACATTGTAGGCCCATTGCCTAAGACTTCCCAAGGTAACATTTATTTATTAACTATCATGGACATGGCAACTCGCTACCCAGAGGCTATACCCTTAAGGACTACCTCTGCTCCAACTGTTATCAAGGAACTGCTCAAATTCTTCACCAGAATGGGTTTCCCCCATGAGGTGCAAAGTGATCAAGGAACTAATTTTACCTCTAACATTTTCCAGCCGTCCCTGAAGGAGTTGGGTATCGAGCATGTAAAGTCTAGCACCTACCACCCAGAGAGTCAAGGGGTTCTCGAACGATATCATCAGACATTAAAGGGAATGTTACGTAAGTATTGTACAGAGACCGGAGTTGAGTGGGATAAGGGGGTACCTTTTCTTTTATTTGCTACTCGTGAGGTTCCAACTGAATCCCTGGGTTTTTCCCCTAATGAGCTAGTTTTCGGTCACCAGGTAAGAGGTCCTTTGCAACTATTGCAGGATAGCCTAGTTGGCCAGGAGGGGAACCAAAACCTCCTCAAGTATGTTTCAGATTTCAAAACCCGGCTGAGATCCTCATGTGAGTTTGCCGCTCAAAACTTGACAGTGGCTAAAAGCTCCATGAAGAAATGGTATGACAGAAAAGCCCGTGAGAGGGAGTTTAAGCCCGGTGATGAGGTTTTGGTCCTGCTCCCCCTTTTTGGCCAACCTTTATCTGCCAAGTTCAGGGGCCCATATAAGATCATTCGGAGGGTGAGCATTACCGATTATCTAGTAACTACCCCAGACAGGAGAAAGCCCACGCAAGTATTCCATATAAATATGTTGAAGCCCTACCATAGGTCCCCTGATTCCTCTCCTCCAGATTCTCCCACTGTGGCAGTGAATGTCAGGACCTGTGAACAGCCTGGTGTGGACGAAGTCTTCAGTTCTCTTACTGACCCGCAACAGACTGTTCCAGAGCCTGAAGGTATCCATGCAGACTTTGACTTGTCATGTAGCCTATCCAACTTTCAGAATAATTCAGTAGCTTGGGGGGAATTACCATCTAAACTATGTCATCTTCCCTCTGATCAAGCGAACCAACTAATCTCTGTTTTATCTCAGTCTCCCAGTGTGTTCCGTGATACTCCAGGGCTCACTTCTTTGGCCGTGCACGACATCGACGTAGGGGATGCAACTCCCATTAAACTATCCCCCTACCGTGTCTCGCCACAACGCAGGAGTATACTGCAGGTCGAGCTTGACTTTATGTTATCTAATGAACTGATCACTAGGGCCTTAAGCCAGTGGAGTAATCCGGTCATACTTGTGCCAAAGCCAGAAGGGAGCCATAGGTTTTGTAGGGACTATAGGCAAGTCAATGCTGTCACAAAGAACGAGTTAGAATTAGAGTTGAAGGAGCCAAACTACCCAAACGGTGAAGCAGACTAGCGAGCGACCAAGCGAGAGGGTAAAGCCGCTCGCCCGCATACCTGCACACCTGCATGCGTCATAGGGGACCCTGCAAACTACCTCGATGACCGATGCTATGACGTATGATCGACGCCAGGAGCTGTGAGAGGACCAGGCACCTGTTATGTGACTCGAGGAGCTATGATTGGAGCAGGCACCACCCTCCGCCTCCTGATTCGTTCCTACACCATCATTGTTTGGTATATAAGACCCGAGTTGTGGACATTCAAATCAGTCTCATTTGGAGTTGGGGAAGGTGAACTTGCAGCTGGAGGAAGACGGGGTGAAGTATTATAATGGGATTGTGACTGTCAGTCAGATTATATTAATGTGTGTTAAGTGTGTTCGGTGTAAACACTTACGTTATGTTGGTTAGTGAGATATGTGATTGGGAATTAACGTTAACGCTACTATTATGTGTTTAACTATTTGATTGCGAATTGACGTTAACGCTACTATTATGTGCTTAACTATTTGATTGGGAATTAACGTTAACGCTATTATTATGTACTTAACTATTTTAGTTGACTAACTTGTGGACTAAAGCAACTCTTTAAGTAATTGGGTTTTGATGAAAGAAATACTATTGTTTTATATTAATACTTACGAGTTCTTTCATTTTCTTTGAATTAAGCTTACATTGCTTAACGGTGCTTAGTACGGTGATGCTATTGTCTCGTATTAGTAATATCGCCTTAGACTAACATGGCTGTGTTAATATTACTTCTAGTGATTTCCTAAGCTGAAGAAAATTCTTTTGCTTCAAAATATTATATTTTGCTTTTCATATTATTTGAGTGAGACCTGAATCGAATCTATGAAACGATCCTGTAACTTTATTTACTCATAATCAAACCTCAATGTTACGTGGTTAAGAAATACATTTAACTAATTATTAAATATATATCTAACTTTTTATGTGACTTTGATATAAACCCTGATGATAATAATAATATAATACTATTAACGTAAGACAAGAACCAAGAATAATTACATTAAATATAAATAAAAGGACATATAAGAAAACTATCTATTCATTTCAAAAAGGGTAAGAGACAGAAATATTCTTACTTTAATATTTATCTTTCAAGACTTTTTATAAAATTAATAGTCCTTCTTTAGCTATAACTTATTCGGTTCATAACCATAGCCTACTAAGCTTCGGTTAAATAATAATTCTTTATAAATACTACATGACTTTAATTAGTTTCAGTATTTTTCATAATTAAAGAGTATCAGTCAATAAAGGATACTAAGTCCTAAGATCCAAAAGGAAAGGAAGCAACAACAGGAAATTATTTTATTAGATTTTACTTTTGTTTTGCCTTCAGCTGACTGATACCTTAATATATATCTCTGTGCTATCTAGATTCATCAAGTTAACCACTTGAGGATCCAGATACGTAACAATATATATATATATATATAGGCCTATATATATATATATATATATATATATATATATATATATATATATACTGTATATATATATATATATTTATATATATATATGAGAGAGAGAGAGAGACAGAGAGACAGAGAGAGATTTGTAATGCTTGATGGAGGGCTAGGGAACAAACTAAAAACTGTTATGCCGTGTTGTAATCCAACCAGCTGTATTATATATTCATATTTCACCCGTAGTTCAGTTTGGATATTTAGAATTGGATGACGCTCGACAGGAACATATCTCGTTTCATGAATATTGCTTTTAATTGTCTCAATCGCACTCCCGAAAACACAATAAGCACAACATATTGATTACACTCCTATTTATTCAGTAACATAAGTACAATAGATCATATATTAAAATCACTACTATAGAGTAGGATTCTAATCAATACACGGTGACTGGTAAAGAGTTAAAAAGATTTTACTCTCTAGTGAAAATATGGTTGTCACTTACAAAGTATAATGAATGGGAAATACACAAATAAATACAATACACTCATAAATAATAAGAATCAATGACAATACCTATGTGAGCGAAATGTATAATGCAAGGTATATCAAATGGTAGAGTACAGTAACTGAGGTCAACAGCTCAGCTGCGTATAAAGCTGGGAGGCGTCAAACACAAACAGGCCGCGCTCAGGTGGACAATCAAAGGTACCGCTCTAGGGAGTCTAGGTCAGACGGACTGAGGTCAGGTTAAATACACTTCCATTTTAGTGTAACGTTAATTCAGGGGTATATGATATTAACTTCACTTAAGCGTTAGGGGAAAGATAAATTAATTCTGAAATTAACTATCAAAAGGTTTTTGTGAATAATTTCTCACACGATACACAAAAAATAAATTCGATCGTGAATGAGCTAATATTCCACGGGTTAAGGAAATCAGATTCACAGTAAATAAGTGAATGAATTATAGTGATACAAATGCTAGGGACAAGTATGTTTGAATTAATTAACAAACTACTGATTGTAATGCAGAACGAGGTAGCGCTTTATTATAGCTTCAATAAGAGCTTATAATGACTTGAATACAAAACAAAGTAGTATTTAATAAATAGCCAAACATGATGGCATCAGAAGGAGTTTGAATGAACTAAGTAGCGCTTTAATATAACTAATAATTGTTACATTAATTATATTACAGAACGAAGTGGTAATATATCAATAGCCCAACTTATCGGCTTGATGAATAAAGGAATGTAAAAACCTGAATTCCCAAATCGGTGGAGAAAGAATTACATAGCCCGGGTAACGTATATGATTCACAAGAACTAATATAACTTAAGTATCTTGAACGTAGATTAATTCTAACTCAACGGACAGGTTCTTTACTTTCAATGGTGGCGAATTGATACTATAAGTACTCTCTGGTTAAAGTTGGACGAATATGGTCCTGAGGTTAGGAATCGGGTTTAGATTAAATTAGAAGGAATATAGCCTTCGTTATACACTTCACTTCGACTTGGACATGTAATGAATAATAACACAATAGAATAAAATCTGAGAGCATTCACTAAGAAACATGTGAAATATTGATTATATAACGTATGTAAAATTTATTAAATCAAAGCTTGAACATGAATTACATCAATCAATCAAATCAAATGAATATAGAAAAGGTGGGTGAGGGTGAAAGAAGGGAAGTTATTATTGGATAAGTAGGAGAAACAGTGGTAAAAGTGAAAGAAAATAGGGTGTCGGGGCTTGACCCAACGTGCGTGAGATGAGTATTGGGCTGAATCAGTATGGCTTGCCAAGAAGGGGCTGGGGAAGGCTGCAAGATGAAGGCAGGAGGTGGTGGTGATGATGGTGGTGGTGAAGAAGTCGATGGTGTTAATGTTGGTGTTTAACGAATTCTTCCATGTTGAAGGTCTTTCTCGATCTTATTGGTTTTTTCTTGGAGCTCCCCCTGAGATTGAACAGCTGTCTTTGGAAGGTCCTGAGACCTTCTACTTGCTCTGGTGTTAAAGGTGATTGAGGGGTTGCTGGCTCCTCGTCGCTCCCCAAAATGGTTCTCCATAAAGGTGATTCAGGGGGGGGACGTCTTCCTGCTGCTGCATCCTCGACTCCTTACTCGATCGTCTCCACGTCGACTATTTCTCCTATGGTGGACACAGTGTACTCAGACGACGTGGAGGAGGGGAGTGCCACCGGATGATCAGTGGTGGCAGGTGCTGGAGTCAAGGCTGCTACTGGTCCGGTGACGAATTACGATAGTGACGATGTGATGATAGTTACGATGTGACGAATTACATAGATAAAATACCGTACTTATATCAAAATCACTGCACGGGTCAAAGTTAGATAAATCACTCACGTGTAATAAATTAACAAGGGAAATCCTAAGAAATGGATATCTATTAACAAGTTAAATTTAACACTCGCATATTTTATATTACCTTCACAATAATTCCCAACACTTAGAAATCACTTAGGGTACGGGGTAGAGGAGAAGTAATTTCCATGAGGGAGAATCTGGACGACGTGGAACTCGTAGATCTTCTTCTGGCTGGACGTCAAAGGGAGCTGCCTCTCTCACGGATAATAGAGAAGTTCACTCCTTGCTCCTCTACACTCTCGTTCACCACCCTAGCTGGACTTTACTACAGAGACAGGCTTGTCCTATAGAAAGTCTACAACACTATCCACTACCCACTAAAAGCTGCTAGAACTAGTGGAGGGAAGGGACCGTAATTGCATGCCTTCCCTCAATTTCAGTCAGGCTATATTTGGGTTATAATTTGAACCCAATTTGTCCTATTTCAATATAGTAAGGACATGGGGTTTTCATTCTTTTCTTTATTGTGAAGGCAATCATTATTCAAAAAAAGGTATCTACCCTAATAATACATGTATAAGGTTATTTCCTACATCTTAAAATTATACTCTTTATATAAAAGGTCTGCATGGCTGCATGATAAATCTGTTTCTGTTATTCACACTTCCTGGCTTTTTCTAGTCTGCAGGCCATGTCTTCGTTTCTCTCTATTTTTTTTCTGTCACTGCCATTCCTCAAGTGAGGTACTGTAGAGGTGACTCTCTTGATCCCATCGGTAGAGGTATTGCGCGGGCTCCTGGTGCTGCATTTGCATAAATTCTCCTTCGTTATACAACACATCCAGCTGCTGTTGATTACTTGCCTTAGGTGTATGTCCCAGGTCCTACCATTGGTTGGGCAGGTATCCCCGTGATTGGTCAAGGCTTGAACTCCTGGTGAGCCCCGGATGTATGAACTTTTTATTGGTTAACTGTCCTAGCCCGGCAGGAATTAAATCAAGGGTAGGCCTTCCTTGCTGGATAGACTGCGTCAATGTGGTAGGTTTTAGAGCATGGGAAACCTGAGGTAATTGTATTTCACTATCTCATGCTGCATTTTCTTACTGGTTCTTCGGCTCTCTTTCACTGCGGTTATTTTGGCTATGGTATGCTGTTTCTTTTCCTGCATGGGCAGGACCTCTGCAGGGTTTGCGTTGCCCCTACCTTGCAACCCCGTCATCTCAAAAACCTCCCCTTAAACCCATAATCAAAGATAAGAGTATTAACCCTTTCTGTACTGGCGCCGTTCTTTTAACTTTATTCTGGCTACTATTAGACGATTATATTAAGTTTAAGGAGGACCTCCAGCAATTAACAGGCTTCGAACTATCTCACATAACCCTTTTTATTACCACAGATCCTTCTTAAGGGAGCCCACCTAGCTTTTTTTCGCTTTCTCTCTGAAATACAGAGAAAACGTAACAACACCCGAGCAGTAGAAGAGGGAAACACAGAGAAGGAAGGAGAAAGGGAAATGAAGAAACCAAAGAAAAGGAGGACAAGAGAGAAATGCACTACTCCACCTAGAAGAACGACGCCTGGACTACCCGCACCTGTAGCGACCCCCAGGGATGCCCGAGTCGCCACGGTGACAACAGGATGTCCGGTAACTCCAGGGAAGACAATTCACCCCATGGCGACCACTTCCTCACCCAGAAGGAAAATAGTCTTCAGCCAGATATTTTAAATAAAGAACATAATTCATCTTGTATATATATCTATGTGCCATTTTATTGTAAGACTAAAAACCACTCATAATAAAACAACTTTTGTTTAATATTATATAATATGTATCATTGTAATGATAAGAATGTCATACGACAGATCCCCTATGTTTGCCAAATATTGTGATCAACTAACTAAGCGTGTTGAAAGACTGTCACTTATGCGAAGGCTTTCAGATCATCTAGCTGAAACTCTTCTATCTATTTTCATACCAACCACATATGTACATGCCTTATCATCATCAAGCTGTTCTATTCATAAACTACCAGTCGAAGATATCACCAACCAAACCTTCCCGCCTCCCGGCTAATCTCTTGACCCCAGGACTACCAACACAAACTCACCGAAATACCAACCTACCGGGATCCATATAACCGTATATATTTTCATTTTGTATATACAGAAGCTCAGAAATTATCAGTGTTATACATATTAAGATAACCTAAAATACTCATCTACCCCTGTTCTCAATATTAAAGATGACAGGCTCTTGTCTGCAGAATAATATCAAGATACGCCTGAGAAACCTCATTTTCTCGAAACTCCTTCACCCCTGAATTTTCCCGCTCCAAGGTCAAGCCAAAACATGCTCAAACCTTGAACAAAAGTTATATTATCTCCACAACCCCATGACCCCACCTGTGACCTGTAAATACAAATAAGCCTTGGCTTGAGTAATATCTACATACAATACCACCTTTGTAAGATCTTCAAGTATAGTAGAGTTATTAAGTAAAGTAAAAGAAGTCAACCTCCCCCTAGGACAAGAAGGACTTCCTGTCCTAACAGAGAGTGCGCCCTCACGCCCTTGCTCTCCTCAAAAGGGGGATGGGTATCCCTCAGTAATTGTGAATACTATGTCAGGGAAATCTGAAGGAAGTTTAGCAATTTTGAGGCTTCTCGATCACTGGCATCCCAAGTTGAGAAACCTCAAGATTACTCCTCCATTCAGTTGGATGTACGGCACCCCAAAGTTCTTACACTGTCTGTGAGTTAAAGAAATCCTATTAAGGGATATTTGTTAATTGTGGCATCCCATCAGTTAACATAGAGGCCTCTAATAGGCTGTATCACCAATATTAAATGTTGAAGTGCATAGGCATCCCACCACTTCTACTCTTGATATTGTAGTTACGGTAACTTTGTCCTATAAAAGGAACTTTGTTATTACTGGCATCCCAGTGATTAACATTGTCACCTTCTCTAGATTACGCTTTCCCTAGTTGAAAGTTGAGGAACTCAGGCATCCCTACTCCTCAATACTTTCACTATTGAAAGTTCACAAGTGTCTTATTAGAGGAACTTTGTTAGTACTGGCATCCCAGTATTTAACATAGTCACCTTCTTCTAAGTTACACTTTCCTTAGTAAAAGTTGAGGGACTCAGGCATCGCTACCCCTCAACACTTTACTAGTGAAAGTTACACTACCACTTCTCTCAGGAGATCTTGGAATCCCACGATCTTTTGTGTTATAAGGGCTTAGCGAGACACCCTCACAGGGACTCTGCAAACATAAGTCCTAGGTGCATTTCGTCTGTGGCATCCCATTAGACTTTGCAACTAAAAGGTTAAAACACCGCCCTGAGTTCCTTGAACCTCTTAAAAAGGTTAGAGACAGTCAAGAAGATAAGTACTAAACTCTTCTTGCGTTCGTCCGATATCGTGCTATTCCATCATAACTGAGGCACGATATTAAAGACCCCATTCCAAGAGTACCTTAACAGAACTTCATCACTGGTTAAGGTCAGGATAGACTAGTATAATTGATAAAGCTATAGGCTCAAATACTCGCGTTAGTCCGATATGTTGCCCAACTGTTTAATTACAATTTACGGAGCCATATTTAAGGCCCCACACCCATTAACCCATCTGTAACATTACTTCACACGACTGGCCAACCTGGACGGCCTATGAAAATTCAGAAGAATTCAAGCAGCTAGTGTTCTACATCTCTAAGAAAAGAAAGATTGAAGAAAAGATACCTAAGTCGATGCCAGTGACGAGGCAGAAATAAGTTAGCGTTCAAAAAGTGATAAAAATATTCAGAGTTCCTTAAACTCCTTATTTTGAAATAAATCATCAAAGTGTTCATCAACGAGAATCTATAGAAACAGATTCCTTCTATTCGTGTACCAGTGTTAAATTTGTTTAGTACACCTCTCTAACTTGATTAAGGAATTAAATCCAAATAATGCGGATTTTCACCTCAACGAACTTTGAAATAATCCCGACTAGTGAATATATTTTAGAGTCCACAAAACTTGAATTCAATCTTGCTAAGTATACTACTGTACAAGATTATATATTCATAGAAAAGAAATATAGTGACTTATCTTAACCTCGTCAAATACTAGTAGCTGATTATACTCAAGTTACGGGTAAAGTGAACATTAAAGTAACCGATTAAGTATTTATACAATCTTTCGAAAAGACAATATTGATTTGATCCTAAAGAAAGGAAACTCAATTAAAGCCGCATTTGAGCATACCTGATCTCTATCCAGATCCGCGATCGTGCTAGAAGATATTTGATTAAGTTGTACCATTTATGTTCTCATGTTATAACCATTCTGATTCAATAATACGTACTTAGTGAATAAGTGAAATAAAGCTGTACTCCAAACTATATTTTGGCAGTATATGTATCCTCTATTGTCTTAATTATAATTATTTATTATGTACTTGTATGAACTTGGAAATCCCAGTCTCAAAAGAACTCACCTGAACTAATAGGTAAACCTGAATAAAATCAGGACATAACACTCTCCCTCTCTCTTTGGCTTGTATCCATTCGGCCCCATTCAGCCTACTGTTTTAAGATGTTTACCCTGTGACGCTCCTGCATAGTAGCCACGTGCGGGCATGCGCGAGGGTCGGCTGCCCAGCCGTTTAGAAACCGGCTGGCGGCAGGCGGCCGGCCGGCTTTTCCTTAGTATATATCCTACGACTATGTAACTAATGTCTGGGATATTCTTATGTTGTTTCACAGCTTGAAGCTGCCCTTATTCTTAACCAACGCATCTTAGTATATTTTATTCTCGATAGTTGATTATTTCATTATTATATATAAGATGTAAGTCTAGTGAGAGTGGAAGGAGATGAGCGGGAGAGAGAGACCGGCTGGGGGACGTTGCTTCGCGCGGGCGCGGAGAGACTAGCTTGGGACGAGCCTGATTGTTGCCAATTGATCGCAACATTAGGCTTTAGTTTCGACTCACGCAAGGGGTAGAGGATTTTGACCCGGCAACGGTGTTGAGTGTTGCCAAGCATGGGATGTACTTTGCATGCCTAGGGTGGGGTCCAGACAGATTCAAGACTCAGAGCTCACCTCACTGTCGTACCCTTCAGACCCCCTTGATATCTATCCCTCTCAACCCCACTTAGAAACTTTCTCTCTTACTTTGTATACCTTCTTTCCACTACTTCACCAGCCTATTTAATTACCCCATCCCCTTGATAGACCTTATATCTATCATTGTATTAACGACGAGCTCTCAGATAACTAGATAGGATTTTGGGCCTTATGCAGAGATATAATTGTTAATGAGACCTAGGAAGCTTTTTTTTGTTGTCTCATATTTGGTGGTTTCATGCTTGCTAGTGTGTTCTTGTGGCAGGTGAGCAGGGGCTAGACCGGAGGGGGGCTTTTTGCGATCCTTTAAGTAAAGTCTGCTGGTGCGAGTCCTGTGGACCTGCACGACTTTACTAGGATACCCGTGGGAGTCTGGGGGCATTTTCTTGTCTGTGTGCCTGTGTGTCTAGTGTTGTGTTGTGTGAGGGCCCTTGCCTAGTCCACTCAGCACTGCGCTAGCACGTCTTGCGTTTGTTTTAGGGTCGCCAGGAGAGAGTCAGATACTTGGGATCTGAGTCTCTCAAGAGAGCACCCTTTCAATTAGAGTAATTTGGTGCACAGACTTGGGAACGTCCCTAGGCTAGAGCAGGTGGCTCAGCCCGGGTATCCGAAGCCTATATCCTTCCGGCTAGACCTCTGCCACCTGGCAGATTAACAGCTAGGGGTTTATTATTTTTGTATGCTTGTTATTGTGCCACAGTTTACCGTCTTTGTGAGCATTGTGAGTCAGGGTGAGGCTTAGAGACTCTGTCCGAGCAGGCTTGCCTGACTAAGAGTGAGAAGCACAGCTGTATGTGGTTATGTTGCGAGTTGCTGCCTTTATTTAATTATACCTATGCCATTATACACTGTATGGCCTATCACTAGTATTTATTCCTGCTTATGAGTTAAGAGTTCTCTAAATCCGTAACTTACTTTCTTTGCTAAGCATCAGATCCTACAGTAGCCGGATGCAGTTTAGAAACCTGCAACTTGTCTACCTGTACGATGTTTTGAGGACTGTTTGCTTTCACCTTCTTTCACGCAGGGGTGATTAGTTGTATTAATTAACGTAACGTTAAATGTACTTTCTTCTAGTTTGTTATTAAATTGTTTCTGCAATTTAATTCCGTTATCTATCTTTTCCTTGAAGCTTTAAGTCAACTTAATTGTGTGATCTTTTATATAGCCTTCTTGACTATCAGCAGTCTATAGTGCGTGCACCCTGTAACCGAGTCATAGGATACCTTGTTGTCCAGGCAGGACTCTTGACGGTTTAGGGTGGTTTGTTGCCTGGGTTTATAGATAAGGGTGGGATCTAGCGTTTTCCGTTGTTGTTTGTTGCCGCATACCTAGTCCAATAGAAAGAGCCCAGTGTTTATATATCCCAGGACGTAACACATGGCGACCTTGCATAGGATTTACTGAACAGAGTAATATAGTGGTCATTTGTTTTGAGATTCCTTATGATTAGAGGAATACAGTGGACATAGAGTTTTTTTTTTGGAGCAACCAATATAACACATTAAAGACTTTAAATAACATTAGCATATACATACTTGCATAGGAGATAAGGCACATTCTATAACCGTGATAATTACTGCAGTACACAAACATGTCTAATACATCAGAACACAGTGGTGGGTCAGGTCACGATACAGGCTCGGAGGGAGAAAGACCTGTGGAGTGGCTAGTCGATAGCGAGGAGGGTGCTAGAAGATTTTTAGAGGTGCCCCTTACCGCTGCCAGGGTGTTGAAGCTGAATAAGTATGGCTTAAAGTGTGTGGCAGGTCTTCAGGGTCACCAGGGTTTAAGTGGCATGAGGAAAGATCAGCTGAGGACTTTGATATTGGGTTTAGAAGGGAGAGACCTGGGTGGAGAGGCGACTGGGGGCCCAGGTCCCCAGCCCCCCCTCCACTCTACCCCCGTATCAAACGTCAGGGTGCCTGAATTTAGTACATACCCCCAAGTTGATGGTCAATGGCAGTGTGGAATTCAATCACAGGGACCCTCTCCATTAAATGCACCTTCCCCTCCTCAAGGGTTGACTCCAGGTTTGTTGTTTCGGCTTGAGATGGCCAAGGTTGAGGCCGCCGAAAGACAGGTTAGTGTGCAGGCTGAGGTTGCTAGAGCTCAGGCTGAGGCCGCAGAGAGAACAGCTATACGAGAGGCTGAACTGCAGGCAGAGGCTACTAAGTATCGGGCTGACAGGGAGCTGGAGAGATCTCGAGTGGAGGTAACAGGGCGAAATATTGGGGGAGGTAACAGACATCGGGACCAATCATTGTCGCACCTGCTTAAACTAGTTCCTGTGTTCGATGAATCATGTGTGACTGAGTTTTTTATGCGATTTGAGAAGAAGTGTCAGGAACACCAGTGGCCTCAGGAAAAGTGGGCAGCATTAGTTTCATCAAGACTCCTAGGAAAGGGGCTAAAAGCGTATGATGCACTACCTTTAGAGTCCTGTGTAGTTTATGATGAGCTAAAGAAGGCTGTGCTACGGGCCTATGAGTTACAACCAGAAACTTACCGCTTGAAGTTTCGGGGTGTTACTAAGGGCAAGGATAGTACCTTCCTAGAACACGCCCGGGACTTGTCTGATGCACTACGACATTGGCTGCGTTCTGAGAGGGCAGATACTTTTGAGGAGTTGAGGGAGCTGGTTCTCTTGGAGCAGTTCTTTAAGTGCACAGGCGGGGACTTAACATTAAATATAAAGGAAAAAATCCTAGAACTCTCCAGGAGGCAGCAGAAATGGCTGACCTCCGACTGTCATTAATTCGAGGGTGCGAAGCAGCAGCTAGGAGTGAGTCGGGTGCAGAGGATCGTACCCCTCCCCCTCCCAAGAATTTTGATACACATAAATACACAAAACCAGGTAGCACTGACAATAAAACTGAACATAAACCAAATACCGTCCCGTATAAGAAGTCTAATGGTACCTCCCACTCCCAAGGGAATCCAAAGAGTAAAGAGTGCTTTGCATGTCACAAGGAGGGTCACTTTGCAAATGCTTGTCCGAACAAGCCACCAAACAAGGTTGTGTCATTAGCCCGCAGCATAGGGGTGTCTCCTATATCTTCTGAGTTTGCCAAGTGTAGTTCGTCAGAGGTTGGGAGACAGCCTGTGTTCAAGAGTCCGGAAGGCTCGAACCCTGTCCGCGACGTCTTTGGGGGTCATAGAGGGCATGGTTTTGTGAGGTGGGCTGGCGAAAGGCGAGGAGTTAAGCTATTGCGTGATACTGGGGCTTCTCAGACCTTGTTAAAGAACTTTACTGGTAGTCCGATTAACGCTGCTCGGGTGGTGGTAGTTCAGGGGATCAATGCTACGAAGTCCTACCCGCTGGTGCGGATGGAGCT
The DNA here is from genome assembly GCA_032716605.1 of Paralithodes platypus. Classification (NCBI taxonomy): domain Eukaryota; kingdom Metazoa; phylum Arthropoda; class Malacostraca; order Decapoda; family Lithodidae; genus Paralithodes; species Paralithodes platypus. The sequence goes on from CM064545.1 coordinate 23,550,219, forward strand.
GGAGGGGGGTGGTGTGGCGAAGGAGCTGGATGTCGGAATCGTAGAGAACTTGCCTGTTGGGGGCGTCGACCTCCTCCTCAGCAACGACTTTGCGGTGCCTGCTTCTAAGGTTTCACCCTTGGTCGTTGCCGAGAAGGCGGCCGACTTTAGTAGGGAGGAACAGGAGCGGGTTGAGAAGTGTAGCGTACAAACCATGGCGTGTGTTGTGACGCGTTCTCAGACATCCGGAGCCTTGCAGCCACCACCTCAGTCTATCAAACCGCGGAGGAAAGGTCACAAGAAAACGGGAAGTGTTGGTCAATTGGAGAGTTTTGAGCCGGCAGTGTTTCTTGGTGACTCATTATTGGCACCTATGTTAGAGTCTGGAGAGGCCCCAGGACCTGTCACAGCTAGTGAGGAGGTAGGGCAGGAAGAGACTCCGAGGCAGCAACGTTACACACAGAGAGAAAAAAGGGTTGCTCAGTTTGATATTGGGGGAGGACTTGGGTTGCTTCGGAAGCATCTAGACAGGTTTGTTCCCTCAGATATTTGTTAACTGCAGTTGGAGGATCCGGAAGTTCAGAAGTGTGGTAATGGTGCTGTCGAGATCAAACACGAGGACGGGGAAACATGTCATGTGAACCTGTTGGAGGAGTTTGTGAGGCAACCACCTGAGCAGCCTACTGTCCCTGCGTTGGTCTGCCGCGGCCAAGGTGGAGAAGGAGAGGTGGGCAGTAGGGCACAGGTGGAGGAGAGTAGGGATTGTCATGTCTCGGCGGAGCAGTGGGCGGGGGACACGAGTCTGGTGGCTGTGGAAGTGCTAGAGCACCTGCCTGAGCAGCAGTGTGCAGCGCTCCAGCACCAGCTCGGTTCATACCCCACTGGTCGTGCCGAGCCCCTGAGTCTCACAACTCGGGCGGTGCAAGATGTTCCGCGGGCAGGTCACGTGAATGTTGAAAGACCGTTAGCCTCGTTGTTTCGGTGGTTCAAGGTGGGCGACGAGGCTTTGGCATGGTTGCCAGGTCAGGGTCGACCCATGGCTGCCAAGGGTGGTGGTCAAAAGGAGGACATTGAGCAGATTGGTGAGGTTGGCTGTGGAGTGGCTGTGCCCGGTCGTCGCATAGCCTCCCAATGCTGCTCTAGTCTAATGCAACAGCCCTACCATAGACCGACTGTATCTGGCCATGTCGCTAAAAGCGGTGATGCTGCGCAGGCAGATGTCGTCACAAGGAATGCGGGGGTGCGCATGTACGGTATCGGCGGGGAAGCCTTAGCAATAATGAACTATGGAAGTGACTGCACAGGTGGTACTGATTGTCCCTCTCATGACCTGGCTGTTCTAGGGACGAAGGTGGAGAAGGAGGGAGACTACAGGTTAGAAGCTGCGGTCTCGGCTGGGTTGTGGAAGGGCACTAGGATTGTTATTCTGCGAGATAAGTTGTTTACTAGGCTGTGGCAGTGCATCCGCATGTTTGTTGCTTCTCCAGGCCTGATGTACGGGGTAGAATCCGACATGCAGGCTGGAGATAGTGCAAGGCTCAGTTTAATTCCCTACCGTATAAATCCTGCTCGACAGCCTGTGGTGCAAGCAGAGCTGGATTACATGTTGACGAAGGGTCTGAGGGATAAGGAATATCGTGAGTGGTCGTTGCCTGTAACTTTGCAACCGGTGTTAAGTGGCAAGATCAGTGAGTGTGTTGATTGCGAGAGTGTGTGTGCATTATCCCTGACAGACGCCTATACCTTATCGAGAGTTGGCGACACCATAGACCGCCTCGGGGCTGCATCGCCTATCACGAAGGTCGAACTAGTGAAAGGTTATTGGCAGGCCCCGTTGCCGGAAAGAGCGAAGAGAAATGCCAGTCTTGTGATGAACTGGGCAGTTTATCAGTGCCAGGTGTTGTTTTGCTGCCGGGACACAAGTTGGATGTGTGGCATGCTAAGGGCACTGATAATGTTTTGGATGATTGTTTGTCACGGGAGGGTTTGTTTGCAGGAGAACCCTCGCCGTTCAGTCAGTGTGTGTTGAGAGTGGAGGAAAATAGGCTGTCACTGTAGTTCAGCCGAAAATAAAATAAATAAAAAAGCAAAAACCTTATAAAAAAATTCTTTATTTTTATAACGTGTAGAATTTTGTATAAGATGTTGTAGCAGTATCTAAGTTGAATGTTTTCGCTTATTGTCGCTAAGTTAGCTGAACTTGCTCGGTGGAGCGCAACAGTCTTTATTTCTTTTTTATATATAGTGCCTTGTGTCGCAACAGTGTGTGGTACTATGAGAAGCTTTCTGTTAGATATGAAGAACTTAGTCAAGTGTCTTATATCTTGGGGGAGGTGTGACGCTCCTGCATAGTAGCCACGTGCGGGCATGTGCGAGGGTCGGCTGCCCAGCCGTTTAGAAACCGGCTGGCGGCAGCCGGCCGGCCGGCTTTTCCTTAGTATATATCCTACGACTATGTAACTAATGTCTGGGATATTCTTATGTTGTTTCACAGCTTGAGGCTGCCCTTATTCTTAACCAACGCATCTTAGTATATTTTATTCTCGATAGTTGATTGTTTAATTATTATATATAAGATGTAAGTCTAGTGAGAGTGGGAGGAGACGAGCGGGAGAGAGAGACCGGCTGAGGGACGTTGCTTCGCGCGGGCGCGGAGAGACTAGCTTGGGACGAGCCTGATTATTGCCAATTGATCGCAACGTTAGGCTTAGTTTCGACTCACGCAAGGGGTAGAGGATTTTGACCCGGCAACGGTGTTGAGTGTTGCCAAGCATGGGATGTATTTCGCATGCCTAGGGTGGGGTCCAGACAGATTCAAGACTCAGAGCTCACCTCACTGTCGTACCCTTCGGACCCCCTTGATATCTATCCCTCTCAACCCCACTTAGAAACTTTCTCTCTTACTTTGTATACCTTCTTTCCATTACTTCACCAGCCTATTTAATTACCCTATCCCCTTGATAAACCTTATATCTATCATTGTATTAACGACGAGCTCTCAGATAACTAGATAGGATTTTGGGCCTTATGCAGAGATATAATTGTTAATGAGACCTAGGAAGCTTTTTTTGTTGTCTCATATTTGGTGGTTTCATGCTTGCTAGTGTGTTCTTGTGGCAGGTGAGCAGGGGCTAGACCGGAGGGGGGCTTTTTGCGATCCTTTAAGTAAAGTCTGCTGGTGCGAGTCCTGTGGACTTGCACGACTTTACTAGGATACCCGTGGGAGTCTGGAGGTATTTTCTTGTCTGTGTGCCTGTGTGTCTAGTGTTGTGTTGTGTGAGGGCCCTTGCCTAGTCCACTCATCACTGCGCTAGCACGTCTTGCGTTTGTTTTAGGGTCGCCAGGAGAGAGTCAGATACTTGGGATCTGAGTCACTCAAGAGAGCACCCTTTCAATTAGAGTAATTTGGCGCACAGACTTGGGAACGTCCCTAGGCTAGAGCAGGTGGCTCAGCCCGGGTATCCGAAGCCTATATCCTTCCGGCTAGACCTCTGCCACCTGGCAGATTAACAGCTGGGGTTTATTATTTTTGTATGCTTGTTATTGTGCCACAGTTTACCGTCGTTGTGAGCATTGTGAGTCAGGGTGAGGCTTAGAGACTCTGTCCGAGCAGGCTTGCCTGACTAAGAGTGAGAAGCACACCTGTATGTGGTTATGTTGCGAGTTGCTGCCTTTATTTAATTATACCTATGCCATTATACACTGTATGGCCTATCACTAGTATTTATTCCTGCTTATGAGTTAAGAGTTCTCTAAATCCGTAACTTACTTTCTTTGCTAAGCATCAGATCCTACAGTAGCCGCATGCAGTTTAGAAACCTGCATCTTGTCTACCTGTACGATGTTTTGAGGACTGTTTGCTTTCACCTTCTTTCACGCAGGGGTGATTAGTTGTATTAATTAACGTAACGTTAAATGTACTTTCTTCTAGTTTGTTATTAAATTGTTTCTGCAATTTAATTCCGTTATCTATCTTTTCCTTGAAGCTTTAAGTCAACTTAATTGTGTGATCTTTTATATAGCCTGCTTGACTATCAGCAGTCTGTAGTGCGTGCACCCTGTAACCGAGTCATAGGATACCTTGTTGTCCAGGCAGGACTCTTGACGGTTTAGGATGGTTTGTTGCCTGGGTTTATAGATAAGGGTGGGATCTACCGTTTTACGTTGTTGCTTGTTGCCGCATACCTAGTCCAATAGAAAGAGCCCAGTGTTTATATATCCCAGGACGTAACAACCCCCATCCAGGTGTCAATATTTTCCTGGTGAGCGGTAGCGAGCCAGCATATATATTTTTTTGTTTTGACAGCAAGCTAAATTTGTACATTTTTCGATAGGAAAATGTCTCCGGCGAAGCCGGATTTCTCTATACAATGCTGGCTCGCTATTGCTCGCCAGGAAGAAATCGACACCTGGGTGTGGATAAACGTCTTAAAACAGTTGGCTGAATAGGGCCGAATGGATACAAGCCAGGGAAAGAGAGAAAAGCAGAGAAAGATAAAAAAAAAAGAGCCGGTGACCCCCCCTTAAACGGCACAAAATCGTCTATAAATACAGACTTAATCAACTAAAAAATACGTCGCCGGTACAGAAGGGGTTAAGCTAATAAAGGAGATACGCCCTAAGCTGTGGTAAATGAATAGCTTGTTAACCCTCTCCGACATATGACGCGAATTTGAGCCTATTGGGGATACTTTAAAGCCTTTGTTACCATCAGGGGTATTTAGAAATCTTTAGTTTAGTTACTTCAACCTCTGCAGTTGTCTTTGAGTTAGCTGTGGGCAGAAAACTAATTTTGGAGAGGTAATTATAAGAGTGAGAGAACTCTATTTCTTATTGCTAATCTGGCAACCTCTGCGTCATATGTGCATGAAAGGGATAAAGAGATATAAGGATAAGGCTATAATGACTGGTTCTCTCTCTCACACTCACACGCACACCACACGCAATCTCTCTCTCTCACACACATGCAATCTATCACACTCTCACTTTCACACACACACTTTCTCTCACGCTCACATTCACTCACTCGCTTGCTCACTCTCACACTCTCTCTCTCTCTCTCACACACACACACACACTCACTCTCACATTCACTCACTCTCTTGCTCACTCACTCTCACACTCTCTCAATCTCTCTCTCTCTCTTGAGAAGGACGTCTACTTATTAATAGCCTCCACAACTTCGGATCCTCTTTTATAATGGAAAGATGTGTTAAGACCGTGGCATTAAGAAGAAACTGTGAGCAAGTCGCCCCGAACAACACTACCTTAAATCGGTAGCAAAGTAAGGGTGAAGATAAGTCTAAGGGATCCTTTGGCCACAGAAATCGGGTGTAGTCAATATCTTCTTCATGAAGTCTCAACATGAGAAAGGCTTTCTCGATGTCACTTATCCAGGCAAATTTGTGTACCCTGAATCACAGCAATATTTGTGCTAGATCTGGCACTAGTGATGGCCCTGTGTAAAGGCAGTCCTTAAGATTTGGCCTGCCTTTGCCAATACTAGCGGAGCAGTCGTACACAATACGAACGGGCGTTGTTTTGCTGTCCTTGGTGGGCAAGGACATCCTTCATCACCCTGTGATGTGCCAAATAATGACTGTTTTCAGTAACACCGAAAGGAACCTCTTCAATAAAACCACGATGAAGTTGATCTTGGATAATGTTGGCGTAGTGACTACAATAAACAGGCTCTTGTTTAAATCGCTTTTGCAAACCCCTTAGGCGACCCGCTGCTAGACCATAATTAGAGGGCAGCTTCTTTTTGTGTCGGTTCCATGGCAGTCTGACCTCATACTGCTGATTCTGTGCAGAGTATGTTACTGTCTCCTTGTAGATGTCCAACGCAGTCTTGCTTTCCTTTGAATCTTCTTTCGGAGAACTCCTAGATGATCCAGTTCCCACAAACATTTTGATTCATTGTGACATGGATTATATGATTCCGTGGATAAGTATTGATCCATCGGGGTGACCGCGACTTTTAACCCTTTGAGTACCAGCGACGTGTGCTATATTTTATTCTAGCTATTGTGACGCCTCCCGGCGTTAGCAGAATGGTTGCGTGGGGCATTGCAGCTCGCTAGCGCTCACAAGGATGGGGGGATAGGCTACAGTTGTCCTAGAATGATTTGCTTTATTTCATTAGGTCGTGTTGCCACAGACAGTCTAGAAATGGTCTTTGTTTTGGTCTGTGACCGCGCCTTATATTTTATATTCGCTATAATATAAATGTTGCTTGTGTGGGAGGCGAGCGAGAGAGGGTGAGGGAGTACACCTGGCAGCGGGGTGAACTATGACGCGGCTCGCTTGGGTGCTGACGGCGTTGACGGCCGGGTGGTCAACTAGTCCCTTCCCGTCGCGGCCTCATGTTCTTTACCAGCTCAGAGCTTGCCTGACACGCGTATCGCCTACATCCTTTGCAATTCTGTCCCCCATACTCGCCACTTTGCATACTGTTTCTCTCTCTCGACTTCTCCTTTTTCATTCTCTACTCTTTATTAAACTCAACATCCCTTCTGGTTTCAGCATAGACGCTCACCGTCGGCCAGTCGTATTGTACGCGAAGCTCTCAGATATTTCCATGTATTAGATTAAGGAGGTATTATGCTTTATTGAGGTTAGAGAGACGGACTTTTCCGTATGTGTCCTCTCTCGGGAAGGTTGTAGACCGGTATATGTCTCCCTGGCAAGGTGTTGAGTGATTCTGCTTAGTTATCTAAAGCTAGACTGGGGGTAAGGTTACTGTGTCGTTGTCTCCGATGTGTGCAGTGTTAGCTAAGCCCTGCACGACATCGACAGGTACTGTGGGAGCCTAAGTTGTCTTCGGGTGGGTTTACTTTGCGAGCCCAGCGCTGTGGTGTGAGAGGGCCATAGCCTATCCCTCACAACATAGTGCTGCCTCTTTGTGTTGACTTCTGAGGGATCGCCAGGATAGAACTAGGTACTAGAGACCTAGATTTATCAAGAGAGCATCCCCGTCATATAATGTAATCTTCATTATACCACCTTCGGACAACGTTAGGCTACGAGCCGCATGCTCGCCCTTTGTTGCCCTGCCTTGATACCCCAGCTAGACTTTATTAACTGAGCAGACACTGGTTAGAGATAAGCCCCCATTATTATATGTATGCAACATTATTATTCACTGCACTTTTGAGCCGAGGTTGTTGTTGAGTTGCTCAACCCTAGTAGGCTGTTGCGTTGTGTCACGAAGCATTTCTTTAGTTGTCGAGCATTACTACCTTTGCGCAGTCTTTATTATTCGCCTGCCTATTATTACTATATGTCCTAGTATTTATTGTGACCCGTATTCTGCATTATAATTGTTCAAGATTCTTTACGAACATCTTCCCAGCATCAGACTTATTTCAGAAGTTTCCAGTTGATGTTGCAGGACTAGCATTGCACTTTCTTTAATACAGGAGTGCCAGTTATTTGAGTATCTACCGTAACGTTAATTAATCACGTTAACTATCTTTTCTTTGTGTAACCTAATCGAGTAATCTTTTACTGTTTGAGAATAGGCTGTTTCATCGAGCGTCAGCCTAGTGTGTGTGCACCAGTTACCGAGTCATAGGATACCTCGTTGTCCAGGCACGACTCAGGGCGGTAATGGTGTTTTGTTTTCCAGTGTTTAAGGCAGGGGTTGGATCTAGTGTTACCGTTGTTGCATTTTGCCATTATCTAGTCCAATGTTGAAGAGCCCTGTGTCTTTGAGAACCTGGATCGTAACAAATGGCGACCTAGCTCAGGATCTTGTGAACTAAGAGATAATTGCAGGATTGTTGTGGTCATTTGTTTTATTGAGGAATATAGTGGGCACGTTAATTTTGTTTTGGCAAAGTAGTATAGCACTTGAGAGTCTTCAGACATTTTTGGCAAGTGAATAGTGCTACATAAGAGTTTGGGGTACTTCTTTTCTGAATATTGTGGTGAGAAATGTTTGTGAGCATCATGTCTTATACCGGGTCAGAGGAGAATGGAGACACAGTACGTAATGTCGAAACTGAGGAACAGCAGCATGATGAAAGGGTTAATCGGGTGAACTGTGAGGAGGATGCTAGGATATTTTTGCAATGGCCTGTTACTGCCGAGCGGTTGGAGGGTATGGATCGGTACGGTCTTCAATGCCTGGCCACAGCTATCGGTCATGCAGTTACTAGCAGCATGACCAAGGATAACTTGATAACGTGTGTACTGGGCAGGGTGACTGGTGAGCGAGATGGGTTGAGTGCTCAGAGCCCTTCGGCCATGCTTCCCCTACACTCGACTCCCAGCCATCCCAGTAGTTTGCCGACCCCAGGTACGCTTCCGCAGTTGGGTGGTGACTGGCAGGGTTGGTTGCCCCTGGGGGGACCACCGGCAATTTCAAACATTGTAGCACCTTCACCTCCTCAAGGGTTATCTCCAGAATTATTGCTTCAGCTCGAATTAGCTAAGATCGAAGAGAGAAAGGCTATCAGGGCAGGTGAGCAGCAAATAGAGCTAGCAAAAATCCAAGCTGAGTCGACTAGGTACTGTGCCGACAGGGACGTAGAGAAGTCGCGAGTAGAGACAACGGGACAGCGACTTGGGGCTGGTAACCGTGCTCATGATCAATCTCTCTCGCACTTATTGAAACTGGTTCCGGTGTTTGATGAGAGTGGTGTAACAGAATTTTTCACACGATTCGAGAAGAAGTGCCAGATCCACCAGTGGCCTAGGGAGAAGTTGGCAATAATAATAATAATAATAATAGTTCTTAAAGCTAGCGCATGCTAAGCTAGCTAAGGATAGCTCAATAAGGCCGATTAGGCGTATTTCCATTGGGGTCCTGAACTACTACCCCATCCCTTTGCTCATGAGGGATGGTAACGACTCAGTGCTTGTGAAAAATCTTTAATGCACCGAGCGTGGGCGCGAACCCGTGCCTTCTGGGTGGAAGTCCGAGACGCTAGTCACTACACCAAGCGAGCCGCTGTTTCCTCTAGACTTGTGGGCAAGGGACTCAGGGCTTATGATGCATTGCCGATAGAGTCGTGTATTATCTACGAGGAACTCAAGGAGGCTGTCCTGAGAGCATACGAACTACAACCAGAGACGTACAGGTTGAAGTTCCGGGGTGTTACCAAGGGTCGGGAGAGCACCTTTTTGGAGCATGCCCGGGAGCTGTCCGATGCTTTTGGGAATTGGCTGAGGTCGGAGAAAGCTACTACGTTTGACGACATTAAACAGTTGGTGCTTTTAGAGCAGTTTTTCAAATGCACGGGCGGTGACCTGACGTTAAACCTTAAAGAAAAGCAACCAAAAACTCTACAGGTGGCAGCTGAGATGGCTGACCTCCGGCTATCACTAATTCGTGGGTGCGGGTCTGCCCAGCGTAGTGAGGCAGGTAACAAGGGGCGTGATGCCCCACCCCCCCGAGTTAGTGATATACCGTATGCAAACAAGTACAAGAGCCATGATACCAAGACTGACCACAAGACTAGCACCGTCCCATTTAAGAAGGGGCCGGGCCCTTCCCAGTACCAAGGGAAGCCCAAAGGGGAGTTGGAGTGTTATCATTGTCATAAAAAGGGGCACTTTGCAAGAGTCTGTCCTAGCAAACCACCTACAGCAGCTGTGTCTTTGGCCTGCAACATTGGTGTGTCTCCGAAGTCATCTGAGTTTGCCCGGGGCAGTTCGTCAGAGGCTGAGGCACAGCCAATGCAGAAGCACCTGGGAGGCTCGAACCCTGCTCAGGATGTTTTTTGCGACCATAGAGGGCGGGGTTGCGTGATGTGGGCGGGGCGCAAGCATGGAGTAGAGGTCTTGCGTGATACAGGTGCTTCCCAGACTCTGATGAAAAACTTGACTGGCTATCCTATAAACGCGGCTCGGGTGGTGGTGGTGCAGGGTATTAATGCAACTCGGTCATACCCGCTGGTGCGGTTGGAGTTGGAGGTGGATGGTGTGGCACGTGAATTGGATGTCGGGATTGTGGAGAAACTGCCAGTGTAGGGCGTCGACCTTCTTCTCGGCAACGACTTTGCAATGCCCGCTTCTGAGGTTCTACCCTTAGTCGTTGCCGAGAGGCCGGCCGACGTGAGTAGGGAAGAGCAAGAGTGGGTCGAGCGGTGCCAGACACAACCCATGGCGTGTGTTGTCACCCGAGCTCGGGCAGCTAAAGTGTCACAGCCTAGTCCTCCGTCTTCAGACCAGCGGAGGAACGATCAACAGGAGGAGGCTAAAGCTGGAGTTGGTTTTAAGAGTTTTGACTCTGCGGCTCTCCTGGGTGATTCAGTATTAGCACCCTTACTTAATTCTGGAGTAGCCCCTGGGCCTGTCATCGAGAGTGACGAGGCTGGGCATGACGAGTCTCCACGACAGCAATGTTATGTACATCGAGAGAGACAGAGGGAGCAGCCCAGTATCGGGGAAGGTCATGCATTGCTCCGGGAGCAGTTAGATCGCTTGGCACCCTCAGATATACGTCGGTTGCAACTAGAGGACCCTGAGCTCCAAACGTGTGCTAATGGAGCTGTAGAGCTTGACGAGGACGGCGATGCACAGCCAGGAGATTTTTTTTATTTAGAAGGCATCCTCTATAGGCGTTTTCAAGACCCTAAACGTAGTTGGCAAGAGGGGTCCGGAGTAGTGGACCAGTTGGTGGTGCCACGGGAGTGCAGGGATAGCCTACTGAGGTTGGTGCATGACATACCACTGGCAGGACATCTAGGGGTGATAAAAACGGTGGCGGCTTTAGAAAAATTGTTTTGGTGGCCGGGGTTGAAGGGGCAGGTGGTAACCTGGATAGCAAGGTGTCATACATGCCAGAGGGTTGGAAAACCTAACCAAACAATTCCGAGAGCCCCGTTGCACCCCATTCCTGTCAGTGGACCGCCCTTCAGTAAGGTCATCATTGATATGGTCGGACCCCTAACCCCTACTAGTGCCGGTAATAAATTTCTATTAACTATCATGGATGTGGCCACTCGTTATCCTGATGCATATCCAATGAGAAATGGCACGGCGAAAACTGTTGTCCGGAACCTGCTCTTGTATTGCTCGCGGTATGGTTACCCGCAAGAGGTGCAATCGGACCAAGGTTCTAATTTTACATCTAATCTGTTCAAACAAACTATGATTCAGCATGGCATCAGCACTGTCGTCTCTTCTGTGTATCACCCGGAGAGTCAAGGGGTGTTGGAGAGGTGGCACGCCACGCTGAAAAGCATGCTTCGATGTTTTTGCGCAGAGAACGGAAAGGATTGGGACCTTGGTCTGCCGTATGATTTGTTCGCGGCAAGAGAAGTACCTGGAGAGAGTCTCGGTTTCAGTCCGAATGAGCTTGTTTTCGGGCATCAGGTGAGGGGCCCTCTCCACATGGTGAAGGAGATTTGGGAGGGTACCGCTAAGCCATGTTCTATGTTGAGATACGTCCTCGAGAGCAGAGAGAGAATGCTTAGAAGTCTGGAGCTGGCCGGGCGTAATTTGGTGAGTTCGCAGGCCCGTATGAAGGACAGGTACGATACTAAGGCGAAACTCCGGGAGTTTCAGGTAGGTCAAGAGGTGTTGGTCCTGTTGCCTTTGGCAGGTCATCCTCTGGCTGCCAAGTACGCTGGGCCTTATCGGGTGGTGTCAAAGATCTCCGATCTAGATTACCTCGTTGCCACTCCAGACCGGAAGAAGCGTAACCAACTATGCCACATTAATTTGTTGAAGGAGTATGTGAGGCGCCCACCTGAGTCACTAGCTGTCCCTGTGTTGACCTGCTGCGGTCATGGTGGAGAAGGAGAGGGGGGCAGCAATGATTAGGTGGATGATAACTGGGATTGTCATGTCTCGGCTGATCAGTGGGCGGGGAATTCGAGCCAATGTGCGCATGATGCTCTGGCGCACCTGCCGGAGGAACAGCAGGTGGCCGTGCAGCGCCTGTTCGATTCATACCCAACTGTATTTGCCGAGCACCCAGGCCTCACTACTCAAGCGGTGCATGACGTCGATGTAGGAGAGCACCTTCAAGTCGATACCTTATCGGGTGCCACCCATTAAACTCCCAGCGCTCAGGGATGAGCTGGAGTATATGCTGGCGAGAGGCTTGATCGAGAAGGGGGCAGTACGGTGGACTTCTCCTGTCACTCTGCAGCCCAAACCTGATGGAAAAGTTCGGTTCTGCATTGACTTTAGGCGGTTGAACGGGTTGACCCCCACCAACGCATATCCTCTTCCCCGGGTGGATGACAGTGTGGATAATATCGGGAAAGCAAGGTACTTGACCAAGGTAGACCTCGTCAAAGGCTACTGGCAAGTACCACTGTCTGAGCGGGCTAAAGAGGTGTGCGGGTTTGTGGTGGATGGCAGTACTTACCGTTGCAACGTGATGCCATATGGTCTGAAAAATGCACCGGCCACTTTCCAGAGCTTAATGAACGACATCGTAGCAGACATCCCAATTGGTACTGTCTACCTTGATGACGTGATCATTTATGACAACGATTTCCAAAGTCACTGTGAGCACATAGAAGCCTTATTTAGTCAACTTAGTAGAGCAGGCTTGGTGGTTAATCTGGGCAAGTGTGACTTTGTGCAAGCCACGGTGCAGTATCTGGGGTTTGTGGTTGGGTTAGGGCAGGTGAGCCCGCCCCAACAGAAGATACAGGCTATCGACTTGTTCCCCAGGCCGACCACCAAGCGGCAGATCATGAGATTTTTGGGCATGATTGGGTATTACCGCCGCTTTATAAGAGGCTATTCTACTGTGTTAGCTCCTTTGACAGATCTACTAGCCAAAGATAAAAAGTTCCGCTGGGCACCTGAGTGTGAGCAGGCGTTTCGAGTAGTTAAACACCTTTTATGCACTAACCCTATCCTCAGGGCCCCGGACTTTGAACGACCATTTCAGTTGGCGACTGATGCCAGCGGACTGGTGCCGTACTTTTGCAGACAGACGAGGAAGCTCTTGAGCATCCAGTCAGTTTCTTTTCAAAGAAATTTAATTCAGCACAGAAAAACTATTCGGTTGTTGAAAAGGAACTGCTGGCAATCGTGTTAGCGCTCAGACACTTTGAGGTCTATGTTCCTGCCTATGGGCCAGTCGTGGTAGTGTATACCGACCACCACCCGCTTAAATTCCTCAATCAATTCCACAACCGGAATATGAGGCTGACCAGATGGTCGCTCATGTTGAAAGAGTACAACTTAGACATTCGCCATATTGCCGGTTGTGAGAATGTGATTGCGGACTGTTTGTCGCGGGTGGAGGATCGGGGGTAGGCTACCACAGTATGTTGGTATAGCCTCCTGTCTTGGCTCGCGGTGTATTTTTGCGCTGGTGCTTGTTGGCTCGCGTGTGTAGCATCAGCATAGGGTCGCAGGGCAGGAGTTGTTGGCTTTGATTAGAAGAAAATTAGGCTACATCTATAGTAGCCGCCAAAAACGACATTAAAATAAAATATGAAAAATTATATAAAAACTCTTTCTTTTTAATAATTAATTTTAAGATAATATTGTAGCTGAGTACTGAGTGCAGATGATTTTCCCTCAGTGGGCTGTGCTTCTTAAAGCTCGCTTTGGGAGCACAATGTTATGAATTAATGTATTATATTTGGGAAGGGTGATAAGATTTGTTTATATAAAAATGTTGTTGTATTTTTTTTGAGGAGACTGACCTTGCATTCCATGAGTGGCAGAGTGGTTAGGAGTGGCAGATTCTAGCGACATTCTGCCTGTTCAGATATGGGCTCATGGTTGAGTGTCCCATATCTTCGGGGGGGGGTGACGCCTCCCGGCGTTAGCAGAATGGTTGCGTGGGGCATTGCAGCTCGCTAGCGCTCGCCAGGATGGGGGGATAGGCTACAGTTGTCCTAGAATTATCTGCTTTATTTCATTAGGGTCGTGTTGCCACAGACAGTCTAGAAATGGTCTTTGTTTTGGTCTGTGACCGCGCCTTATATTTTATATTCGCTATAATATAAATGTTGCTTGTGTGGGAGGCGAGCGAGAGAAGGTGAGGGAGTACACCTGGCAGCGGGGTGAGCTATGACGCGGCTCGCTTGGGCGCTGACGGCGTTGGCGGCCGGGTGGTCAACTAGTCCCTTCCCGTCGCGGCCTCATGTTCTTTACCAGCTCAGAGCTTGCCTGACACGCGTATCGCCTACATCCTTTGCAATTCTGTCCCCCATACTCGCCACTTTGCATACTGTTTCTCTCTCTCGACTTCTCCTTTTTCATTCTCTACTCTTTATTAAACTCAACATCCCTTCTGGTTTCAGCATAGACGTTCACCGTCGGCCAGTCGTATTGTACGCGAAGCTCTCAGATATTTCCATGTATTACATTAAGGAGGTATTATGCTTTATTGAGGGTTAGAGAGACGGACTTTTCCGTATGTGTCCTATCTCGGGAAGGTTGTAGACCGGTATATGTCTCCCTGGCAAGGTGTTGAGTGATTCTGCTTAGTTATCTAAAGCTAGACTGGGGGTAAGGTTACTGTGTCGTTGTCTCCGATGTGTGCAGTGTTAGCTAAGCCCTGCACGACATCGACAGTTACTGTGGGAGCCTAAGTTGTCTTCGGGTAGGTTTACTTTGCGAGCCCAGCGCTGTGGTGTGAGAGGGCCATAGCCTATCCCTCACAACATAGTGCTGCCTCTTTGTGTTGACTTCTGAGGGATCGCCAGGATAGAACTAGGTACTAGAGACCTAGATTTATCAAGAGAGCATCCCCATCATATAACGTAATCTTCATTATACCACCTTCGGACAACGTTAGGCTACGAGCCGCATGCTCGCCCATTGTTGCCCTGCCTTGATACCCCAGCTAGACTTTATTAACTGAGCAGACACTGGTTAGAGATAAGCCCCCATTATTATATGTATGCAACATTATTATTCACTGCAGTTTTGAGCCGAGGTTGTTGTTGAGTTGCACAACCCTAGTAGGCTGTTGCGTTGTGTCACGAAGCATTTCTTTAGTTGTCGAGCATTACTACCTTTGCGCAGTCTTTATTATTCGCCTTCCTATTATTACTATATGTCCTAGTATTTATTGTGACCCGTATTCTGCATTAAAATTGTTCAAGATTCTTTACGAACATCTTCCCAGCATCAGACTTATTTCAGAAGTTTCCAGTTGATGTTGCAGGACTAGCATTGCACTTTCTTTAATACAGGAGAGCCAGTTATTTGAGTATCTACCGTAACGTTAATTAATCACGTTAACTATCTTTTCTTTGTGTAACCTAATCGAGTAATCTTTTACTGTTTGAGAATAGGCTGTTTCATCGAGCGTCAGCCTAGTGTGTGTGCACCAGTTACCGAGTCATAGGATACCTCGTTGTCCAGGCACGACTCAGGGCGGTAATGGTGTTTTGTTTTCCAGTGTTTAAGGCAGGGGTTGGATCTAGTGTTACCGTTGTTGCATTTTGCCATTATCTAGTCCAATGTTGAAGAGCCCTGTGTCTTTGAGAACCTGGATCGTAACACTATCTTTAGACGATATTATGCAGCTTAGGAAGGATATGTGGTAGTAAAAGGAGTTAAGAGAGTTAGCCTAATTCTCTTAATTGCTGGAGGCCCTTCTTAAATTGAATAAAATTGTCAAATAGCAGCCAGAATATAGTTAAAAGGACGTCACCGGTACTGTACGGGTTAATATTGTAACTACTTCTAATTAGGCACTAGACTTGACGTTATGGCAGGAGCCACTTAGTGCATAGCCAAATGTAGTGGGCAAGAGAATTATGTCACCCTCTTTTTTGTACCCTGGCCGCACTAAGTCATAATAATAATCGGCACCAACCAACATGTCCAGTCGAGATGTTTGAGTCATTAGAGGATCAGCTTATTTTTAGCCTTTGCTTCGCAACACTTTCATGTCTGCTTCAAGGCATTCTGATCCTTTATGATCGGGAGAGTTTCTACCACAATTGCTTGTAGAGGATAGTTTCTGCCCCGGAACTTGTATTTGAAAGACACTACTAGATACTTTTTACTCTCACATGCTCCGGTAAACCCTCGCAACTCTAGCTCTTCAACACCCAAATGTTCATACTGGATAGAGTCTAGAGCGGAATTTAGTACAAAGGTGTTTGTGAGCACTGATCCAGCAGTGTACGCATCTTGACTGTTCCTCTTGGTTCCTTTACTGTTGGCAGCATAACAGTTGAGAGGATAATACTAGTCTTCTTAGAAGACATAGACATCGTGGTAGTTTGCGTCTTGGTCTTTGTTACCTGTTGAGGTTTTTGCTCCTTCTTTGCACCGTCCCATTGAGATCTGGACTGACAGAGGATATGGTAGTGTCTGTTATGACAGAATTTGCAGTTACGGATGTTAGGGTTCACACAACCATTGCTCCCGTGGGCTGAAGATAAGCACGCGGTGCAAAGGTTGAGTTGTTTTGCCCGTTTAACTTTCAGAGCACTGGTTTTGTACTTCAGACACTTAAACCACACGTGTGCCCCTTCGAACAACTTGCAACCCTTACTTCGCACCTAGGTCTCCTGCATCGCAAAGGATGCCGAAGCAACTGGTATGTGTGGTGTAGTCTGGTCTGCCACAATTTCACACGAGAGCTTTTATAGTAAACATTAGATAATCAAAATTTTCCTGGCAACATTTCTGGAGTACTTTGCACTGGTATCGGAAACTAGACTGACGATAGATGAATTTAGGTAACCGAAAAAGTTTAAATGTATACCTAATAAGCTGTCAGACCAGTGTTGAGGATAAATGTTGAGGGAAAAAGCACTCGTATGATACCGGCTCTACATGGTCTTGGATGGGTCATCATATTATAACCTTTAACATTCTTTGTGGTTAGGTACAATCGAATAAAAAAATTGTAATATATTTGAAATTACCAGACATCCATCCTTAACCCATTCAGTACCGGTGACGTCCTATTACTTTTATTCTGGCTGCTATTAGACTATTTTATTCTGCTTAGGAAGGACCTCTAGCACTTAATAAGGCTTCAAACTATCTCAGCCAAACCTTTTAACTACCACAGATCCTTCCTAAGCTGCACAAAATCGTCTAAATATAGCTAGAACAAGATGAAAAAACAAGTCGCTGGTACTCAACGGGTTAAACAAATGAGAGATTTCCTTTCCATAAAATTCAGTATGAGTTCATAGAGTTTAATTACTAATATATTGTTGTTAACTATAGCAAATAAAGATTAGGGATGAAGCAATATTAGAGGTACAAATTACTCTGTGTATACTGGTAATATAAAACAAAAGGCTTCAACCACGTAAAAATGGTCGTTTAAGGGAGCCCACCTCGCTTTTTTTATCTTTCTCTCCCTCTCTCTTTGGCTTGTATCCATTCGGCCCCATTCAGCCTACTGTTTCAAAACGTTTACCCCCATCCAGGTGTCAATATTTTCCTGGCGAGCGGTAGCGAGCCAGCATATATATATATATTTGTTTTGCAGCAAGCTAAATTTTTACATTTTTCGATAGAAACATATCTCCGGCGTAGCCGGATTTCTCCAAACAATGCTGGCTCGCTTTCGCTCGCCAGGAAGAAATCGACACCTGGATGGGGATAAACGTCTTATAACAGTTGGCTAAATGGGGCCGAATGGATACAAGCCAGGGAAAGAGAGAAAAGGAGAGAAAGATAAAAAAACAAAAGCCGGTGACCCCCCTTAAGTTACCATATTTCACATTGTTAAGCTACATAAAATTATGTACATAATTGTGATGAAGTATTTCATTACATGCATTTGTTAATAATATCACCGCAGTTGAAATAATATGAAAACAAATAGAGAAATTCAATTCCACACTTCATGGTTAATCCTCCACAGCTCTACCCCCTTCTCACTCATGTTTAGCCCCATTAAGAACATAGGAACATAAGAAAAAGGGAATCTGCAGAGAGCCGACTTGCCCACACACTGCAGATCCCTTTCACACCCAATCCATCTCGTCCATATGCCTATCTAATTGTATCTTGAAGCTCTCTATCGTTCTTGATCCCACCATAGCACTCGGTAGCCTATTTGTTGTGAGATTTTAAGACATTCACCCCATGTGTTTGACGATTTTAAGACATGTTGCCCTATTTTGATCAATGTTAAGACCTTTACTGTAGTTTACGAGTTACCGGCCATTGGCTGGGTTACTTTTCTACCAAAAAATTTACACATTAGCCTTGGGGGTATTTTTGAAAGTTTAATGGAGGACTAGGGAGCAAACTAAAGGCCTCCTCTGCACTTTGTTCGGTAAAAAATGGTTCCTCCTAAATTACGAGCTCGCTATCACTTGCCAGGAATAAAAAGAATACCTACATGGCACAAAAAGCCTTTTAATTGACAAAGAAATGGGGGCGACAGGTCTTAAAATTGCCAAACGAATAGAGTAAAGGTCGTGAAAAAATTTCATAACGAATGAGGCTAAACATGAGGGAGAAGGTGGTCCAGATCCAAAACCCTTAATCGATATAGACTTCACCCCTTCCTTTCCAAATCGTGATAATATTGTCTAATATTAGCCAGAGCAGCGAAAAAGCCTCACTTCTAGTAAAATATTATACATAATTAAGGCGACATGGGCCTTTTTTCTGGTCCCTCTTTTCCCTCATGTTTAGTCTCATTGCTTTTGAGATTTTATGCCGTTTTCCAATTTGTTTGGCAATTGTAATCACTTTTCGTCTCATTTCTGTTCAATTTAAGACATTTTGTGCCATTTAGGTGTCGATTTGTTTTCCTGACGAGCGATACGGAGCCGAAAAATTTACAAATTTATCTTGAAAGGTGATCTAGGGGGTGTCACTTTAAGCTTGTTGAAGGCCTAGGGAACAAACTAAAAACCTTCCCTTAAAGATACTTATCATCTTTCAGAATATGACGCTTTTATATCCGTATTTTCTGGATAACTTTAGGCGATAGTATTCAGTTTTGGAAATATCTGTGAAAGTCAGAAGGTCCTTTGAGCTGCTTTCAGTGGCTCGCTGTTGTAAGGACTACACTCTGTTCCAAATAAGTAGGCCAATACTCCTAAACATTAATCTCTATAAATCATAAACGACTGAAGTAATCGAGCTAATATTTCTACTATATAGGAAGGGTCAGCCAGGGAATAGGTGTGAAAATGTACAGCCCATTTGCTCTAGCCCCTTTTGAGTTATAGAGGTTAGGGTTAACCCATTCAGTACCAGGGACGTCCTTTTTATCCTATTCTGGCAACTATTAGACGATTTTCTTCAGCTTAGGAAGGACCTTCAGCAAGAATAAGACTACAGCCTATCTCAACCAACCCTTTAAACTACCACAGATCCTTCCTAAGCTGCATAATGTCGTCTAAATATAGCTAACATTAAATATAAGGCATGTCACTGGTACTGAAAGGGCAACAATTTCTTGCCACCCTATTTGGAACGGGGTATAGTGTCTTGGACTTCCACCCAGCAGGCGTCCCACGATAGCACCCACACTCGGTGCATTAAAGGTTAATCACAAGCACTGATTCGTTACCATCCCCCTTGAGGAAGGGGATGGTATCATTTATAGTCCAGGACCTCAATGGAATTATGCCTCATTGGGCTATCCTTATAGTGTTGTAAGGAAGAAGGGATCTGCCTTGTTAACCAAAAACTAAACCTAAAAAAATCCTTTTGATTTTAACTTTCAAGAACTGGTATAATAAAGCATCCTAAAAAAAATCAATTCCATAGCAACACAACAAATTCAATTAAACTAAGACTAATATGATACAACCATCTTTAAACATATACCTCAAAAACTATTTTGAAAAACAATAATCCAAATATCAAACTAAATCATGAAACAATCTGTCTGACGTAGAAGATAGGTCAGACTTGCAGCTCTGATATGTAGCATTAGAGCGGATGGATTGGTGGGGATCGGAACTGCTTATGTTAACAATTATGTGATGAGCAGCAGTATCAGAGTTCGATCCCCGACTTTCAATGTCAGTCATCTGGTGGTCCGGCTCACCAAGGAAAGTCTGTAGCCGTGAACCATTAATTTTATGGTAGCTGATGTAAACAATTACCATGTACAAAGCATAGTGGACAATTATTTTAGCTATGAAAACGAAAACCAGTCCACCAACCCACTCCCCTTCCCCAACACCCCACCACTGGAAAGGTTGCTTATTAACAATATTAATACCTTGGAGGGGCTTCACAAACTGCAGGTAAAACAGCAGCGAGTGGGCTGCGGCATTCATCCCAATTACTGTCGTCATATCTCGGGCCAAGATTATCATTTTAGTAAAAACGGAAGTGGGCAGAGAAAACCAAAGCAGAGTAACCGACAAAATTTTCAGAAAATCGGTTAAGATGGCCTGATTGATATCATTAGTTAGCAAAACGATATTTGTCGCCGGGAGGGCATCACCTAGAGTAGTGCTGTTGCCAAAGGCATCACCTTTATTTATATAGTTATATTTTATGACCAACATACATGTGATGTCAATGAAATGAAAACAAAAAAGAAATCCGAAAAGGACCCTATCTAGTACCTTACTGCGGCACATCTTATCCTTTAGTGTGAAGTAATCACCAGTAAGCGCCTGTGTTGTTGTCTTATACACAACTGAGGTCATACTAATATATATTATGTTATAAGAAATAATAACATGAACTGCTATACCAAAACCTCTTGACAACAACTAAAGATAACTAACCACTTGACTAGTTATCTCGAGAATGGCAAAATTTGGCTAAGGCTCCGTCTTTATAACCCTAGGCTAGGCTATATTGTCGACATACAGTATATATATAACATTTCCATATTGTTCTCTTTACAAATCTTACTGTTTGTATATATATAAATATATATAAATGCTACACAATTCCAATGTATGCCTTGATCTTGATAATGTATACCTACAAAATAGAAAAAAAATCGATAATCTTCAAGGACACTACATCCGCCTTATTAGAAACAATTTATTAGGGAAAATAGGGACCAATAGACTCGCCATATTTTTCTCATTATAGTCCGCATGGAGGAATTTTGTTATCGACACTTGAAAAAACCTGATTTCACAGAAAAATACACCAAAAATCTGTCAAAGATGCCAAATAGTGGGGGCGGCAGCCCCCACCTACTAGGATAGGTTAGGTAAGGTTGTTAGGTTAGGCTAATGTCCTTACAAAGGGGTATAGGCTAGTAAACACTAGGATAGCCTATACCTGGTCAGAGGTAAGAAGAAGAAGAAGAAGAAGAGTCCTGCTGTAGTCTCCTTGAATGCTACCAAAAAATCGACGTACTTCTTGTTTATTTATTGTTACGTTATACATAAAATATGATTTTCTATGAAGCGTAGTTGAGAGAAAATGAGTTTAAAAGGGTGTCTATTATATAAATAATTTCTCCAGCAATGTCTACTTTTTATCTATTTTGCTACTATATTAGTTTCTGAAGGATAATTATATATGCATCTCACTGTATAAATATTTCTTATAGTTTTATGATGAATAGCAATATTGTTAGTATTGCCATTTCGTACCTAAGTCTATGTCGATGTTTAACCCTTCGAAAATCATGACGCATTTTGACAGTTTATTCAGGCTATCATTAGACGATTGTATACAGTTTAGGAAGTATCTGTGGGAATTATAAGGGTAAACACTATCTCAAGCACCCCTTTGACTTCCATATACCCTTTCTAATCTGAATAAAATCGTCTAATAAGAGCCAGAAAAGTGAAAAGAAATGCGTAATCGGATCTTGAAAGGAAAATTATGTGTTCGTTTTGAATTTTGCTCCAATTAACCCTTTCAGTTTTTTATGACACGTTTCTAGAATTAAATTTTGGCTATCATTAGACATTTTTATTCAGCTTAGGAAGGAACTATATGGGAATCAGAGGGTTAATTGAGATCATGTTACGTTTTTCATTTCCATACATTCTTCCCTTCCATTCTCCCTTATTCTTAGCCCCATTAGTTTTGAGATTTCAAGTCATTCGCCCCATTATCAATTATATTATCTGACTCCCATAATGCCTTCCTAAGCTGATAAAACTCTTCTACTGATAGACAGATGATATAATATGAGAGGAGTCACCTCATACAGAATGGTTCAACCCCTTTAGGATTATGACGCGCTTTACCAGTTTATTTTGGCTATCATTCGACGATTTTATGAAGCTTAGAAAGGACCTCTAGGAATCAGAGGGGTCAAAACCAACTCAATTATGCCTCATGTATATATATATATTATTTTTTATTTAGACCTTATTATGAAGACTTGTAAATCACTCATAGACGGGTTTTTTATGTATGGATTTTGCTCAATTTTCTACCATTAGTACACTTTCACCCGCTGAATCAAAAGGATATTTTTGTTTAGTTTTTGGTTAACAAGGCAGATCCCTTCTTCCCTACAACAATATAAGGATAGCCAAATGAGGTGTATTTCCATTGGGGAGCTGTATTGTATAATTAACCCATCCCCTTGCTCAAGGGGGATGGTAACGACGCAGTGCTTGTGAATAACCTTTAATGCACCGAGTGTGGGCGCCATCCTGGGACCTGCTGGGTGGATGTCCAAGACACTACACCCTGTTCCAAATAGGTAGGCCAGATATTGTTACCCTTTGAGTACCAGCGATGTGCGTTATGTTTTATTCTAGCTATATTTAGACAATATTATGGAGCTTAGGAAGGATCTGTGGTAGTTTAAAGGGTTGGTTGAGATAGGCTGTAGCCTTATTCGTGCTAAAGGTCCTTCCTAAGCTGAAGAAAATCGTCCAATAGATGCCACAATTGGATAAAAAGGACGTCCCTCGTACTGAATGGGTTAACCCTAACCTCTATAACTCAAAAAGGGCTAGAGCAAATGGGCTGTACATTTCCACACCTATTCCCTGGCTGACCCTTCCTATATAGTAGAAATATTAGCTCAATTACTTTGGGTGGAAGGGACTCATTAGCCTTGGTCGGCAACTCATCTAGGGGAGACAACCTTATACAAATCCGGGTGGATGGGACTCGTCAGCCTTGGTTGGCAACCTGTCTAGGGGAGTAAACCTGATACAAATCCGTACTGCTTACCTAAGGGTAAGGCAGGTTAGTGGATGGATTAGCCGAACACCACTGTAGAAAAATAGTGCTAACAAGATGCACAGAGGGCCTCGGAGTCGGACGGATCCTAAATTGAGTGGTTAATCCTGTAAGTCCTTCACAAAACTGGCTCGGGTTGTCCCTCTCACAGGGAATAGGTCCGCTTGGGGGCATTCTGTGTATGGCCACCCTCGTAAGGGGAGTAAGGCTTCCGGCAATAGATAGATAGATAGACTTCAGTCGTTTATGAGTTATAGAGATTAATGTTTAGGAGTTTTGGCCTACTTATTTGGAACAGAGTGTAGTCCTTACAACAGCGAGCCACTGAAACCAGCTCAAAGGACCTTCTGACTTTCACAGATATTTCCAAAACTGAATATTATCGCCTAAAGTTATCCAGAAAATACGGATAAAAAAGCGTCATATTTTGAAAGATGTTAAGTATCTATAATATTATACCAGAAAATCTGGTAATTTTTTCTGACCGCCAACTCATTCGTGTTTAGCCCCATTAGTTTTCAGATTCTTAGAAGTTAGACCCATTAGTTTGGCGATTTTAAGACCTTTCACCCCATTTCTTTGTAAATATTTTAAGATTTTCGTGTCATTTAGGTGTTGATATTTTCCTGGCGAGCATGAGCGAGCCTGTAATTTAAGAGGAACTGGCCTTTCGTCGGGACATTTTCCTACTGAAAAATGTACAAAGTTGTCTCGAAGGAGGGTCGGGGGGGGGGGAGCTTTATGAAGGTCTAGGGAACAAACTAAAAAACTCCTCTTAACCCTTTCAGTACTAGTGACGTCTTATGTATTTGATTTCAACTACATTTTAGATGATTGTATTCAGCTTAGGACGAACGTCTGCCCATTACAAGGCTATAGACTATCTAATTTAATCCTTTGAGCTACAACAGATCATTCCTAATCTTAATAAAATTGTCTAAATGTAACTGAAATATAAATGACCAGTACCAGTATTGAAGGCAGACTTTGTATATAATTTATTTTGCCTACCATTAGCCGGTGAGGTGAAGCCATTGATTTCGGCGGTTGATTGAGTGATTGGTGCTTCTGAATGCTTGTATGCTTGCTTTTTACCGGCAAACTGTTATGTGTGTTCTCCTGTCACCTCTTTTTCCTTTCTTGTGTCTCTTGCTGATCCTCCCTACTGGTGCTTTTGAATGTGTGTGTGCTTGCTTTTTGTGGGCAAACTGTTGTGTGTTCTTCTCCTGTCACCTCTTTTTCCTTTCTTGTGTCTCTTGCTGATCCTCCCTACTGGTGCTTTTGAATGTTTGTGTGCTTGCTTTTTGTGGGCAAACTGTTGTGTGTTCTTCTCCTGTCACCTCTTTTTCCTTTCTCGTGTTCCTTGCTGATCCTCCCTACCCATTGTGAGAGTAAGGGCTGGCTACTGACTGACTGACTGACTGACTATTAGACGATATCATTCAACTTGAAATAAAATCTTCTAATGGTAACACTTTACACATTAGTCTATTGTTTTCCAACTGCTGGTAAATTGTGTTGTCTTCATATTTATAACTCGAGTGATACGAAGATTTGAAGATTTTAACCCCTTCTGTACCGGCGACGTAATTTCATTATATTCTGGCAACTATTATAGACGATTTTATTCAGCCTGGGAAGGAAGTCTACGCATTAAAAAGCTACAGACTATCTCGATTAATCCTTTTAGCTACCATAAAATCGTCTAAATGTAGCTGAAATATAATACAAAAGACGTCACCGGTACAGAAGGATTTAAAGCGAAATATTTTGTTGATTTGGAAAACTTGGTATTATAACTGTGTTGGTGGTGTAATGGTTTAGAACTTTAGATGCTTATGTTCTGGGTGTGGTGTCCCGAGTTCGAATCCCGGGAGGACCATATGCTTTCATTAGATTATTCAAGTACATTGGGGTTTGTAATGGATGATTAATGTTAAGAACGGTGTGTTACTTATTTATAGGATGAGTACACATTATTATACCCTGTTTCAAATAAGTAGGCTAAAACTCTTGAACATTAACCTATATAACTCACCACCGACTAGAGTAATCAAGCTAATGTGTCTACCATTTGGGAAGGGTTACGCCTGGGAATATGTATAGAGAATTACTGCCCATTTGTTCTAGCCCTTTTTGAGGTACAGAGGTTAGGAGATCACGATTTCTGGCCTACCTATTTGGAACAGGGTATAGCAGTCCTGTTTTGGGCGGATTGACTTGTCATATTTTTACATTTGAGATTGTATTACACTCTTAAGGGGAGATTTTCACTTTAATTTTTTTCTGGATCCTCTTTTCCCTCGTGTTTGGCCCCTTTAGTTTTGAGGTTTTAAGACGTTTGCCCCATTAATTTGTCGATTATAAGACCATTTGCTCCATTTATTACAATTTTAAGACTTTTTGTTCGATTTATGGGTTGCTGTTTTCTTGGTAAGCGATAGCGAGCATGCAATTTATGAGGAATTGGCCTTTGGCCGGGTCATTATTGTACCAATAAATGTACAAATTTATCTTGAAAGGGGTCTAGAGAGTGTAATTTTAAGCTTGATGGAGGTCTAGGGAACAACATAAAAATCTCTCCTTAACCTCTTGAGGATTATGACGCGCTATAGCAGTTTATTTTGGTTATCATTAGATGATTGTGTTCAGCTTAGGAAGGATCTGTGGGAGGCAGAGGTATAATTGAGTTAGGTGACGCCCTCCCGGAGACAAATCTCGTTTTGGTAACTAATGATGTCCATCAGGCCATCTTAACCGATTTTCTGAACATTTTGTCGGTTATTCTGCTTTGGTTTTCTCTGCCCACTTCCGCTTTTACTAAAATGATAATCTTGGCCCGAGATATGACGACAGTATTTGGGATGAATGCCGCGGCCCACTCACTGTTGTTTTACCTGCAGTTTGTGAAGCCCCTCCAAGGTATTAATATTGTTAATAAGCAACCTTTCCAGTGGTGGGGTGTTGGGGAAGGGGAGTGGGTTGGTGGACTGGTTTTCGTTTGCATAGCTAAAATAATTGTCCACTATGCTTTGTACATGGTAATTGTTTTCATCAACTACCAAAAAATTAATGGTTCACGGGTACAGACTTTCCTTGGTGAGCCGGACCACCAGATGACTGACATTGACAGTCAGGGATCAAACCCTGATACTGCTGCTCATCACATAATTGTTAGCATAAGCAGTTCCGATCCCCACCAATCCATCCGCTCCAATGCTACATATCAGAGCTGCAAGTCTGACCTATCTTCTACGTCAGAAAGATTGTTTTATGATTTAGTTTGATATTTGGATTATTGTTTTTCAAAATATTTTATGAGGTATTTCTTTAAAGATGGTTGTATCATATTAGTTATAGTTTAATTGAATTTGTTGTGTTGCTATGGAATTGAATTTTTTAGGATGCTTTAATATACCAGTTCTTGATGGTAGTTAAAATTAAAAGTGTTTTTTTAGGTTTAGTTTTTGGTTAACAAGGCAGATCCCTTCTTCCCTACAACACTATAAGGATAGCCCAATGAGGCATATTTCCATTGGGGTCCTGGACTATATAATTATTATACCATCCCCTTGCTCAAGGGGGATGGTAATGAATCAGCGCTTGTTTATAACCTTTAATGCACCGAGTGTGGGCGCCATCCTGGGACCTGCTGGGTGGAAGTCCAAGACACTATACCCCGTTCCAAATAGGGTGGCCAGAACTTGTTGCCCTCTCAGTACCAGCGACATGCCT
The DNA here is from genome assembly GCA_032716605.1 of Paralithodes platypus. Lineage (NCBI taxonomy): Eukaryota > Metazoa > Arthropoda > Malacostraca > Decapoda > Lithodidae > Paralithodes > Paralithodes platypus. The sequence goes on from CM064545.1 coordinate 23,576,940, forward strand.
TATATTTTATTTTAGCTATATTTAGACGATATTATGCAGCTTAGGAAGGATCTGTGGTAGTTTAAAGGGTTGGTTGAGATAGATTGTAGTCTTACTATTGCTAAAGGTCCTTCCTAAGCTGAATAAAATCATCTAATAGTTGCCAGAATAGGATAAAATGGACGTCCCTGGTACTGAATGAGTTAACTCTAACCTCTATAACTCAAAAGGGGATAGGGCAAATGGGCTGTACATCTCCACACATATTCCCTGGCTGACCCTTCCTATATAGTAGAAATATTAGCTCAATTACTGCAGTCGTTTATGAGTTATAGAGATTAATGTTTAGGAGTTTTGGCCTACTTATTTGGAACAGAGTGTAGTCCTTACAACAGCGAGCCACTGAAACCAGCTCAAAGGACCTTCTGACTTTCACAGATATTTCCAAAACTGAATACTATCGCCTAAAGATATCCAGAAAAAAGGATACAAAGCTTCATATTCTGAAAGATGTTAAGTATCTTTAAGGGAAGGTTTTTAGTTTGTTCCCTAGACCTTCAACAAGCTTAAAGTGACACCCCCTAGATCACCTTTCAAGATAAATTTGTACATTTTCCGGCTCCCTGTCGCTCGTCAGGAAAAAAAATCGACACCTAAATGGCACAAAATGTCTTAAATTGAACAGAAATGAGACGAAAAGTTATTAAAATTGCCAAACTAATTGGAAAACGGCATAAAATCTCAAAAGCAATGAGACTAAACATGAGGGAGAAGGGGGACCAGAAAAAAAGACCCATGTCGCCTTAATTATGTTTAATATTTGACCTGAAGTGAGGATTCTTCGCTGCTGTTGTTGTTGTTGTTGTTCCCTAAGCTGCCTGGCCGAACAGCCCAGAGCCACTGAGGAAGGCCATGGCCATGATCGGGCTTTCCCACAGAGGTCTCATTGAGTGTAGATTGTGTTGTTGGCGTAAGTGGTTATCTGAAATGCAGTCTTCTATGATGTGTTTAATGGTATGGGGTGCTGTGTTACATCCCGGGCAGACGTCGACGACGGAGTCATCCAGTCTCTTCTGATAGCTCAGGAGAGCTGGATGGTGTCTGCATCTCAGCCTGGCGAGGTGGACTCTGTCCTCGCGAGGAAGGGAGGAATCGGAAGGATGGATTTCGGGAGGTCGTGCTTGCAACTGTGTGTTGTCTGTGAGTGAGTGGATGGATCGGCGAGAGATGTGAGTATGGATGTGCTTCTGGAAGTTGGTTCGTGGTGGACAGGGAGGGAGAGAGGATAGTAATTGTGTGTGATACCGTGTGCTGGGTGTTGTTTTGATATTTCTTGGTGTCTGTGGGTGTGTTGCCATGTAGTTTAGTGGGTGGTCCTGGTTCGTGGAGGCTGCTGCCAGGAATTGAGTGCCTCTCATGTCCAGATGGTCTTTGACTTTGAGGATTTTGGTTTCTTGATGTAGGTGATCTGTGGGTGCAGTAGCTGTGCAGCCTGTAATGATCTTTAGGGCTTTGTTTTGAATAGTCTGTAAGGTCTTATGATGTGTTTCAGCTAGGTTAGAAGCCCAGGCTGGGCTTGCGTATTCCATCACTGATCTTATGTATTGTTTATATACTGTGGAGGTGGTTTATTTGTTGTGTCCAAATTTTGTGTGAGCAAGTGACCTGAGGGCGTTAAGTCTGGGTGTCAGTTTCTTTTTAAAATCTGTGGTGTGCTGTTTGAATGTCATATGAGTATCATATGTTACTCCTAGGATTTTGGGTGTGTGTGTGTATGTGTTAGGGTGTGTTGTTTATGGTGAGTTGAAGAATGTATTCGTGTTCTCCTGTCCAGCTTGTGAGCAGGGTTGCGATGGATTTGGCTGGAGCTAGATTAAGTCTGTTTGTAGTGCACCAGCCTTGTAGTGTGTTGAGATAGGGTTGAAGGAGATCTGTTGCTCTGTTTGGGTCATGGTGTGTGCATATGAGTGTTATGTCATCTGCATAGTAGGCTAAGTTTATTTGGGGCGTATTGGGTGTAGTTATATCGTGCATGTACAGATTAAAGAGTGCGGGCGATAGGACGGATCCTTGTGGGACTCCGTTTGGAAAGTTTCTGATTCTAGATGACTGACCGGCAAAAGATACGTGTGCACATCTGCCTGCTAGGAAGTTGGCCAGCCACCTTTTTGTGTTGTTGTGCATGTTTGTGTTGTAGATTTTGTTTGTTAGGTTGTGGCGGGGGATGGCATCGAAGGCTTTACTAATGTCGAGAGTGGCTAATAATGATCTGTGTGGTGTTCGCTGTTCTGGCTAATATTAGACAATGTTATCAAGATTTGGAAAGGAAGCGGTGAAGTCTATATCGATTAAGGGTTTTTGATGTGGACAACCTTCTCCCTCATGTTTAGCCTCATTCGTTATGAATTTTTTTCAAGACGTTTACCCCATTCGTTTGGCGATTTTAAGACCTGTCGCCCCGATTTCTTTGTCAATTAAAAGGCTTTTTGTGCCATGTAGGTATTTTTTTTATTCCTGGCAAGCGATAGCGAGCTCGTAATTGAGGAGGAACCATTTTTTACCGAACAATGTGTTAGTTTGCTCCCTAAACCTCCATCAAACTTTCAAAAATACCCCCTTGTAGACAAATGGGTACATTTTTTGGTAGAAAAGTATCCAAGCCAATGGCCGGTAAGTATCCCAGCCAATGGCCGGTAAGTATCCCAGCCAATGGCCGGTAACTCGTAAACTACAGTAAAGGTCTTAAATTGATAAAAAATAGGGCAACATGTCTTAAAATCGTCAAACACATGGGGTGAATGTCTTAAAATCTCACAACAAATAGGCTACCGAGTGCTATAGTGGGATCAAGAACGATAGAGAGCTTCAAGATACAATTAGATAGGCATATGGACGAGATGGGTTGGGTGTGAAAGGGATCTGCCGAGCGTGGGCAAGTCGGCTCTCTGCAGGTTCCCGTTTTCTTATGTGCCTATGTTCTTAATGGGGTTAAACATGAGGGAGAAGGGGGTAGAGCTGTGGAGGATTAACCATGAAGTGTGAAACTGAAATTCTCTATTTGTTTTCATATTATTTCAATTGCGGTGATAATATTATTAATAAATGCATGTAATGAAATACTTCATCACAATTATGTATATAATTTGATGTAGCTTAACAATGTGCAATATGGTAACTTAAGGGGGGTCTTTTTTTTTTATCTTTCTCTCCTTTTCTCTCTTTCCCTGGCTTGTATCCATTCGGCCCCTTTTAGCCAACTGTTTTAAGACGTTTATCCTCATCCAGGTGTCGATTTCTTCCTGGCGAGCGATAGCGAGCCAGCTGGAGAAATCCAGCTTCGCCGGAGAAATGTTTCTATCAAAAAATGTACACATTTAGCTTGCTGCGTAACAAATATATATAAATGCTGGCTCGCTACCGCTCGCCAGAAAAATATTGATACCTGGATGGGGGTGAACGTTTTAAAACAGTAGGCTGAATGGGGCCGAATGGATACAAGCCAAAGAGAGAGGGAGAGAAAAAGAAAAAAAGCGAGGTGGGCTCCCTTAACCCTTCTTTAGCGGTCCTATGCGGTTTATTTATATGTACCGCCCAGCGGGGTGTTTTTAGCCAAAATAGGGCTGTTTACGTGATCATTTTCATGCCTAAATAAGACCCAGAACGTAAAACAAGTATCTATCCCTGAAAGGGCATAAACAGAGCTTTCGAATTACACCATAACGATCCTTTTATGATGGCTAGTTTTCTTGCAATAACCGTGCAACGCGAGTGCAAAAAGCAGGTAATTAGCCACTTTCCCGATACAATTCCGTATATAGCGAGTGAGAGAGAGAGGAGGGAGCTGAGATTCGTGTCAGTAGGTTCGCCGCGGTGGTCTGGAGCAGTCATACGCTCGCTAGTCTCCTGCCACCACTTGTCTCTCTCTCTCAGCAACATTACGTGCTGAAATTGCCACTCGACCTATGTCGAGCGCCGCCATATAGTCCAGCTTTATTAAAAACGACGTATGTGGTGAGCCGCTTTTTAAGGGTTAAACGACCATTTTTACGTGGTTGAAGCCTTTTGTTTTATATTACCAGTATAAACAGAGTAATTTGTACCTCTAATATTGCTTCAACACCTAATCTTTATTTGCTATAGTTAACAACAATATATTAGTAAATAAACTCTATGAACTCATACTGAATTTTATGGAAAGGAAATCTCTAATTTGTTTAACCCGTTGAGTACCAGCGACGTGTTTTTCATCTTGTTCTAGCTATATTTAGACGATTTTGTGCAGCTTAAGAAGGATCTGTGGTAGTTAAAAGGTTTGGCTGAGATAGTTTGAAGCCTTATTAAGTGCTAGAGGTCCTTCCTAAGCAGAATAAAATAGTCTAATAGCAGCCAGAATAAAAGTAATAGGACGTCACCGGTACTGAATGGGTTAAGGATGGATGTCTGGTAATTTCAAATATATTACAACAAATTTATTCGAATGTACAGTGGCGCTAATAAGTCATATCTCAGCTGTCATTACGTTTGGCTCGCTCTGTGCTGTATTTATGCCTGTCAGATGTTTAATAGGGCGGATAAGTGAAGGATCATGTTTGTATATCTCACTCGAAACGAATACATACATTTTTGGATATTACTGATACCAATTATTGATCAAAAGATACTTGGTGCCGAGATATCACTTATTAGGCCGATTGTACCTAACCACAAGGAATATTAACCCGGCAAGCGCGATAGGCCTCACGGAAGGCTTCCTATAGGGAACGCGATAGGCCTCACGGAAGCAAGACCATAAAAAAAGCCTTCCAAAAAAAAAAAGGGCCTATCAAAACAAAGGATTTTGTCTCTAGGTGAGATAATTCCCCTCTAGTACTCATCCATGTGTTTCTCACCCCTCCCCCTCCCCTCCTTCCCCACCTTATTCCCCCCTCCCCCCCTCCTCAATTATCACCTATTCATCCTCTTATTATCATCATTTATCGGTTATTTTTCTCTCCCGCGATAATGTAGCACAAGTGGGTTGCATAAAAGATCGTTATGCAACACCCAGACACCGGCACACACCGCCCCGCTCGTCTCAGTTGACTCCCAGACAGCGAGAGGGGAGGGCTGCCTGTGGCTCTCTCTCGCCTGAGATTATGACCGGGTGGCCAATATCTTCGTTTTTCACCACCCAAATGCTTTTCCCACTTATTTTAGCACTCTTGAAGGTTCATATATACATCATATATGTAAAATAAAAGCATACCGAAAACAAATAATGCTTTATATTGTAAATATAACGAATTCTGTCAGAATCTAGGGCTAGAAATGCACAAATAACTACCCTAGCACCTAGGTCTATATCGCGCTTGTCAGGTTTTAAAGGTTATAATATAATGACCCATTCAGCCTACTGGTTTAAGACTTGTATCCCCATCCAGGTGTTAATTTCTTCCTGGCGATCGGTAGCGAGCCAGTATATTATTTTTAAATTTGTTTGACAGCAGGATAAATTTGGACATTTTCGATATACAAATGCCTCCAGCGAAGCCGGATTTCTTCATACAATGCATGCTCGCTATCGCTCGCCAGGAAAAAATCCACACCTGGATGGAGATAAAAGTCTTAAAACAATAGGCTGAATGGGGCAGACTGGATACAACCCTGAGAAAGAGAGAAAAAAGCAGGTGGGCCCCCTTAACAGGTAACAGGTGTTCTCTCTGTAGCCCCACATGTCCACCACCTGTGTTGATCCACGGCAGTGACAATGTTGTTATTGTCGTCTAGTCCCGCTCCTGCTACCATGTAACAGGTAACAGGTGTTCTCTCTTTAGCCCCACATGTCCACCACCTGTGTTGATCCACAACAGCGACAATGTTGTTATTGTCGTTGTATGGTTGTCATGTGAAGCTATCTAAAATCCTTGAAAGAGCGGTACACACCCAAATTGAACACTACCTCAAACAAAATGATCTATTCTATAAGTTTCAATCAGGTTTCAGATGCATGTACTCGACAGACTCCTGTCTCATCCACTTAACGGATCACATTCGTAAAGAAATGTCTAAAGGTAACTACACCAGTATGGTTCTTCTTGATCTACAAAAAGCGTTTGACACAGTAGACCATGATATCCTATGTAATTAACTACAAGCAATGGGCATAGGGTCTGTGAACTGGTTTAAATCTTATCTTAGTGGTAGAACCCAAAGAGTCAAAATTGATGATAATATATCTGATCCTATGCCAATTAACTGTGGGGTCCCGCAGGGAAGCATCCTTGGTCCCTTACTCTTTCTCTGTTATGTGAACGACATGGAACTGAGCGTATCATGTAAATTATTACTGTATGCAGACGACAGCGTGCTTCTGGTTTCAGGAAAAGACCCAATAAGTATTGCCGCTTCACTTTCCAAAGAACTAGAATCATGTAGTGAATGGCTAGTGGACAATAGACTATCTCTTCACCTGGGCAAGACGGAAGCCATCTTATGTGGAACAAAACGCAAACTGAAAGACATTGTGGGCTTCTCGGTCAACTGTAATGATATTCCTATAACAACAGTGTCACAAGTTAAATATCTCGGACTAAAACTGGACGCGAGTTTGTCAGGTGAAACAATTTTGGAATCTATCCTGAGTAAGTGTAGAGCACGTATAAAATACCTGTATAGACAGGTGGGATGCTTGCCCGCGGCGACCAAAAAGACCCTCTGCCAAGCGCTTGTACAATGTAATTTTGACTATTCTGTGTCATCATGGTACTCTGCATCATCTAAATCAGCACAGCACAAACTTCAGGTCACTCAAAATAAAATGGTTAGGTTCATGCTGAACCTAGGACCCAGATCACATGTTGGCCAGGAACAACTTCAGTCACTAGGTATGCTCAATGTCTCTGACAGGGCCAAACAAATCAGGCTCACTAATCTAATACCTTCAAAATTTTCTATGACAGAGCTCCAGAGTATCTAAAGAATGATTTTGTTAAAGCAAATGAGAGGAGTGGACATAATACAAGAAACAGGATGTTTAATTTTAAGGTCCCGAGAATCCAAGGACAGTGTAAGCAAACATTCTTCTTCACCGCCATCAAAGACTGGAACGACCTACCCCAATCAGTCCGTGAAAAGAGAACACTGTATTCCTTCAGACGTAGCCTGAAGGAACACCTGAACCGGACAGCTGCGAGAAGGGAGCACCAAGCTTATGTCTACTACTAAATGCGACATAAGAGATAGACAAACCAAACTGAAATAATTACTGATTACGGATTACTGATATTTACTATAGGATGTAAGGTATCTTAAAATAACCCCCTAGAAATACTTTCTCTAAAGTATCAATTTCTTTATCCTCCCCATTTTCCCCAGCTAACCTAATCCCACAAGGACCCCAATAGAAATACGCCTAACGGCCTTATTGTGCTATCCTTAGTTGGAATTATGCAAGGCTGGTACATGTCATATTTGTAACATACTATGTGGTACCAACTCTGTAAATTGCTAACTGAATAAATATTATTATTATTATTATTATTAAGCTACAACAACCTTGATGATCCTTTCTTGCACAAGGATGTGGAATAAAAGTCCAGAGATAAGTTTATAGGTTCTATATTAGCCAAAGATACAGAGAGCTTGGATGGCACTGCTATGCTGAGTGCCGACCGGATGTTACTGATGAAAACATGTGCAGCGGTGCCGGATATTTTTGGTGCAACGCTGCCGATACTACAGAGTACGGTATATTATCATGGGATATTAAACAATGATAGTATTGCCCTGAAAGTACATGTGTGTATGTTGCAATATGATTAAGGCATGTGTACACTCTGTATATATGTTGTGTGTGCACTTAACTTATATCAACACCGCCCTACCCCTTCAAGCTCACAAGACGTTGTCGAGCTGACTCTTTTTCTAGGAGCCTTTCAGACCTACGTGGGGCCATGGGGGAAGTGAAGGACTCTCTTCCAGGGTCCGTGCAAGACACAGGGATCTCAGGGTTATAGGGGAGGGGTTCAACACCAGGGGAATTCACTGGGCGGAGGAAGCGACGGTTCCGCCAATATATCTTACCACTGGGGAGACGAACCTCATAATCCCTGGACCTGCCGCAGCCCATAACGACCCCAACCTTGTCCCAGCGGTGAGAAGTCGGGTCTTGGATCCTCACTGTGGTGCCGACTCTCAACCTGGGAAGGGGGTGTGCGTGCTGGTCATAGTTTCTCTGCACCAGCGCAGTGTGGGCGGCTGCACGGCGGTCACAGTCCTCGGCCTTGGCTTGCCACTCTGCTGCAAAGGACTGGGGATGAGCAGCGACACAAGACCGTAGTGAGTGGCCATACAGGATCTGTGCCGGGGAACGGCCTGTGAAGTTCGGGGTGTTGCGGAGCTCCAACACTCCATGATCAAAGTCTTCACAGTCGATGTTGCCTGAGGAAGCCGTCTTCAGTATGAGGTGTTTGACGGACTTGACGGCAGACTCGGCATGACCGATGGATTGTGGGTAGTGTGGGGAAGAGACCAAGTGATTGACTCCCCAACGCTCCATGAAGTCCCGGAACTCACGGCTAGTAAACTGTGGGCCTCCATCTGTACGTAGGCGGAGGGGTACACCAACTTCCCTGAAGTAGCGGCAGAAGATCCTGATGGTGTTTGAAGTGGTAGTATCTCCTCTGCAGGGTACGACAACGGGCCAGCCTGAGAGTCGGTCTGTTACGACGAGGAAGGATTTCCCCGCCACAGCGAAGAAGTTGGCTGAAACAGACTCGAAAGGCCTAGTTGGGTGGTCGTCATTGATCATGGGTTCCTGCTGCTGACTAGACTGTAAGACCTGACACGGCTCACAAGCTTGAACTGTTTTGGCGATGTCCGAGTTGATGCCAGGCCAAAAGACAGCCTGCCGCGCCCTACGCTTAGTGGCCTCCACACCTCTGTGGCTATCATGCAGGCGAGCCAAGGTGCGGCGGCGGAGGGCTTCAGGAACCACAACCCTCGCTCCGTACAGGACGAGTTCACCATCTGCTGACAGGTAGTGTCGGAGTTTCCAGAATGGGAGTAGAGAGTTGTGCAGGTCGTAGCGGTTGGTGGGGAAACCCGAAGTAACGCACTCACGCAGGCGGATGTACACAGGATCCGCTCTGGCTGCGTCTCGGAGTTCCTGGAGAATCCTGTCTGCGTCCTGTGAAGGAGAGTTGACGTCGGTGGCGGCGGCGTTGACAGCCACGAGGGACCTGAGGTGAACCGTGGCATCGGCACATGCTAACTCATCGTCTGGCGTCGGGTGGCTGACCGGGGCCCGTGACAACGCATCAGGGATGCAGAGCAACCTGCCAGCGCACCAGACGGCTGTGAAGAGGTAAGGTGCGACTTTCTCCTTCAGATGTTGGAGGCGGGGATTTTCAACAGCATCAAGGGTGTAGTTGTTGAAGATGGGGATGAGGGGGCGATGGTCCGTCATGAGGGTGAAGTGTTGCAGTCCGATGAGGTAGAACTTGCACTTGGACATGGACCAGACCACGGCTAGCATCTCCAGCTCAATGGTGGCATAGCGGGACTCGGGGTCGCTTAGGAACCTCGAGCCACACTGAACAAAGCGGAGACGGTTGTTGCCATGACCCTGTAGGAGGGCGTATCCAATACCGTTGAGGCGGGACGCATCAGTTTGTAGAATCACTGGTAGGGAAGAATCGAATGGGGCTAGGACGGGTGGACTTAACAGGGCAGCCTTGACCCGGCGGAAAGCCTCATCATGGTCAGCGGTCCACATAAACGACCTCTTCGGGCTCATCAGGGGGCGCAGGGGCTGAGCGGCAGTGGCGATGTCGGGGGTGAACTCCGCCAGCTGGTTCACCAAACCCATGAATGAGCGAAGGTCGGTGATGTTGGCTGGTGTCGGGAAGTCCTTGATCGCCCCGACTTTGCCAGGGTCAGTTTGTGCAGGTGACGTGGTGGCTGTGAAGAGTAGCTCCTTACACCTGTTGATGTGTTTAACCTGTAGAATTGGCTTGGGGAATTCCGCTGAGATGATGGCCAATTCTTGACAGTGGCGTTTGGACAGAAGCGGCGTCTGAACACCCTCGCGGACTTGGATTGTGGCAGAACAGGAACGTTTGCTGATGGTGAGTTGTGCATGAAACGTCCCCAAAGCAGGAGCCATTGCAGAGCCATCCGCGTTGAGCGTTGTTGTTGGAGGCGGAGGTCGTAGGCTGCTGAGAGGAATCCGAAGTATGTCGAGGTGTCGTCGGCCGATCACTGTGATGTCTGCACCTGTGTCTGAAAGCATGTGGAGTTTTCTGGTGGTGCCGCTGTAGGTGAGACTCACGGATGTCAGTGTGGGTGCCTGACCAGGTGATCCCACACGTCGGCAACTTGTGGTCTTCTTTGCTGTAGACTTGTTGTGGGAGGAAGCGTCGTTGTCCTGTGTGGCGTTGTCCTGACTGGCGGGCTTCTTCGAAGATCTGCAGCATTTGTCGTAGTGGCCCATATGGTTGCAACGACGACACTGGGCGGTGGTAGCAGGTCAAGCAGGAGTCCTAGGCTTATGACGGCCGCAGTTAGTGCAGGCACTTGTTCTTGTCGTGCCGGCGAGCACAACGCTGGCAGGCGGCAGCCGACGCCAAGGACTGTTGCGAAGTGGAGAACTTGTCGCGTTGCTTAACTTGCTTGTTCTGCTTGTACGCTGACACGGCGTTAACCTGGGACGGTGGGGCACGTATGGGTGACGTAGCGCTTCGAGTGGCCTTGTATGAACGGCAAGTGTTGACGATGTCCTGTAATGAAGGGGTGGCGTCGAGGGAAAGTAGCTTCTGTACAAGTTCTTCGTCGTGTATGCCCATCAGAATGACCATCTTGAGTTGGGTCTCCTTGCAGGCTGAAGAGTTCCCTGGGCAGACGTCAATTTCTTCGGCGATGTGGCAGAGGCGGACGTAGAAGTTGTTGAATGACTCACCCTGTTTTTGCTTGCAACTGAACAGGTCCCTGCGACGGAGAGCTTCATTGCGAGAATTCTTGATGTGCTCCTGAAGTGCATCGAGGACTGCGTCAACGGTCTTGTCGGTGTCAGGGGGTTTGCTTAAGGTGTGCTCCAAAAGCCGCTGTGTCTCCAGGGTTAAGCACATCCGCATCTGGATCAGTTGTTCCTCCCTCGGTAGTTTAGATAAGTCTACCATAATAGAGTAATCGTCCCACCGACGCCTCCATTCTCTGAAAACCTGGAAGGTGGCATCAGCACGAAGGGGCGGCGGGTTCTGGGTGATAGCCTTCTGTGGTGGTGGTGGAGCTGTAGGGGTGGAGGATGTTGTGGAATGGGGTGTTGTCCCCGGTGAGGTGGGTGTAGGTGCGGCGGCAGGTGGGGAAATTTGGGCCAGACCCTGGACAAGGGCGGAGAACTTGGCATCGTCCACCTGTCTCCTGTGGTCCTCCTCCATGTGTCGTCTGTTTTCCTCCTCCTGTCATCGGTGTTCCTCCTCCTGTCTTCTGCGGTCCTCCTCTTGTCTTTTGATATAGTCGTCCCATTGTCTGCATTGCTCCATATACTGTATGAGCTGAAGGAAGTCTGCACTTGTGGTAGGTTGTAGACTTGCAGGGTGTGGTGACAGGGGTGGCGTCCCCCTATAGTGTAGGGGATGTAAAGTGGGGGGAGGTTGGGGAGGTGGAGTGAAATGAGGGGTGGCGAGAGGAGAGGTTGGAGTGGAATGAACTGACTGGTACCCCTTACCAGCAACTCCAACAGTATCTCCATCATTATCTCCACCACTATCTCCACCAGTAGCTTCACCATTATCTCCCTCCCCAGTATGGTCATTTGGGGTGTCTCTGGGCTCCCCATGAATCTGCTCATCTCCCTCCATAATTGGTTGATAGCTGACACACTGTAGTCTTGCAGAAACGATGAAAATGTGCAGTACAACTGGAACAGTTTAGTTAAAAGTGCAAGAAATTATCTGTGCTAGAGAGAGTGAGTGCGTGAGTGCGGTAGGCTTGGCAACACCGTGTTAGCTTGGCAGCGATGTGCGTGTACCTCTGTGTGCGCATGTGCCGCCAGCTGGAGGGCAAGTTGAGGGCCACTGAGGGGTGAGAACTCCGTGTTGCTGGAGACGTTAGAGGGGGAGGGTATGCTACTCCTCGCTCTTGTCCAGCTGTGTTTCAGCACCTATAACCCTAACAGCAAGTCGGGAATGGGCACAAATGACATGGGACATATAATAAAGGCACTGCACTTCACTGCACTATAAAGCACTGCACAATAATATATCCAGGGTAGGAGAGGTGAGGTATTGCAAGATGGCTGGGCTGATTATCTGGTCTTTGCTCGTATCTCCTGGCTTTAATTACACACTGCGCCATGTATGGTTGTCATGTGAAGCTACAACAACCTTGATGATCCTTTCTTGCACAAGGATGTGGAATAAATGTCCAGAGATAAGTTTATAGGTTCTATATTAGCCAGAGATATAGAGAGCTTGGGTGGCACTGCTATGATGAGTGCCGACCGGATGTTATTGATGAAAACATGTGCAGCGGTGCCGGATATATTTGGTGCAATGCTGCCGATACTACAGAGTACGGTATATTATCATGGGATATTAAACAATGATAGTATTGCCCTGAAAGTACATGTGTGTATGGTGCAATATGATTAAGGCATGTGTACACTCTGTATATATGTTGTGTGTGCACTTAACCTATATCAACAGTCGTCTAGTCCCGCTCCTGCTACCATGTAACAGGTAACAGGTGTTCTCTCTGTAGCCCCACATGTCCACCACCTGTGTTGATCCACGGCAGTGACAATGTTGTTATTGTCGTCTAGTCCCGCTCCTGCTACCATGTAACAGGTAACAGGTGTTCTCTCTGTAGCCCCATATGTCCACCACCTATGTTGATCCTCGGCAGCGACAATGTTGTTATTGTCGTCTAGGCCCGCTCCTGCTACCATGTAACAGGTAACAGGTGTTCTCTCTGTAGCCCCACATGTCCACCACCTGTGTTGATCCACGGCAGCGACAATGTTGTTATTGTCGTCCAGGTCCGCTCCTGCTACCATGTAACAGGTAACAGGTGTTCTCTCTGTAGCCCCACATGTCCACCACCTGTGTTGATCCACGGCAGCGACAATGTTGTTATTGTCGTCTAGTCCCGCTCCTGCTACCATGTTACAGGTAACAGGTGTTCTCTCTGTAGCCCCACATGTCCACCACCTGTGTTGATCCACGGCAGCGACAATGTTGTTATTGTCGTCTAGTCCCGCTCCTGCTACCATGTTACAGGTAACAGGTGTTCTCTCTGTAGCCCCACATGTCCACCACCTGTGTTGATGCACGGCAGCGACAATGTTGTTATTGTTGTCTAGTCCCGCTCCTGCTACCATGTAACAGGTGTTCTCTCTGTAGCCCCACATGTCCACCACCTGTGTTGATCCACGGCAGCGACAATGTTGTTATTGTCGTCTAGGCCCACTCCTGCTACCATGTAACAGGTAACAGGTGTTCTCTATGTATATACTGTATATATATATATAGGGTATATATATATATATATATATATATATATATATATATATATATATATATATGTATATATATAAATATATATATATATATATCTTAATAAATAAAGGTCAATGTTTTTCTGATTGTCAGTTACCCGACCTTTGTACCTTTGTTACTAAACTCCTCCCACAGTTTTAGTGCCAGGTAGGAGTGTGGGGCACCGTTGGAAAGCCCAGGCTTTGGAGATGATTTTAGGCGAGTTTAGTGGAAATCAGAGACACTTATGTTTAACCCGTCCAGCCCCGGCTAGTTTTGTAATGTTTGTTCACCAGAACCCGGCCGGTTTTCAAAAAATGGTTTTATTCCAGAAACAATAGCGAATGGGTTAGGAATGAAGGAAAAACCACGAAAAACCGCTCAAAAAGCTTAAAGAATGGTCCTACAGAGCCCCCGAAAACGTATTTTACAAGAGTAAAAAATTGAAGGCAATTACCCCAAAAAAACAGGTTATTGCGCGCTCACGCGCACGCAGGTGGACTTTGAGAGTTTTCAACCATCGGCACGGTTGCGTGGGATACGTACACAGTTCCCATACAAATCTGAGCCCTCTTGAGTGGCTACACCTGAGGTTACGGTCGGCGCAATTAGGGTGACGCGCCAGGCGCGTCTCTGGGGCTGTGCGTTACATACATCGCCGACGCGTCAGGCGCGTCGCTGGGGCTGTACGGGTTAATAACATTTTCGGCAGAACTTATGTAGTATACGGGAGCGAAAAAAATGCGAAAAAAATGGCCGTTTGGGGCAGAAGGAGGCCTTCGATCGAAAAGGTGTATGGAACGAAAGTTGTTCGCAGCTCCCCAAAATGGGGGTACAGATGAGGTCAGATCCAAAATCGGAGGTCATTTAGCGGCCGAAATCGAGGTCGCCGTTTAATGAGGCACAGGGAGGTCGAGGCCGGTGATTATGGTAGTAGTAGTATTGTAATGATTGTGGTAGTAGTGATTGATGATGGTGATTATGGTAGTAGAATTTAAACCCGGGCAATGCTGGGTACCCTTCCTAGTATATATATATATATATATATATATATATATGTATGTAATTACTCGGAAAAGAAGTTTTTTTAGAACTCGTTTACACTTTCATATTTCAATTTATTTAAAAAAAAATAAAAAATTATTGTGTATTACAGTTATTCCTCCTTCCATTGACATATGATACATGACAATACACAGCATTCTGGTGGATGGGAATACAGAAATACATTAGGCTTCGAAAACGCTCCCGGGCCAAATTTTCCACCGAGAAACCCTGCTGACTGTCCATGCTAACTTATTGTAACTCTATATGTCTGAGAGGGTTAACACTTTTAGGATAATGACACCCTTTAAATTTTTATTCTGGCTTAAATTAGACGATTTTATTCAGTTTAACCCTTAGAAGATACGATGGCGATGGTGCATTCCCCATTCCCTGTCTGTGTTCTGGTTATTATTAGACATTTTGTTCAGATAAGGAAGTATATTATGGAAGTCAGTGGGTTAATTGGGATATTCTTTACCGTTATCATTCCCACAGATCCTTCCGAAATAGTATACAAAATTATTTTATAATAGCCAAAATAAACTGTCAAATGTGTTACAATCTTCAAAAAAAGGTTAACAAGGCCCTACCTTGTTCAGAGGGCTTATTGTGATCGTATTTGTCCCATTGAGTCCTCAAGGTAAATTATATGCAAAAGAAAATCGTCCAATGGTAACCGGAATAGGGTGATAATTACGTCATCGTGCTGAAGGGATCAATCATATTTGTTTTGCAGTAGGGTTTTTTTTTTTTTTTTTTTTTTACTTTTTTAACCTCCCCTGGTTCGCATCATTCGTTTGGAGATTTTAAGACGTTATATCCCATTCGCTTAGCGATAATAATACGCTTTACCCCTTTCAGGTTTCGATGTTTTCTGGGCGAGCGCTAGCGAGCCTAGAACGTAGAGGAAATTGGCCGTCGGGATATATTTCTATAAAAATAGGTGCAAGCTTAGCATGAAGGGGGACTGGGTGGGTATTTTGTAGTTTGAAGACAGCCGAAGGTGCATGGGGGCGGTTCGTTCGTGGCCACCCCTTCGGGGATCACGGCCTCGGGCAATAGATAGATAGATAGATAGAAGACAGTCTGTTAGCCTAAGGGACCAACTAAAACACATTGCTCGATAATGATAAAAGCAAGCAAAATCCTCAATAATAAGTAAATGAAAAATCATACTAACCCTCAAGACGTCGGACTAAATATTGATAAAGTAATATAATTGACAGACAGACAGACAGATCGACCACAGAACCAATCCCAGTACATCCAATCACCCACCCTTCAACCCCATTCCCCCTTTGTTGAACAAACTTTTGATCATATTCCAATTAACCTTTCCAAATAAAAATGGCAGACATATTTTTATTAGTGAATATTGTTGATTAGATTGGCATAGGGATCGCTGCTTCACCTTTCAATCTATGAGTGATTTCGTCTACGAGTTATTTCACCAATAAGTCCTTTCGCTTACAAGTGATTTCACCTCTCAAATCGTTTCGTCTACAAGTTATTTTCATCTACTTAGTCATTTCGCTCACGAATCTTTTCAACTAAATAATTGTCATCTACAAGTCTTTTCACTTACCAAAAACACTGAAAAGTATGTTCACCTACTAAATCATTTCGTCTACAAGTCCTTGCACCTAAGTCATCATGCTCACAATGCTTATCACCTACTAAGTCTTTTTGTCTACAACTGTTATCACCTATTTATTATAGTAAATAATTTCTTCAACAAGTGTTTTCACCTATTATATTTTTTCGTCTCCAAGTGATCTCACCTACTAAATATTTTCGCCCACAAGTCTTTTCACTAACTAAGTTGTTTCGTGTACTAGTTTGTTCTCCTGCTAAGTCTTTTCGTATACATGTGTTTCACCTGCTAAGTCTGTTCGTCTACATGTGTTTTCTCCTGCTCAGTCTTTTCGTTTGCAATGTATTCGCTTGTTTCAACTAAATAACACAGTCTAATATTGACATAGGTTATAATGAAAGGGTTACTAAAAGTGTTCAGAGCAGCATAGTATACTTTGTAAGGGCTTAAGGGGGTCACCGGCTTTTTCTTATCTTTCTCTCCTTTTCTCTCTTTCCCTGGCTTGTATCCATTCAGCCCCATTCAGCCAACTGTTTTAAGACGTGTATTCCCATTTAGGTGTTGATTTCTTCCTGGCGAGCGATAGCGAGCCAGCATTGAATGGAGAAATCCGGCTTCGCCGGAGACATTTTTCTGTCGAAAAATGAACAAATTTAGCTTGCTGTCAAAACAAAAATATATATATGTTGGCTCGCTACCGCTCGCCAGGAAAATATTGACACCTGGATAGGGGTAAACGTCTTAAAACAGTAGGCTGAAAGGGGCCGAATGGATACAAGCCAAAGAGAGAGGGAGAGAAAGATAAAAAAAAGCGAGGTGTGCTGGTTTAACCATTTCAGTGTGGGGAACGGTTTATCAATATATTTCTGGCTACCATTACATGATTATAGTCAGCTTCAAACCCATTAGATGATTATAGTAAGCTTCAAACCCATTACATGATTATAGTCAGCTTCAAACCCATTAGATGATTACAGTCAGCTTCAAACCCATTACATGATTATAGTCAGCTTCAAACCCAATAGATGATTATAGTCACCTTCAAACCATTAGATGATTATAGTCTGCTTCAAACCCATTAGATGATTATAGTCAGCTTCAAACCCATTAGATGATTATAGTCAGCTTCAAACCATTAGATGATTATAGTCAGCTTCAAACCCATTAGATGATTATAGTCAGCTTCAAACCCATTATATTATTATAGTCAGCTTCAAGCCCATTAGATGATTATAGTCAGCTTCAAACCCATTAGATGATTATAGTCAGCTTCAAACCCATTACATGATTATAGTCAGCTTCAAACCCATTAGATGATTACAGTCAGCTTCAAACCCATTACATGATTATAGTCAGCTTCAAACCCATTAGATGATTATAGTAAGCTTCAAACCCATTAGATGATTATAATCAGCTTCAAACACATTACATGATTATAGTCAGCTTCAAACCCATTACATGATTATAGTCAGCTTCCAACCCATTAGATGATTATAGTTAGCTTCAAACTCATTACATGATTATAGTCAGCTTCAAACCCATTAGATGATTATAGTAAGCTTCAAACCCATTAGATGATTGTAATCAGCTTCAAACCCATTAGATGATTATAGTCAGCTTCAAACCCATTACATGATTATAGTCAGCTTCAAACCCATTAGATGATTATAGTCAGCTTCAAACCCATTAGATGAATATAGTCAGCTTCAAACCCATTAGATGATTATAGTCAGCTTCAAACCCATTATATGAATATAGTCAGCTTCAAACCCATTACATGATTATAGTCAGCTTCAAACCATTAGATGATTATAGTCAGCTTCAAACCATTAGATGATTATAGTCAGCTTCAAACCCATTAGATGATTATAGTCAGCTTCAAACCCATTAGATGATTATAGTCAGCCTCAAACCCATTAGATGATTATAATCAGCTTCAAACCCATTAGATGTAATAGTCAGCTTCAAACCATTAGATGATTATAATCAGCTTCAAACCCATTAGATGATTATAGTCAGCTTCAAACCCATTAGATGATTATAGTCACCTTCAAACCATTAGATGATTATAGTCTGCTTCAAACCCATTAGATGATTATAGTCAGCTTCAAACCCATTAGATGATTATAGTCAGCTTCAAACCATTAGATGATTATAGTCAGCTTCAAACCCATTAGATGATTATAGTCAGCTTCAAACCCATTATATTATTATAGTCAGCTTCAAGCCCATTAGATGATTATAGTCAGCTTCAAACCCATTAGATGATTATAGTCAGCTTCAAACCATTAGATGATTATAATCAGCTTCAAACCCATTAGATGAATATAGTCAGCTTCAAACCCATTAGATGATTATAGTCTTCTTCAAACCCATTAGATGATTATAGTCAGCTTCAAACCATTAGATGATTATAATCAGCTTCAAACCATTAGATGATTATAATCAGCTTTAAACCCATTAGATGAATATAGTCAGCTTCAAACCCATTAGATGAATATAGTCAGCTTCAAACCCATTAGATGATTATAGTCAGCTTCAAACCCATTAGATGATTATAGTCAGCTTCATACCCATTAGATGAATATAGTCAGCTTCAAACCCATTAGATGATTGTAGTCAGCTTCAAACCCATTAGATGATTATAGTCAGCTTCAAACCCATTAGATGAATATAGTCAGCTTCAAACCCATTAGATGATTATAGTCAGCTTCAAACCCATTATATGAATATAGTCAGCTTCAAACCCATTAGATGATTATAGTCAGCTTCAAACCCATTAGATGAATATAGTCAGCTTCAAACCCATTAGATGATTATAGTCAGCTTCAAACCCATTTAGTTGTCGATTTTTGGGGGGTGAGCAAACGCGAGTCTTCGGTCGGAACCTTTTTCTATCGAAAAATTTACAAATTTAGCTTGAATGGGGTCTGGGTGAGTATTTTCTTAGTTTGAAGGAAATCTGTAAGGCCTAGCACACAAACTAAGATACATTGCTCGAAAATGGTAATAACAAACAAAATCCTCAATTTTAAATAAACAGCCTATATATATTCCACAAGACGTCGGGCCTGACAGTGTTAAGCCTTTCTACTCTTAAGTCAATTCAACCTAACGTATTCAAACCTAATCAGCCTAAATATATGGCCTTAAAACATTTGAACATTAAAATGGTAATTATAAATTTCCATGATAAATTACACTTATACAGGTATATTGATAGTAATGCATATAATATAATAACACGGTAATAAAAAAATAAAAAAATATACATATATACTGTATAAATATACTGTTATATATAGCCTACATATAAACAGTATATATATAAATATATAAATATATATACCGGTATATATATATATATATATATATATATATATATATATATATATAGATATATAGATATATATATATATATATATATATATATATATATATATATAGATATATATATATATATATATATATATATATATATATATATATATATATATATATATATATATATATATATATATATATATATATATATATATATATATATATAATATATATATATATATATATATATATATATATATATATATATATATATATATATATATATATATATATTATATATATATATATATATATATATATATATATATATATATATATATATATATATATATATATATATATATATATATATATATATATATATATATATATATATATATATATATATATATATATATATATATACCGGTATATATATATATATATATATATATATATATATATATATATATATATATATATATATATACATATCAGAGTTGGGTCGATTACCTCATTAAATTAACTAGTTAATTTTAGTTTGTTATCAACTAAGTTAAGTTAAGTTAACTCAAATTTGGGAATGCACCAGTTAAGTAAAATTAATTTTAAAAGTTAATCGGTTAAATAAATAAATAAACTTTACCTTCCATTTAAGTTTTCCAGCTTCCCAAACTTGAATATTCGGTTCTTTTTATAATTATTTGTGCAAGTTATTGTACTTGTGATTGCAAACATCTATTTTTATATGTATTAAAACAATACTTTATATAATATTATGATTAGCATTACTCAATTTCCTTACACAATTAAGTATCCCTGTGTCAGTTATTTCCTTTAGTTTGGTTTCATTCCCCTCCAAATTTACTTATTTTGATGAATGCAAGCAAAACCCTTTATAGCTCTGCCATGACAAACTAAATTAATGTATCTATATAAAAAAAAATATTCTTTCTTGGACTGTTTCAGGGGAATTACAATCAATCATATACTGTATAATCAGTCATCAGTAGAACTAAGTAGATATGAGAACTCATCTCACTTGGCTAAATTACTCGACTCGTCGATCAGGTCAGGTGAAGGTATCGAGAGATAATGGACACCCAAACCGATGTATATAATGCTAGCAAAAAAAAAAAAATAAAAAAAAAAAAAAAAAAAAAAAAATAATAATAATAATAATAAATAAATAAATATATAAATAAACCTATGCTCTTCACATAGTTTTGACTATCGCATTTCAATGTATTACATACCGGTAAGTCCACGTTAAACTCCTAATTTCCAAATTTTGTATGTATCTTAACTACAATAAACTACTTTAAGATCCTGTTCATAATCAAAGACATTTACTAGATTGCTTTATTTCTATACAACTGTAATGTACACATTCTTATACAGTGCATCTAACTCTAACTTCAAACTTATCTGACTATTAAGCGATATGAAGTTGACTGAAAATAACAACAAAATGGGTTGGAAAGTATACATCTGAAATACATATACCGATATTAGAAACACGAAATTAATAATATACAATTCATATGAAATAATTATAAGACAGAACCGATCACGATTTTTATTTCATACTACAGATCTATAAAACTTGGAAGACAGCAAAACGTTTCAATAATTATTTTTCTTGTGTGTATGGAGGAGACAAACTGCAGGCTGCCTGTAACGAGTGTCTCCCCCAAAGCCAAAAGAGTGACAGAGAGCCAAATTCAATGGTCGTTGGGGTCATAATGCCTGGACACACGGAATATAAAGCAGTCTAAGTCATAGTATAAAGGAAAGAATAATTAAGGGAGAGAATTTGTTGAGTAGAAGAAAGACCAAGATTTGTTTTTAATTCTTGGGTTGGAGAGCTTGACAGAATAGGAGTGGGACTGTGTTGAAAGGCGAGTGCCTCACACTTGCCGCAGGAGAAGGGGTATGCACTGAGATTTCTCTGAAGAACACTGATTGTTGTAATATTGATAGAAGAGTGACACATTTCACAATCTTTGCTTGTCAACTGGTCAACACATAACGAAAAGGACCGTGATAACTAAAATGCATAAATTGAAAGATTACTGATCATTCAAATCCAAAAAAAAGAGAATAAGCAATGTTCTTGTTAGTATTTCAATAAATTACTATAGATATTAATTATGTAGGACTTTTGAGGTTATAGTAGTGACATAAAATGTATACAGGAATCAGTGCACAGGTACAATAAGTCGTCTGCCTGGCACATGGTTCATATTCAGTCCCTTTCCTGGTACTTGCCATATGATCACTTGGTTACCATTCTCAAGAATCTGTAATTGTATTGAAACATGTAGGCAAAAGATTAACTCGTTGAATATGGGAGGCCTTTCCTGAACTTATTCATATCGTCTGATGATAGACAAAATATAACATCAAGATATATTTTACAATGTAGTTTTACCCCTCTTGACTATTAGAAGTCTTACCTATTTTGAACAAGATAGCCTGATATTAGCAAGAATAAAATATGAATAATGTTATTCATACTGGAAGGGTACACTTCGTAATCCAGATGAAGAATTATATGATATACCGTAGCCGAATGTAAGAAGTATTTTTCAGCCATAAAATATCGGCATTCTCTGTCTTTGCTCTCTGCTTAGCATTGTAGTACGTGTGTGTGTTTGTACACTGCCTCTATAACTGATTGTGAGTTATGAAGAACCTCACCTTAGGGCCAAGTCACACGAACACTTTACCTCACTTTAGGACCAAGGTACACAATTTGTTTTTTCTTGCAGCATTATGGAACTCATGTATCATAGGTATCAGCATAAATGCATAAATACTAACATTAAATGGAAGTAGTTACCTGGATTCTAATGAAACTTGGATTCGGAAACAACTAGACAAGTCACCAGAGTCGATGAGAAAAGAACCCGGACAAATTTGACCGTGTGAATTCTCCATAATTACCCTACCAACTCTCCCCCCCCCCCCCCCCCCCCAACCAACGATCCCAATTACATGTCCTACCCACTTTGATCTTGGTCCTAACATTTCTACTTTATTTCTGCATATCCATATGTATATCCATATATTTTCATTAGAAACAATAGGTCTACAATAAATAATACAATCGGATATTTAAGTGTAAATTACTAATTTACTCTCTCTCTCTCTCTCTCTCTCTCTCTCTCTCTCTCTCTCTCTCTCTCTCTCTCTTTAGTTTCAATATGAATACAACACACAACCATGGCTGGAAGTTATAATTGAAAAGGTTCAGCACTAGTATTTGTGGAAACTTTATTACATATAAGATCTGTTCTACCTGGAACAAACTTCCCTCAACAGTTGTAAACAGTTCTTCAGTAGAACAGTTCAAGAAATGTGTAGATAGTATTTTGCACACTGCGATGAGTGTAGTGCACTAGATAATCTCTCTTTCCTCTTCGAGTATCTCTCCGGAATGGACTGCAAGGTCTTTGAGATACTAACTATGCTTTGTAACCCCTTGTGACTCTTTTACTGCAAGAGACAGACAAAGGAAATATGGAAAAAGTATACTATTCCGACAAGATGATCTTAGGATTAGACTAGACACTATCACCTGAGTGTTGAATTTACCACCTCGCTCTCCTGTCCCAGGCTCCCATCACAGAGTAGAAAACATGGAATAGAGGAAAATTAATTGGAAATTAATTGAAGTTAACCGATTAATTTGAAGATATTTCAAGTAAGTTTAATTAAGTTAACCCATTTTTCAAAATAAACCAGTTAAGTTAAAAGTTAATTAACTTAGTTGGTTAATCAGTAAAAGTTAAGTTAATTAACTTAACTGACCCAACTCTGATATATATATATATATATATATATATATATATATATATATATATAATTATATATATATATATATATATATATATATATATATATATATATATATATATATACAGCATGCTATATACTGTATATATATCACATCTGCTTTAACCCTTACTGTGCTGGTGACGTCTTTTTATTATATTCTGGCAACTATTAGATGATTATAATAAGCTTAGGAACAACCTCTAGCCCTTAAAAGGCTATACACTATCTCAAAGAATCTTTTTAGACACCAGAGATCCTTCCTAAGCTTCACGAAATCGTCGAAATGTACCTGAAATAAAATGTATTAAACCCGTCACCTGTACCGTAAAAGTTAATGTTCCCTCTAGCTATAAAACAAATATTGTGGACCATTTCATTTTTGAGTAATGATAAATATAGCATAGACAACAAACATTTGACTGCATGTGTTGATAGATTTGGGTAAGCACCAATCATACTGGCCCAAAAGATTTCCATGGTAGACCGCTGGTACACATCTTGAGCCGCCAAATCATTTTTCAGACCCAAAAATTCCTCCTGAAGATCCTCTGGAACACTATGAACATCTGTGTCGAATGGATTCCTGATGAAAGATAACCCCTCCCTTGGCATGTCTACCTCTGGGAAAGTATCGCTGAAATTCATCCAGTACGTTTCATAAGTGCTCGAGAATTTGCATCTGAATGGCTTCCTTTTCCTTGAGCATGGCATTCACTCGTGGAAATTGAACCAAATTGTTACCTTCGACTCATTCGATCCAGAGTTCTAATTTCTCAAGAAAAGCCTTGATGACGCCTTGGTGAGAGACCAGATTTGCACCTTTCCCTTACAGCTGAAGATTCAGTTTGTTCAAGATTAAAAAAATATCAACAAGGTATGCAAGTTCTAATTCTGACTATGTTAGCATATTTTAAAAATCTTCCTTCTCTTCAGACTGGACAAATAAAACCAATTCTTCTCTCAGCTCAAAGATTCTGTTGACTACGTTCCCTGCTGACAACCACCGTACATAAGTGTAGAACAGCAACGCCTCAAAGCCTGGTGTTCACTGCTGACGATTTGATGTAATCACCCACCTTAACCAATCCTTTGAAAATGGTGTTCAGGTGATCAGGCAGTGTTTTTTATGCCAATGCCTCTCTACAGCTACAATCTCAAGATTGCCAATATATTTCTTAAATAGGAATAATACAATAAAATGAATGGTCAATTATTTATTTTTATAAACATTTTCGTACTGCATTTTCAATAAATTAAAAAATATATGCACCAATCTCCAGTGTATTACCAAATATAGTGAACGCCCTGTGGACCACCCAAAAAGTCACCATGGACCACCAGTTGAGAACCACTAGAATGAATTAATAGACTAAACAAACGGCCAGTCTCCCCTTAACTACATAAAATCGTCAATTCTTAGCCAAAATATAAGTAAGAACTCCGTCATCGCATCCTAAAAGAGTTAACCCTTTCTCTATAAAATGAAATATACTTTACTTAGATTTTGATTATCACAAGACAATTATAATTAGTAAATATAATTAATTTTAGAAGTCAGGGAGTTATTCTTAACCCGTTCAGTACCGGTGATATCCTTTTCATTATATTTTGGCACTGATTAGACGATTGTGTTCAGCTTAGGAAGGACCTATAGCAATAACAAGGCTACACACTATCTCCACCAACCCTTTTAACTACCACAGATCCTTCCCAATCTGCATAATATCGTCTAAATTTAGCTAGAATAAAATATAACACACGTCGCTGGCACACAAAGGGTTAAGTCTATATCCCTGGAATTTGGATCTCTATCACTTTTTCAACTTTGGGGGAACACTTGTTACAGGCAGCTTTATATGTTGTCTCTTGCATACACTTATAAAAAAAATGGAGGTGCTTGGAACTAACCCCAACTGTACAATCTATGCCAACAACAAATAATATTATTGTAAATATATCTCCTCATTATTTGATTAATATAAACATGCATAATTGTTACCCTTTTAACCCATACAGTACCAGGGATACCCTTTTAACCCATACAGTACCAGGGATACCCTTTTAACCCATACAGTACCAGGGATACCCTTTTAACCCATACAGTACCAGGGATACCCTTTTAACCCATACAGTACCAGGGATACCCTTTTAACCCATACAGTACCAGGGATACCCTTTTAACCCATACAGTACCAGGGATACCCTTTTAACCCATACAGTACCAGGGATACCCTTTTAACCCATACAGTACCAGGGATACCCTTTTAACCCATACAGTACCAGGGATACCCTTTTAACCCATACAGTACCAGGGATACCCTTTTCATCATATTCTGGCAACTATTAAACGATTGTATTCAGCTTAGGAAGGACCTCTAGCAATAATTAGGCTGCAAACTATCTCGACCAACCTTTTTTACTACCACAGATCCTTCCTAAGCTACATATTATCGTCTAAATGTAACCAGAATATAATAAAACACACGTCGCTGGTACTCAAAGGGTTAAGAACTCTTTGGCCCAGCTATAAGATTTTGTCTTTGGATCCATAATATAGAATTACGTTGTGGTGAAATTAACCCCTTGAGGATAATGACGCGTTTTGACACTATATTTTGGCCATCATTAGACAATTTTATGCAGATTAGGAAGGATCTGTCGGAATTTAAGGAGTAATCTCAATTAGCCCTCAGACTTCCATTTACTCTTCCTAATCTGAACAAAATCGTTAAATATTAGCCAAAACACAAAATAAATGCGTATTGGATCTTGAAAGGAATAATTACGTTGCCATTACGTTGCCATGTTAATTTTCAAACCTTATTTTGACCGAAGTAATTGACCACTCACGAGTTTTGGGGCATAAAGAAGTTTGGCGCTGTAGCCAACGATATTTTAGAGAGTGTCCAGCTAAAATACGGTTGTAGTTCACATATAATTAAAAAATCAAATTTAGCAAGCTTGTTGTTCATCACAAACTCACATAATATATGTATTTCAGCTAAACATCGATACATTTTTATAGTATTATTTATGTAAATGTTTGTACAGTCGGCGGCAAAATTCCTGTCGCCTTTTCTGCCTCACAGTGACCTACGATGTTCATAGACTCTAGAATGCTAGGTTTACAAAACATGCATGTGTCTACCAACAGATGGGGTTGTTGTTGTTGTTGTTGTTCCCTAAGCTGCCTGGCCGAACAGCCCCGAGTCCCTGAGGAAGGCCATGGCCACGATCGGGCTTTCCCACAGAGCTCTCATTGAGTGTAGATTGTGTTGTTGGTGTAAGTGGTTGTGTGAAATGCAGTCTTCTATGATGTGTTTAATGGTAAGGGATGCCGTGTTACATCCCGGGCAGGCGTTGACAACGGAGTCATCCAGTCTCTTCTGATAGCTCAGGAGAGCTGGATGGTGTCCGCATCTCAGCCTGGCCAGGTGGACTCTGTCCTCACGAGGAAGGGAGGATTCGGAAGGATGGATTTCGGGAGGTCGTGCATGCAGCTGCGTGTTGTCTGTGAGTGAGTGGATGGATCGGTGAGAGATATGAGTATGGATGTGCTTCTGGAAGTTGGTTCGGGGTGGGCAGGGAGGGAGAGAGGACAATAATTGTGTGTGATACCGTTTGCTGGGTGTTGTTTTGATATTTCTTGGTGTCTGTGGGTGTGTTGCCATGTAGTTTAGTGGGTGGTCTTGGTTCGTGGAGGCTGCTGCCAGGAATTGAGTGCCTCTTATGTCCAGATGGCCTTTGACTTTGAGGATTTTGGTTTCTTGATGTAGGTGATCTGTGGGTGCAGTAGCTGTGCAGCCTGTAATGATCTTCAGGGCTTTGTTTTGAATAGTCTGTAAGGTCTTATGATGTGTTTCAGCTAGGTTAGAAGCCCAGGCTGGGCGTGCGTATTCCATCACTGATCTTATGTATTGTTTATATACTGTGGTGGTAGTTTCTTTGTTGTGTCCAAATTTTGTGTGAGCATGTGACCTGAGGGCGTTAAGTCTGGGTGTCAGTTTCTTTTTAATGTTTGTGGTGTGCTGTTTGAATGTCATATGAATATCATATGTTACTCCTAGGATTTTGGGTGTGTGTGTATGTGTTAGGGGTGTGTTGTTTATGGTGAGTTGAGGGATGTATTCGTGTTCTCCTGTCCAGCTTGTGAGCAGGGTTGCGGTGGATTTGGCTGGGGCTAGATTAAGTCTGTTTGTAGTGCACCAGCCATGTAGTGTGTTGAGATAGGGTTGAAGGAGATCTGTTGCTCTTTTTGGGTCATGGTGTGTGCATGTGAGTGTTATGTCATCTGCATAGGAGGCTAAGTTTATTTGGGGCGTATTGGGTGTAGTTATATCGTGCATGTACAGATTGAAGAGTGCGGGCGATAGGACGGATCCTTGTGGGACTCCGTTTGGAAAGTTTCTGATTTTAGATGACTGACCGGCAAAAGATACGTGTGCACATCTGCCTGCTAGGAAGTTGGCCAGCCACTTTTTTGTGTTGTTGTGCATGTTTGTGTTGTAGATTTTGTTTGTTAGGTTGTGGCGGGGGATGGCATCGAAGGCTTTACCAATGTCGAGTGTGGCTAATAGTGATCTGTGTGGTGGTCTAGCTGAGTTGATGCCGTCAAAAGCTCTTTGTGTAAGTTCTGTGAGAAGAGTGTTTGTGGAGTGCAATGGCCTAAAGCCATGTTGTGTTGGAGGTCATGGGTAGGTCAGGTGTAATTAGTTGTAATACTAGGCGTTCCATGACTTTGGAGGGGGAGCAAAGGAGTGTGATGGGGCAGTGCGAGGAGGGTAGCGTGGGGTCTTTGTTGGGTTTGGGGAATGTGATGATGATACCATGCTTCCAAATGTCTGGTATTGTGTTTTGTGAATAGCTGTAGTTTGATATGTTAGTGAGTGCTTGTATGCCTTGTGGTCCCAGGTGTCTGAGGTGTATGTTGCTTATGTTGTCTAGGCCACAGGCGGGTGAGTGCTTGAGATTGTTGATGATATGCTTTGTCTGGTGATTGGTGAAGGGTGTATAGTCAGGGTCTGTGGGGAATTGTCTCTTACGTCGGATGACACGTCGGTCGTCTTTGTGAGGTTTTAGGTGGCTGACATGTGAGAAGTGATTGATGAGAGTGTTTGCTTGTTGTTTACATGAAGGAGTAGAGTCTGTTGTTGTGATTGCAGCATGTGATTGTGTTGTGTTGCTGTTGGAAAGTGTGATGCTGTTTAGTGTTTTGTAGAGTTTTTTGGGGTTTGTTTTGTGATCAAGTGTTTGTAGGAAGTTATTCCAATTTAGATTTTGTTGTTCTTGTATTTTGTTGTTAGTTTGGGTGTTGAGTGCTTGAATTTGTTGTGTGATGTCTTGTGTGTGGGGTGCTGGGGAGTGTTTCAGTATGTTGCGTTGTCTGATGAGGTTATGAATTTCTGGTGTGAAGTTGGGGTTGTGTCTTTTTCTGTTACCTCTTGGAATGTGTTTCTTGTCAGCGTTTTGGATAGTTTTATTGAGTATGTGTACAGCATTGTTGATGTTAGTGATGGGTGTACTGTTTAGAGTTGTGAAGTGTTGTTCATTCTCATTTGTGAATGCTTCCCAATTAGCTCTTTTATAATTGGTGTATGTGTGTTTGTGACTAGCTGGGGTGAGTCTGGTTTTGGTGGTGATAATGATCGGGAGGTGGTCAGAGCCTAAGGTTCTGACCACCCTCCAGGATGTTGTGGGGGCGAGTTCTGGGGAGCAAAAGGTGATGTCTGGAGATGATGGGTTATAGAGGGCTTGGTGAGGAATATGGGTATGTTGATGGATGTCGTTAAGGATGATGAGGTTATCGGTTTGGTTTTGTAGTACCAGCCCTCTGTCTGTGTCGGGGTTGTCGACAAACCAGGCCGACGTCTTGGCGTTGAAGTCACCACCCAGGATGATGTGTGGGGTGTGGGGTGTTTGTGATGTGTTGTAAGTGTGGTCTGTATTCATTTGGTACTGTAGGGGATGTTTGGGGAGGGATGTATGTGTTTATGATGGTTATGTTGGAGTTGTTGGCAGTGCATATTTTAATTGATTGTATTTCTGTTGTGTTATCATTTGGGGGGAGGAGGGATTTGGTTTGTACACTGGTTACTATGTATGATATTTCTTTGTGTACCAGGGTGATGAGTCCACCGCCCCCGCCGACAGCCCGGTCTTGTCTGATGGTGGTGAAATTATGAAATGTGGGTGTTTTTTGTGTTGTGCGGAGTTTTGTTTCTTGTAAGATGGCAATGTGTATGTTGTGTTGTTTGATGAAGTGTGAGAGTTCGTGTTTCTTTGTGTTGATGCCATCTATGTTCAATTGAAGAATATTAATGTTATGTGCACGATGTATGTTGGGTGCTGCTGCACGAGGATGGGGTGGGGGTGAGGGGGGGGTGGGGGTGGGGGTGAGGGAGGGGCTGGGGGTTGGGATGGGTGAGGTGGGGGTGGGGATTGGGGAGTAGGAGATGGTGGTTGGAATGGATTAGGATGGGGTGTGGTGTGTTGAGTTGAGGATGTGGATGGTATGGGAAGGTTAGGTGGGTTAGGGAGGAGAGGTGGACGGGTTTTAGGGGGGGGAGTGGAAGATATGGGAAGGCTAGGTGGGTTGGGGAGGAGAGGTGGACGGGTTTTAGGCGAGGGATTTGACTGGGAGAGGGAGGGGCATGAGGAACAGGTCCAGGTGTTCGTGTAGTGTTTCTTGGAGGCAAGTGTTGTACAGGTGAAGTGGGTCCAGTTCCTGCATGAATTGCAGAGAACTGAACCCTTAGTGTGGCGACTCGAAGTGATGGGTTTTGAGCAAGTTGGACATATGTGTGTGTACGTGGGTCCTGGGTTGCTCTCAATATCTCCGGCTAGAAGAATTCTTCGAGAAATGACAGCCGGAGAGTCATTTCTCGGTGTAGGAAAAACTGTGTGATGTGTGTGTGTGGTGTGAGAGGTGTGGAAATTCCCGGCGCGACCGAAGCCGCTCCAAGAACCCGTTCCCCCAGGGAGGGGGCAGGGGATGGTTGTGACGGTTTGGCTCCCGAAACTGCTCCCCGCGGCTGGCATCCGGTTGTCCTCCACTGGTCGTTGAACTTGTCTCCGGCCGTGGAGGGTCGGCAGCTCCGGGAGGTGGTCCCACGGCGTAGACGCCGCCACATCAGGACCTAGAGAGGGGGTTGGAACTGTTAGTGGTATGAAGATGGGAGAAGGAGGGGACAACTTGTTTAAAGATAAATTCCAATTTTGTTTCATCAGTTATATAAATCTAGTATTATTGAGATGCCACGGAAGGAAAATGTCCCAAATATTCCCCCCAACCATCGACCAACCACAACCACCAACTCAGTAACACCAGGGCGCATTGTTAGCACATCTTCTTCTTGCAACCTAAATCAGCGCCCCCCGAGATCCAAGAACCACAATAACAGGGAAAGAAGAGTACCAAAGAAAACCCAATCAACAAGGCTAATTACAACAAACCACCAGGCATGAATAAAGAAAACTACAGTTGGATGGGAGACTTCCCTAACCCATCAGGGCTAAATACCCCTCAAAGTAAATACCAACCCCAGCTTCACACACAAATTATACCTATATCCTCCTCATGCAATCTAAAATCTAAATCAAGTGTTAATGCGACCGGCTTTATGATAAAGACCAAAGTCGGAGGCTCACTCACGTCCCTCTTGCCCCAGAGCCGGGCCCCCCTGGTGCCGACCAAATCAAGGTCACTATGCGCGTTGAGCTTAGACAAAGTAAGCCTTCAGCCCTCAGATTTCTCTACCACTTTGGGTTTGGAACTAACTAACAAAGGTAAAAGTCTTGGTGAGGAACCTCATTCCTTATCTACTGGAGTACATTCATTAATAAGAAGCCCAGTAGATAATTTGAATGCAAGCAACACTTTATGTGGGTTTGCAACTGAAACCCTAGGCTTTGCACAGAGTAGGCACTCAAGTCTTTCTCATGACTCAGTATTCCAGGACGGGTTTGAGATAGATTCATTGGTTGCGACACCCTTTGGCACGAGCATATTAGGTGACTCCAGTACCTTCGATGCAAACTTAGATAACCTTGCTCAGCCTCAGTTTGCATCACTGTATCCTTTCGCAGTTCCGGATAGCTTGCTTTCATCTTGTCTGCCTATGCCTGGTAATACCTTCTGTATATCAAGTGTAGGGGATCCTTTGTTATCATCCGCCAGACTCAACGTGGATTGTGACAAAGTGCGTGGTGTCGAGCCAGGGAAAGAGAGAAAGAGAGACGACCGTGCCCTGCAGTTATTTGGGCCCGAGCCAGTCTAGGAGGTGTGAAATCATAGACCCTGTAGTCAAGGACCAGGACAACTACAACTACACCGCAGTGCTCCAAGTCGCTCTACCAGTGCCTATTCTCTCTACTAAAATCATTTAAGTGTTTCTTTTGTTTGTAATGGTAACAATGATTGTTGTGAGGGTCTAGACCAAGTTATAATAAGGTTCACTAAATATTAACGTAATTACAGAAGATTTTCCATTCTTCCCTTCCTTGTTTATTATTCGTTGCTCTCCTTCGGGAGAACAATACACACGTCTATCAGGCGGAAAACGTTTATATACTTCTACCGATACAGGGTCCTGTATTTATTAATGTGGAAATATACAAAGGTTCATCCGAGTATAAATACATACATTTTACACATCAACTTGAATGCTTACTCAGACCTTAGTTTATATGATATGTGTTATCAGGGTACAAGTTCAAGGTGATTAGTTCAAGTCGCGAGTAATTGATCCTCAGTCACATTTTTCTGACTATTATATTTATTACAAGTTTATGAATTCATAATTCATATTTATGACTCTTTGAGTTTATTCAGTGTAATTACCTGTTCAAGTCACTTAGACTTATTGTTCATTTAGAAATCAAATACTGTCCTACTGTCCATACTTATCAGTGCTACGCTATTGACCTCGCAGTAACTATTACTTACACTTTGCCCAGCCATATTTGAGAGCTTGAATATTTATATCAGGACTTTATTTATTGCGATAAGAGACTTATCCTCGCTTGTGTTATTATTCATATGTTCAGTTATGACATAATATTTTCCTTTTATGAATGTTATGTTTATTGTTCCAGAGTCATATTGATATTGTACCCTAGCTATTAACCTGCTGAGAACCAGCTAGTTATAAATAAATGTACCACCAGGGACCGGCAGGTTTTGAAAAGAAAAACAAATCCAGAAACAATAGCGAATGGGTTAGGAATGAAGGAAAAACCACAAAAAACTATCAAAAAGGTCGAAAATTGGTCCTACGGAGCCCCCGAAAACGGATTTTAGAAGAGTAAAAAATTGAAGGTAAGTACACCCAAAAAACATGTTTTTGCATGCTCACGAGCACGCGGTTAGACTTTGAGAGTTTTCAACCATCGGCATGGTTGCGTGGGATACTTACACAGTTCCCATACAAATCTGAGCCCACTAGGTGCCATAGGACCGGAGTAATTGGGACCAGAGTAACCCTGACGCAACTGTTGCGTCGCTGGTACTGGCAGAAAAATACATAACCGAATACTGTTTGCGTCGCTGGGGCTCAGTGGGTTAAATAATAAAATCTGTTAAAACCTTTCATGTGTATTTTGTGTCCATTGCTTATTACTAGAGTGCTATATTATAGAGTTAAGGTTAATCTTTGCCCAGTGGAGAGGCATCTCAGTTGATGATTAGGGCTGATTCCTAAGGTGGAAATCGCAATCAGGCTATCTCACGTTTTATTATAAACGTGGTATAACAATAATTATAATGATCTGATTTTCTAATTACGTGGTAATCTATTCCATTTGTAACTCATGGAAGAAAATATTATCAAAACCCATCACATATGCAAACATCAAATTGCTAAGGGGCACAAGGCCTTGGGTGAGGCTTTGGTTTCCCGGGCGTTTCCACACCCTCCTCAGCTCCCCGCCTTGGAGTGACTTCGGTCACCTGGACTGTATTAGTGGTAAGCAGGGAGGGTTTTGTGGGGATGCTCAGTTATGGCCTTGGCCTTGCTCAGTAGATTGGGGCTGCTCGGCCAGACAGCCTGGGGAACAGCAACAACAACAACAACCAATATTTAATTAAACTCACAAAATACCGTAAATGCCGTCAATGACTCTCTCTCTATCTCATACTGTCGTACAAGGGTAATTCATTGATGAAAAAGTGAACCTATGAGTTTACCTACTGTAATCTCTGATGGTGTGTCAATCAACAAGCAAGTTGTTGATATGGTGGCCTTACATAATTATGTGAAAAAAGCATCAAATCGGTGGTTAGCGCATATAATCCTGGTGAGTTGGCTTGTTCAGGGTTTCGGATATTGCCACCGAGCAGACAGAAGTGATGTGATGGGGAACTACTACACCTAAGGACAGTTATTATTATTAATGATATCAATTACTATTAAAACTATTAGGTAATATTACTAGTAAATATAATGAGTACGTCTAAAACACTTATAGATATTTATTGGCAAGCTACCCATATATTATTCTACAGCTAAACAAAAAGATAATATTAAAATTGAATTATGTGAATCAGACATTGCATCCCGGTTTGCTTCCACCTGATTTACATGATGGACAACTAGTCATTAAAAGTTTATAATATATTTAATAATCACAGATCAAACTACACATGATTTAACTCCTTTCTCTGTCCCCCTACATCCACTAACAGTTGGTGTATAGGTGGTCTTGTCTAACCTATCCTCTCCCCCATCCCCCTCCGCCTTCATAACCACACACCTCACAGTGTGCCATCTGTTGGCAGAATTATGCACGTTTCGTAAACCTAGTATTCTAGAGTCAATTAATATTGCGGGTCACGGTGTGGCAGGAGAGGCAACAGGACTTTTGCCGCCGACTGTACGGTACACCACACTTCCTTGTAATCCCCCCCCCCCCACGAAAAAATATCCTTAAACTTTGGGGGGTACACTTGTTACGGGCAACTTTGCCCGTTGTCTCCTTCATACACATAAGAAATATATTGTAATGCTTACAGCTCCAACTTTAATATAGCCTGGAACTTGGAAGTGATCATATCGGTTGTAAGAGAATATATAAGTTAATTACGCCCTCAAACGTTTACTGACCTCACCACCAAAACTCTCAGCATCCTCTGTGCACCTGTCAATCACTATATCAGTACATTAGTCTTATTTCTACTTTATACAAAGGTATACAAAGGAAGTACAAAGGAAATAAAGCAACAACAGGTCTATCGACCCCTCTAGGTTGCTTGTCCTTCAAAACACTGGGGATCAAGTGACTAAACAGTTGTTTAGAGTGGGTGTGGGAACATTGGGAAGGGAACTACTGCCCTGGAACTAATTTCCATGGCAGGATTAGGAGATGTTAGTAGGGAACAGCTGGGTTAGTACCCTAACACAGTTATAAGTGATCTTTCGTGTATCTGGGAAAAAGAGAGTACCGATAACATCTTAGTAATTTATAAATGCAATAATCCTTGATGGATCTGAGGGGGAAAAGGGCTAGAGTTCAATGTCTAGAATACAAGAGGGTTGGATTATGATTACACAGATGGCACTGGCGTCGGCGTCGGTCTAGCTTATAGCCAAGAGAAAATTGACAAACGTTTATCAGTCAAAATATACAGCACTATGTCATACAAGGTTACTACTGGGCGGTTTAGCAAGCACTTAGCTTCAATAAGGGCTACAAGACCGGCACAATGTAAAGTAAACAAAGGCAGTCTTGACAAACACACGTTTATCAGTCAATAACACAGACAAATATCATGCAAGGCATAAAGGTCTTCAGCTCCAGAAAGACTGTGGTCAGAAAACAAAATCATAGTACTACGTACAATACTGAAACGGTCACGTAACTCAGGCACAAACGCAGTCAGTCGGGGGTGCATGGCAAGATATTTATCAATACGATATTTGAATGTCTAGAGTCTAGACTGTATGGCACTACAACACTTCAGGAAGGATACATAAACATCGAAACTGCGCAAACTATCACATTTATTCCCTTGTCTCAAATGGATCCTTCCTAAACTGAATAATAGCGTGGCGCGCAATGTGTTGATTTTCGGTGTGAGCGTCCTGGGTTCGAATCGCCGGACTGCCACATGTGTTTGTTAATTTCATTAATCGAGTTTAGGAGTAAAGTTGGTTGGTGGAGAGAACATAATAAATATTACAGAATATAGTTCTTTAGGGATACCATGACACATTAAATTTGTTTTCATGTTAATCTTGGTATTATTAAATGAATGTATTTACCCAATCAACATGATGATGGCTTTTTACCTTTATTTCTGGCTAAAATTAGACAATTGTATGCAGCTTAAGAAGGACCGATGTTATACAAAGGGTTTATTGTTATCGTATTTGCCCCTTTGAGTCCTAGAGGTAATTTATAATTAACGAAAATCGTTTAATGGTAACCATAATATGATGACAATTATGTCATGGTGCTGAAGGGGTTAAACTTATAAAACTTAAACATAAAAACATAAAACAAAATAAAAAAATATATATAATAAAACGTTCTGCTTCATCCTACACAAAGGGTTTTAATCTGCAATATTGTGACTTATTAACGGGCAGGCAAAATATCAGAGGACAATCAACACTTCATGAAAGGTGTACGAATTAATATGGCCAGCTCCACCATTGTTTGTGTGACCTATGGCTCTGATTGGCTGGTTCTTGGAGGATAATTTGCTAACACAGGTTGCCGGTGGTGATGGCATTTAGCCGCCAGCTTGTTTCCAGCTAGTTGAATAGTTTGGCCGCCAGCTTGTTTCCAGCTAGTTGAATAGTTTGGCCGCCAGCTTGTTTCCAGCTAGTTGAATAGTTTGGCCGCCAGCTTGTTTCCAGCTAGTTGAATAGTTTGGCCGCCAGCTTGTTTCCAGCTAGTTGAATAGTTTGGCCGCCAGCTTGTTTCCAGCTAGTTGAAAAGTTTGGCCGCCAGCTTGTTTCCAGCTAGTTGAATAGTTTGGCCGCCAGCTTGTTTCCAGCTAGTTGAAAAGTTTGGCCGCCAGCTTGTTTCCAGCTAGTTGAATAGTTTGGCCGCCAGCTTGTTTCAAGCTAGTTGAATAGTTTGGCCGCCAGCTTGTTTCCAGCTAGTTGAATAGTTTGGCCGCCAGCTTGTTTCCAGCTAGTTGAATAGTTTGGCCGCCAGCTTGTTTCCAGCTAGTTGAAAAGTTTGGCCACCAGCTTGTTTCCAGCTAGTTGAATAGTTTGGCCGCCAGCTTGTTTCCAGCTA
Source organism: Paralithodes platypus (assembly GCA_032716605.1). Taxonomy (NCBI): domain Eukaryota; kingdom Metazoa; phylum Arthropoda; class Malacostraca; order Decapoda; family Lithodidae; genus Paralithodes; species Paralithodes platypus. The sequence continues at coordinate 23,613,486 of CM064545.1, forward strand.
GTTGAATAGTTTGGCCGCCAGCTTGTTTCCAGCTAGTTGAATAGTTTGGCCGCCAGCTTGTTTCCAGCCAGTTGAATAGTTTGGCCGCCAGCTTGTTTCCAGCTAGTTGAATAGTTTGGCCGCCAGCTTGTTTCCAGCTAGTTGAATAGTTTGGCTGCCAGCTTGTTTCCAGCTAGTTGAATAGTTTGGCCGCCAGCTTGTTTCCAGCTAGTTGAATAGTTTGGCCGCCAGCTTGTTTCCAGCCAGTTGAATAGTTTGGCCGCCAGCTTGTTTCCAGCTAGTTGAATAGTTTGGCCGCCAGCTTGTTTCCAGCTAGTTGAATAGTTTGGCTGCCAGCTTGTTTCCAGCTAGTTGAATAGTTTTGTAGTTGATGTATTGAAAATTATATTCATAATTCGTAATATCACCAACCCACAAATTAGCTTACAAATAACCCTAATTAATTAAATCAATGAAATTAATGAAAACTTGTAGCACTCTCAGGACTCGAACCTAGGATACTCACACAAAAATCCAGCACACTAACCATTACGCTATTACGACAGTTAAAGGTTTAAGCACACTCTCACGATATATTTTCCATTCTCGAATATTGGAAAAGTATCTAAGCATGTACTTATACCCAACTTTGTCTCTAATTTCCTTTCCGGCCGTTCCATAGCTGCGGTTGTGGACGGCCATCATTCACTTCCTCATCCTATCAACTCCGGTGTTACTCAGGGTTCTGTCCTATCTCCAATTATCTTCTAATATTCATAAATGATCTTCTCAACTGTACCTCCAGTTTTATCCATGCATATGCAGACGACTCTACCTTACACTATTCAACTAGTTTTCCTGAACGCCCCAGCAAACAATCCCTCAAAAAACAAACGTAATGAAACCATACAACGTTTTATCTTCTGATCTAACTACCATTTCCAATTGGGGCAGAGAAAACTTTGGTGCTTTTAATGCTTCCAAAACCCATCGTGAACTCCCAGAGGACTATCCCTTACACTTCAACAATACAAAAATCAACCTTCATCTTCTCTCAATCTTCTCGGTGTCTCTTTTTCTTCTGATCTCTCTTGGAAGGACCATATTACCACTCTTGCTAAAACGGCTTCCCAGAAGCTGGGTGCAGCGCTCAACCGCCTCAGGAGTTTCTTTACCCCTTCACAGCTTATTGCTCTGTACAGGAGCATAGTGCATCCATGTATTGAGTATTGTTCACATATGTGGGGAGGATCCTCTCACACAGTACTTCTAGACAAAGTAGAAAAGAAAGCCTTTTGTATCATTAACTTCCTTACACTCACCGACTCTCTGCAATCTCTCTCTCTTCGCCACAATGTTGCATCTCTCTCGCTATTCTATCACTGCTACAATAATCAGTGTTCCTCAGAGCTCTCTCAGTGTATACTACCTCCTCTACGTAGGGTACATAGTACCCGTCTTGGAACATAATCCCACCCCTACTCTCCAACTCAACAAGTGAAACGATAATCCCAATCTTTCTTCTATTCAACAGCTGAGTTTTGGAAATCTCTCCCTGAATCCATCTTTCCCTCATCCTATGACTTAAATTGCTTCAAATTTTGTGTGTCCAGAAATTTTGGCTCGAACATTCCATGACTTTGGCTCTGTCAGTCTTTCAACTCAGGGGGAGGGACTCGTCACAGACAGTTTTGCCTTTTATCTCCTTCATCCACATAGTAGCCTAATTATTATATGAATGGATGAGGTCAATTTGTTTCCAGAGATATACTTCCATAATTTAAAAAAAATCCACCAATATTTTTGAGCGGGATAGAGACTATAGCATCCGAGTGTACATAAAAAATACTTCCCTATTATACAGTATTATTGAGTAGTACTGCTACATTATAATTATATTGAGTAGTACTGCTACATTATAATTATATAAACAGAAATAGTACAATTCAGTTGAAGTTTTGAAGATTGGAAACCCTATAGATCTTTAGTGAACAAATATTAAACTACTATGTCTTTGTGTATTAAACTACTATGTCTTTGTGTATTAAACTACTATGTCTTTGTGTATTAAACTACTATGTCTTTGTGTATTAAACTACTATGTCTTTGAGTATTAAACTACTATGTCTTTGTGTATTAAACTACTATGTCTTTGTGTATTAAACTACTATGTCTTTGTGTATTAAACTACTATGTCTTTGTGTATTAAACTACTATGTCTTTGTGTATTAAACTACTATGTCTTTGTGTATTAAACTACTATGTCTTTGTGTATTAAACTACTATGTCTTTGTGTATTAAACTACTATGTCTTTGTGTATTAAACTACTATGTCTTTGTGTATTAAACTACTATGTCTTTGTGTATTAAACTACTATGTCTTTGTGTATTAAACTACTATGTCTTTGTGTATTAAACTACTATGTCTTTGTGTATTAAACTACTATGTCTTTGTGTATTAAACTACTATGTCTTTGTGTATTAAACTACTATGTCTTTGTGTATTAAACTACTATGTCTTTGTGTATTAAACTACTATGTCTTTGTGTATTAAACTATGTCTTTGTGTATTAAACTACTATGTCTTTGTGTATTAAACTACTATGTCTTTGTGTATTAAACTACTATGTCTTTGTGTATTAAACTACTATGTCTTTGTGGATTAAACTACTATGTCTTTGTGTATTATTTAGTGAGAGGTGGTTGTTATTTTGGACCCCCATCTCCCTCGTGTTTAGCCCCATAAGTTTGGCGATTTCAACACTTTTCGACCCAATTCGTTGTCAATTTTAAGACCTTTCGTACCATTTAGGTGTCGAGTTTTTCATAGCGAGCCTGTAATTTTAGAATTCGGCCTTCGGCTGGGCCATATTTCTATTGAAAGATGTACAAAATATATCTTGAAGTGGGGTCTTAGGGGTTCTTTTTGTTAGAGCTTGATGGAGGTCTAACCAGGAAACTAAAAACTAAAATAAAAAAAATATACAGTTTATATATATATATATATATATATATATATATATATATATATATATATATATATATATATATATATGTATATATATATATATATATATATATATATATATATATATATATATATATATATATATATATATACAGTACATATATACAGTATATATATATATATATATATATATATATATATATATATATATATATATATATATATATATATATATACTGTATACTGTATATGTATGAATAAATAAATATACGAAAAAAAAACACTATACTCCCATAATGCCAATTTTGTATTATTATCAACATATTTTTCCCAAAAGTATTCGTAATATACGAGTAATTAAAATGATGATGTAGCGATTTACCGTCAGCTGTATATATAACAAAACATACAAACAGACGTATACAGACTAGTAACACACACAACAATGCCACTCCAACAGCTTCCTCTCTCTCCAACACTCCTTCTCCCCTCTCAACACTAATAACACATACAGCAAAGCCACTCCAACAGCTTCCTCTCTCTAACACTCTTTCTCCCCTCTCAACACTAATATCACGCATTAAAAAGCCACTCCAACAGCTTCCTCTCTCTCCAACACTCCTTCTCCCCTCTCAACACTAATAACACATACAGCAAAGCCACTCCAACAGTTTCCTCTCTCTAACACTCTTTCTCCCCTCTCAACACTAATATCACGCATTAAAAAGCCACTCCAACAGCTTCCTCTCTCTCCAACACTCCTTCTCCCCTCTCAACATTAACAACACATACAGCAAATCCCCTCCAACAGCATCCTCTCTCTCCAACACTCGTTCTTCCCTCTCCACACTCTTCGAAAAGTATATTCGAGGTGCCGTTGCAAAGGCTTATCCCTCAATACCTTCACCTGACCTGATAATATTCTCTAGAGTTTCAATACTCGATTTGTACAAGTTGGCGGAACTTTTACACCCATAACCTCTTAAGGATACGACGCAATTTAGACGTTTAATTTGGCTATCATTAGATGGTTTTATGCAGCTTAGGAAGGATCAGTGGGAATTTGTGTTTTGTTTCTGTGTGTTCATTGTTTTCTGCTGTGTGTTGTGTTGTCCCTATTCTTGCTGTGTCTTGAGTCAGTCACCCCCCCCAAAAACAAATAAACACAAATAAAATAAAATAAAATACAAAATAAAAATATAAATAGGAAAAGTGGGGATTGGGCCTGAGCATATAGATAGATAGATAGATAGATAGGAAGGATCAGTGGGAATTATAAAGTGAAACAAATATCTCAGTCAACCGTCTGACTTCCATATACCCTTCATAATCTGAATAAAATCGTCTAATAATAGCCATAATACAGAAAAGAAGTGCGCCATCGATCTTCAGAGAATTAACAGCTATTTTTGCAATATCTATCTATCTATCTATATTATCAGGCCCAATCCCCACTTTTCCTTTTTTTATTTTTATTTTCTATTTAATTCTATTTTATTTCATTTTTTGATTTTTTTCAATAACTAATAGCAAAATAAGACACTATTATGTCATCATTTTTGTACCAAGTTGTCATAATCGGCAACATATTTGGCTATAAGCTTTCTTTTAAGAGGACATGGGTCAGTTTTCTGGACAACTTTCTCCCTCGTGTTTAGCCCCAATAGTTTTAAGATTTTAAGACATTTGGCCCATTATTTTGATGATTTTAACACCTTTCGCTCCATTTCGTCGTCAATATTTAGACCTTTCGTGCTATTTAGGTGTCGATTTTTTAACTGGCGAACGATAGTGAGCCTGTAATGTTGGAAGAACCGGCCTTCGGCCGGAACATTTGTCTACCGAAAAATGTACAAATTAATCTAGAAGGGGGATCTAAAGGATGTTTTTGTTTTTTTGTTTTTTTTATGGAGGTCTAGGGAGGAAATTAGAAAAATAATGAATAGGCCTACATGCCAAAATCGCCCAAAAAGGGGATAGTGGTTAGTTTTTGGTCTATGTATTTATAGATTTGTCTATTTTTTAGTTCCCTCACTAGACCTCCATCAAGCTTAAAAGAACACCTCCTAGACCCCCTTTCAAGACAGACGTGTACATTTTTTGGTATTAAAATATCCCAGCCGAAGGCCGGTTCCTCCTAAAATTACAGGCTCGCAATCGTACGCCAGGAAACAAATTACACCTAATTGCTCGAAAGGTCTTAATATTGACATAGAAATGGGGCGAAAGGTCTCAAAATCGCTAAACTAATGGAACGAACATTTTATAATCTCAAAACTAATAGGGCTAAACATGGGGGAGAAGGGGGTTCCGAAGAACGATCCTTCCCCCTTAATATCTGAGTAATTATGATGAAACAAACATATTTCTCCGATGACACAATTATTTTCTGTTTTCTGGCTATTATTAGACCATTATATTCAGATTAGGAAGGGCATGTGGACGTCAGAGGGTTGATCAAGGTAGTCTTTATCCTTTTGAGGCCCACAGATCCTTCTTAAGATGTATATATCGTCTAATGGTAGCCAGAGTATACCGTCAAAAAGCGTCATATTCTCCAGTTCAGTACCAGTTACATTCTTTCCGTTTTATACCGGCTCCTAATAGACGATTTCGTTCAGTTTAAAAAGGGCCTCCGGCTATTATCAGGCTTCTTTTTACTCTGTTTACTACCACAGATTATTCTTAAGTTGCACAACATCGTCTTAATATAGGTAGAATCAAAACTAAAAGACGTCACCCGCACAGAAAGGGCTAAGGCGTATTTATGTGCTCATTTATATATAAATATATATATATATATATATATATATATATATATATATATATATATATATATATGAATCAAAACTAAAAGACGTCACCCGCACAGAAAGGGCTAAGGCGTATTTATGTGCTCATTTATATATAAATATATATATATACATATATATATATATATATATATATATATATATATATATATATATATATATATATATATATAGAGAGAGAGAAAGAGAGAGAGAGAGAGAGAGAGAGAGAGATATAGCTGACAGGGCTAAGATTCGAACCATACAGGCAGGAGGTCCAGTCACCTACACCACCACGAGATTTAAAAGAAGGCATTTGATACTTCTATCTGTATTCCTTCCCAACTCGACTCTGATGGGGGGACAGACTGTCTTTTAATCGAAATCCGGCTGCCCTAAGCATGATAAGTTGTTTATTGGATGAAATGGTTCGAATCTTAGCCCTGTCAGCTATATTTGTCATCCAATAAACATATATAAATATATATACAGTATATACAGTATGTATATACTGTATATATATATATATGTATACATATAATATTACAGTATATATATATATATATATATATATATATATATATATATATATATATATATATATATATATAAACTATATATACTGTATATATACAGTATACTCAAGAAATCGATATATAGCAGAATTACCGGGTAAAATCCGGTTGTTTTTCATATAAATATACATAAAACCCAATTCAACATACTTTACCCGTCAGAAACCTACATTATTATTGCATTTCTGTTCACTATCGATGTTTACAGCTCCAACTTCCTTATAGCCTGAAACTCGCAAGTGGCTAATTGAAGGCCGATAGATAGTAAATAAATCCCAACCACGGGAATAATGCCTTAAGGGAGGATGGTTCACTTTTTCGGCGATTTTTGCATGTATTCATTATTTTTCTAGTTTCCTCCCTAGACCTCCATCAAATTTAATAAAAACATCTATTAGATCCCCTTTCTAGATTAATTTGCAAATTTTTCGGTAGAAAAATATTCCGGCCGAAGGCCGCTTCTTCCAACATTACAGGCTCACTATCGTTCGCCAGGGAAAACATTGACACCTAAATAGCACGAAAGGTCTAAATAGTGAGGAAGAAATGGGGCGAAATGTCTTAAAATCGACTAACTAATGGGGAAAACATCTTAACATCTGAAAACTAATGTGGCTAAACATGAGGGAGAACGTGGTCCAGAAAACCGGCCCACTTGAGGGATTATTTTTCTGGCCCCCTTTATCCCTCATGTTTAGCCCCATTACTCTTGAGATTTTAAGACCTTCGCCCCATAAGCTTGGCGATTTTAAGAAATTGCGCCCTATTTCTGTCAATTTTAAGACCTTTCGTGCCATTTAGGTGTCGATTTTTTCCTGGCGAGCGAAATCGAGCCTGTAGTTTTAGAGAAACCGGCCTTCGGCCGGCAGTTTTGTTTACCGAAAAATGTACAAATATATCTTGACAGGGGGTCTAGGCTATTACTCTAGGGGGGTAATATATCTTGACAGGGGGTCTAGGCTATTACTCTAGGGGGGTAATTTTTAAGTTTGATGGGGGTCTAGGGAATTTACTAAAAACCTCCCCTTAATCTCTAGAATATCGCTAGAATTCATGCCGAAAATCAGTAGAATAATATCATAATCTCTATCATATCGCTGGAATTCATGCCGAAAATCACTGGAATAATATCATAATCTCTATCATATCGCTGGAATTCATGCCTAACATCCCTAGAATAATATCATAATCTCTGGAATATCGCTATAATTCATGCCGGTAGATGTCAACATTTGCGACTAGAACGAAGTAAATGCCTCTAACTCTAGCGGGAAAGAAGCAACATTGTCAACACTGATTATCTGTTGTTCCTAGGTTGTATATAATGCTGGCGCCGTGGGAGGGAGCGTTCATTGCGAGTTGGTCCAAGGTTGAGACAGCATCCATGGCGTCCTCTTTCACCACCCAGCTACAACTCCCTCATCGGTGTATCAGGCTCGCTGTCAGTGATGTAGGTAATCCCTATTTCAAGTAAGTAGGCCCAAACTCTTGAACATTAACCTCTATTACTCATTACAGACTAGAGTAATCTAGTTAATATTTCTACCATGTGTGAAGGGTCAGCTAGGGAAAAAAAAAAAAAAAAAAAAATCTATGTGAATGAGGGAGACAAAAGGCATAACTGCCTGTAGCGAGTTCCTCCTCCAGATTTGAAAGAGTGACAGGGCCAAAATCAAGGGACGTTTGAGCTAAAATGCCCGGACACACGGAGTTTGAAGCAATTTAAGTCATAGGAAGAGGGAAAGACTGATTCTGGGAGAGAGTTCCATAGCTCAGCAGTTGAATAGAAGAAAGTCTGAGAATAGTGTTTCACTCTTGGGTTGGAGAGTAGCACAGAGTAGGTGTGGGATTGTGTTGCAAGGCGGATACTACGTACCCTACGTAGAGGAGGTGGTATACACTGGGAAAGCTCCGGGGAACACTGATTTTTGTAGTAGCGATAGAATAGTGAGAGAGATGCAACATTGCGGCGAAGAGAGAGAGATTGCAGAGAGTTGGTGAGTGGACGGGAGTTAATGATACGAAAGGCTTTCCTTTATAATTTGTCTAGGAGTTTGGTGTGAGAGGATCCTCCCCACACATGTGAACAATACTCAATACAAGGTGTGGACATTTATAGCACATTTGTTCTAGCCCTTTTTGCGTTACAGTGGTTATGATTTCTGGACTACCTAAATGGCACAGGGTATAGCTTGTCTAAATTCCTATCCCATTCGTTGTTCTCTTCCTCACATAATCATTACGCTATTCATAGTGCAGTTGGGTCCGAGTACATAATTAGATTGATATCAAGTATTCGAAAAAGGGATATTAATGGTAGTTATGTACGGTCGCGCTAATAAGTCATGTCCCAGCTGTCATTACGTTTGGCTTGCTCTGTGCTGTATTAATGTCTGTCAGATGTTGAATAGGGTGGATAAGTGTAGGAACATGGTTGTATATCTCACTCAAAAAGAAGACATCGTGTGTAAATATTGCTGATACCCATTATTGTTCAAAACATAATCGGTGCCGAGACATGACTTATTAGCGCGACTGTACTTGAGTTAACCCCTTCACCACCATCACGTAATGTTCATCATATTCTGGTTACCATAAGACGATTTCCTTTAGTTGGAAATCTACCTCTACAACTTAAATCGGTAAACACGATTTCAATAAACCCTGTTATAACATAGGTCCTTTTTAAACTGCATGAAATCGTCTAGTTTTAGCTAGAAACCAAGGTAATAAGGCGTCTTGGTGCTAAAGGTGATATAACTGTCTTGGTGATATAATGTTTAAGGCGTATAAGTTCTGTTCTGTATGTGGTGCCCTGGGTTCGAAGCCCCGTAGAATCCTATGCTTTCATCAATCCCTTGAGGAAGACGCGTTTTGACAGTTTATTCTGGCTATTTATTTGTATACAGCTTAGGAAGGATCTGAGGGAAATAAAAGGGTAAAGACGGTCTCAATTAACCCTCTGTGTTCCATGTATCCTTCCTAATCTAAGCAAAATCGACTAATGATAGCCAGAATAAACTGCCAATATGCATCATAATCCGTAAGGGGTTTATTTCATTGGGAGTTATTTGTGTTGAGAACGATATTAGTTAATTTATGGCCTCAACACCACCCAATCCAAGGGTGCTCTTTAAAGGGGAAATTTTAACTTAAGAGTTTTCTTTCTGGACCCCCTTCTCCCTCAGGGATCGGTACTAGGACCAATTATCTTTCTAAGTTACATCAACGACTTAGATGAGCGTCTCACCTGTACAATCTCAAAATTTGCTGACGATACAAAAATTGCAAATAGCGTACTCTCAAAAGAACAAGTTGACGATATGCAACACAATCTAGATAAGTTGTCATGTTGTCATTGGCAGGTAGCAGGGGTAGGCAGCCCCGCCCAGGGAAGTACTACCGCCAAGGTTTCGGGAGACTCAGGGAATAGCCTGAATTCCATTTTCTCTCCCAGGCCTTGGTATCTGGATACATATCTTTCTGCCTCACACATCAGGGGTATCAGGAAAACCCTCTTTATATAACATACACATCCAACTTCACGACATTGCCCTACATTGCTATCCTCTATCCATAAAACACAACTCTTCCCACTACATATCATACATGTAACACCATACACCTTACCCAATAAAAATGGCAGTACAATTGTTAAGAGCAAACCTGGTGGTCCCTCGGATATCCACCCCCGGCAAGGTTGGGTCATTGACACAGGGCCCTCCCGGTCGTCATCATGCGACTGTGTCAAGAGCATTGCAACGTCCCAAAGCTGCTCGTCGGTGCAGCTTTTTCTTTAGCAATATAAGGGGACTTCACTCTAACATCAATTCTGTACACCAATTTCTTCAAGCAGAATCCCCTACTCTCCTTTTTTTGACAGAGACTCAAGTAACATCCACATCTGACACGTCTAGATTTAATTTTCCAGGTTATCAACTGCTCCAAAATTTCAGACCTAAAGGAGGTGTATGTTGCTTCGCAAAATCTGAAATTGCCCAGGAGGAGGTTACTAGTTTCAATTGTCCCTATTTTGATTATTCTATATACAAATTAATTTCTGCTGGTAAATTTAAATACATATGTTGCATCTACCGTTCCCCAAATACTCCTCCAGAGCAAAGTCTTTTTGATTCTCTGTCCTCACAACTCGGTGTCCTCAACTTAAATGCTTCTTCTGAAATCACTGTGTTGGGTGATTTTAATGTCCATAATGTTGAATGGCTCACTCATTCAGCCAGGACTGATGATGCTGGTCTTGAATGTGAGCTATTTGCAGACTCATTTAATCTCACTCAACTAGTCAACCAACCCCCCCGTGTACCAGATAATCCTAATCATAATTCCCACCTACTGGACTTATTTTTAACAACAAATTCAGAAAATTATGATGTTACAGTGAGGTTCCCGCTTGGATCTTCTGATCACTGTCTGATACAGGCCACCTGTCTATCACCTACCATACCTTCCCACTCTGAACCTGTTTTGGTGACTAAATGGCATTACGATAGGGCAGACTGGGAGGGTCTTCAAGGTTTCTTTATTGATATTCCCTGGACCTCTTTCTTTTCTAATGATGCACACTCCACCTTGAGCCACATACAAGATTTTGTAAAAATTGGAATGGAAACTTTTATTCCTCATCAAAAGTACAGTCAAAGATCTAATTCACCTAAATGGTTTGACCATAATTGTGCTAGAGTAACTGAACAAAAAGCAATAGCCTACAATGCATACACAAGATCAAAAACACATGAAGCCTTTAATTACTTTAGAAACATCAGAAATCATGCCAAAACTGTATTAAACCTAACTACATCAAACTTTCTCCACAAGCAGGCAAATAAACTTCTAAATAATCCAAATGATAACACAATATTTTGGTCTACTCTTAACTCATTTAAATCCAACTTCACTACTGCTTCATCCATTCCACCATTAAAATCTCCGACTGGCAATCTTGTAAGTGACCCACGAGGTAAAGCTAACCTTCTTGCGGATATTTTCTCCACCAACTCAACCTTAGATGAAATAAATCAAGATGTCCCTGTACTTAATTTTAATTCGCCTGAAATTCCCTCACTTAAGATCCACACCAGACATGTCAAAACTATTTTGCAGAATCTCTCAGTAGATAAGGCTCCTGGTCCAGATGAAATTCCTCCAATAGTACTTAAGAATTGCTCCTTGGTGCTCGCTCCTGTATTGGCAAAATGTTTCCGTCTGTGTACTCATACCTCATGCTTCCCAGTACCCTGGAAAGAAACAAACATCCATCCAGTTTCTAAAAAAGGTGCCTCTTCAGATCCATCAAACTACAGACCAATAGCTATAACTTCCACTCTTGGTAAAGTCTTTGAAATTATATTAAATAATCACATAATTAAGCATCTTGAGAATAATAAATTAATCAGTGATAGGCAATATGGTTTTAGACGATGTCGATCAACTGCAGACATGCTTTGCCTTCTTACGCATCAAATCAACCAAGCTACAGACCAACATGGTGAAACACATACAATAGCACTGGATATATCAAAGGCATTTGATAGAGTCTGGCATCAATCCTTATTGTCGAAGATGTCACACTACGGCCTTGCATCATTAGTTCCACTAATTTCTTCTTATCTTCATAACAGAAAAATATGTGTAATGGTAGATGGCCTTTATTCTCAATTTCACTCAATAAATGCTGGTGTTCCCCAGGGATCAGTTTTGGCCCCAATTCTGTTCCTCATTCATATCAATGATCTCATATCTACCACTCATAATCCAATACATTCCTACGCAGATGACTCAACACTCCACAGTTCCTTCACATTTACCAATTCTTTCACCCAACCCGATCTTATAAATTCAAAAATAAACACTGCAATTTCTCTGAACCAGAACCTTTCTAGAATTAATGGATGGGGACAAAAGAATCTAGTTTCCTTTAATGCACAGAAAACCAAGTACATTCAATTTTCTAACCGACAGAATCTCACTGACTCCCATATATTTTGTAATGATGTAAATATTCCCACTTCCCCTAGTATTGACATTCTCGGTGTAACATTAACTACTAACTTGAGCTGGACACATTATGTTAGAAGCATTGCTAAGAATGCCTCTAAAAAACTGGGACTCCTGTACAGAGTTCGAGAATTCTTCACTGGCGAGCAGTTGGCCGTGATATATAAAAGTCATGTGCGTTCTCAGATGGATTACTGTTCACCTCTGTGGGGTGGAAGTGGAGTGGTTGCATTGAGGCAGTTGGACAAAATTCAAAATAAAGCTATTAGATTAATCAATAACCCTGCAATCACACAGGACCTTCCTACATTATCCATACGAAGAAACGTTGCATCCCTTGCATTATTCTACAGATATTTTCACAGCAATTGTTCCGAGGAACTTGCTTCAATTGTGCCGCCTCTCCACATCTTTCCCCGTAGAACTAAGGCAGCTGAGAGCGCCCATGAATTTACACTTTCTCCTCCACAATGCAGAACTTCTGCTTATCAGAATTCATTTATCCCCAGAGCTACTACTCTTTGGAATTAACTTCCCTCGAATTGCTTTCCACAAACTTACAATCTACAAATGTTTAAATCCAGTTGTTACAAACATTTTATGAATGGAGGATGCCTTTAGGCACATGGGCCTTTTTGTTTTATCTGTGTTTTTCCTTCCTCCGTTTATTGTCTCTTAAAAAAACAAAAACAAAAAAAAATTGGGCCCAAATTTGGCAAATGAGTTTCAATGCGGATAAATGTAAAGTACCGGTATATACTACATATCGGATACCAAAATGAGAAAGCAAACTATTCGATGAATGGCACTCAGCTTAAGAATGTAAACAGAGAAACCGATCATGGAGTAACAATATAGAGTAACCTAAAACCGAGTCAACAATGTTCAGAAGTTGTTAAGAAGGCAAACAAAATAATTGGCTTTATAGGCAGGTCATTTGAGCATAAATCCAAAGACGTTATCCTAACCCCTTACAATTCCTTAGTCCGCCTCTTCTGGAATACTGCGTTAAATCCTGGTGCCCTTATTACCAAAAAGATATAGACAAGCTAGAATGAGTTCAACGTAGAGTTACCAAAATGATACCCAGCCTAAAGAACAAACCATGCGAGGAGCGTCTTAGAGAATTAAATCTATTCCTTTAACCCAGGGCAGATTAAGAGGCGACTTAATTCAAGTGTTCAAAATCATCAAAGGCATTGACAATATGAACTGTAGTAAGTACTTCACTATCGACCAATCTAATTACACGCGGGAAAACGGTTGCAAAATTATTAGTAAATCTTTTAACTCACACGAATCTAAGAAACTCTTCTTCAATCGAGTTGTCAACTTATGGAATGGGCTTCCCCGAGATGTTATAGACTGCAGCACCGTTGATTCATTTAAACTCCGCCTAGACAAATATCTCGCATCAAACCCGCGACTGACTGCGTTTGTAAATGAATAACTTTATTTTATCCTCCCCTCAGTTACTAACCCAACTGTCCCCTACTAACTTCCTAATCCTGCCACGGATATCAGTTCCAGGGCAGTAGTTCCCTTTCCTATGTTCCCTTATCCACTCTAAACCACTGTTTGGACACTTGATCCTCAGTGTTTTGGAGGACAAGCAGCCTAGAAGGGTCACTAAATCTGTTGTTGCTTGGTTTCCTTTGTACTCCTTTGTACTATGTTAAGCCCAATTATTTGTTTTACATATTTTAAGACGGTTGTCCCATTAGTTTGGTGATTTTAAGACCTTTCGCCCCATTTCTGTCAATTCCAAGATATTTCGTACTATTTAGGTGTCGATCTTTTTCTGGCAAGCGATAGCGATATTAGGAATAGCCGGCCTTCGTCCAGGACATTTATCTCGAAGGGGGGTATTTTTTAAAGTTTGATGTAGGTTTAGGTAACAACCTAAAAACTTCCCTTAAATCCCCTTCTTTCACTTCATTAGTTTGTCGATTTTGTGACGTTACATTCTATTAGTTTGGCTATTAGAAGACGCTTCGCTCCATTGAGAGTAATCCAGCCAGCTCTCACAAACCCCTCCTCCTCCTATCCATCTTTCTACACAAAACAAGCACACTATACACTTCTTTTCAACACAGAAAACATACAAACAATTAAAAATATGATGACAATTCACACTGCCTCAGAGTCCTCTGGGGGGGGGTGGGAGACCACAAATGCCCCCATCACAAACTGCCCTTCACTTGCCGACCCTTCAAACTGCTCTGGACCACGGCCTGTCACTCATACTGAGATGACGGGCCCCCAACCAACGATACACAGAGTGGCCAGCATAACCACTCAGGCAACCTCCAAACCCCAGGACAGACGACGAAGACGTTTACCTGAGTCCCCCCTACGAGTCTGCCGGAATCTACCGGAGTTGACCATGCCCAGCCGCCCATTCCACAGTTCTCTTTCACACCCCCAGCCATCTAAGAAAACGAAAGACTCTCTCAGCCAGTCACAAGCCACCATCCTCAGCCAACCACAACCGCCCTGGGAGCACCAATTAGAACCCTCCTTTTACGTAGCCTCCACCAGAAGTGACGCTCCCTGTATTGTTCCGCCGGATCTAGAATATGATGAGTACTCCCTTATGCAATCTACTCACCAGCACCCCGGATATTGCAGGAACAAATGGACCTGATGATGCCTGAATACTCCAGACCCCCGAGGATACAACTACAATCCCCTATGTGTATGTCTGAGTATAACTGGAAGACCTGCAAGACAGCCGCTCCAATTTTAGCTTTAAGTGTTTTCTATTTTTCATAGCAGCCCTGAACCTTCCAGCTGCCCCATGTAATATTGTAATATTACCTTGGAACCAGGTCCATATGATAATACCTGAGTTTCAAGGGTAGAATGTATATGTACCTGACAACAACCATTTTTCCTCTTTCCTCTATACCCCTTTTCCTTCGAGTTCATTGACACCTGAAGTAAGAAAATATTTGCATAGGACCTCAGAAAAACCTGAGGAAAGTACACACCACCTCACTTACTGACTAGGCATTACCTCACTGGGACGGCCTAGTTAAGGTCAGAGTTGCTACGGTGCCCTCCCCTCCCTCACCACCTCACTTACTGACTATGCATTACCTCCTTGGGACGGCCTAGTTAAGGTCAGTGTTGCTACGGTGCCCCTCCCTCGAGAGTGCCCCCTGGACGTTGGCCCCCTTCCGGATTGCTGAAGGGCCACCTGTCTGTTGCCTGGCGCCCTCAACTGAGGACCCTTGCTCGAGCTATGGACGTAGGCCTGGACCAAGGACCCCTGGTCGAATTACGTAAATAGGCCTGGACCTAGGACCCCTGTTCAGATTACGTAACCAGGCCTAGATCGAGGACCCCTGCTCGAGGAGGTAACCAGCTGTGCAAGATTGGCTACTACCCTCTACGCCGGCCATACCAGCACTCTCGCCCCGCTGCCCCCCCAAATACTTAAGTGTTTCTGTGTCTTTCTCTGTTGGTTATTGTTGTGAGGTATTATTTATGTAAATATGTGAACCGTGTTGTGCCTTGATTTACTTGTGATCTGTGCCCAAGTCCCGTACTTGCGTAATAAGTTTCATCCTTCTGAACCTGTATATTTCAGTATTAATCTTTCTTTAATTCCTTAACCCTTGTTCAAGACTCGATTTAATTTATAACTTACGTATACGTTACATATCATGTCATTTACATATATTCAGGCCCCCCACGCTCGCAGATTTACTGACTACATGTATGTTGATTTATTACTTGTGAGTTGAAGTCCCAATATATTCCGTGACCAATCCATTTATATAATCGTTATTTACCTAGAACCTACGCCCAATTTTCCAACGAGTGCTCAGTGTAATTCCTAAAATCTATTCAGTAATTGCATATGAAATATATCTTATTGACGTGCTTTTATGTTCTTGTAAATCTTGATGTTGTGATATTTCGAATACTGTGTTTAGGAATTCTTTCCTCCGTGTTTCGTGGCATTTGCATCCACCATACACTAATTGGATCTGTGTATTTTATTCACCTCGCCCCTGTTAACCCGTTCAGGCCCGAGCCTGGTACTGCCTGTTTTAAGTATCAATTAGTAGGACTTCGTCGCCAACGCCCATGTACTAATTGTACCTGTACATTTTATTTACCTCGCCCTGTTAACTAGTTCAGAAGCGAAACTGATATTGCGTTAAATATCAATGAGCTAAACTTCGTCATTAGCGCCTATTTAATTACTAAGTACGATCTACCGATCGATATCTGTTATTAAATCAGTTCTCACAGCTTGAGATTAAAACTATAGTATTCGTCCAAGTCTGAGTCTTTTGGAACTCAGTTAGTATTTTGCTTATCTTCATGTGTCGTCTTAATTACCAGTATTGAAGATTATATCTTGATCTATTTATACCAACCAGTAGATCTATTAAAACTACCCTTTCGCTCTTGTTAAATTCACGTTATTACTTTGCTTTATCTAAGAAAAATATAGAAACACGAATTCCTAAGTTCGGTTCGTTATCGTAGCATATGTTCAAGTAATATAATTCCGTAATAAGATATAACTTCCTTGAGAGCGATTTTGATACTTCTCAATTACTACAATTATTAATCTCAGCCTTTTCCTGTCAAGTAAATTAACATCGCACTGCAGCTAGGTTCCTAGTTGCATTAACTAGAAAAAGTATTATTTACCTTCTCAGTTCACTTGGTGACCTTCCCAGTGACCTGACCAGAGGGCAAGCTCACACGGTCAGTTTTAAAAGGGTCACTGAGCCCCACGCGTGACTCACCTTGTCTCTTGTGACAGTATCTTTATAACCTCAACTCTTATCATAGTCACCCTAGGATCATTATCTAGGATATTGATGTCTCTTTGAAAACGGAAGATATTCGACCCTCATGTATTATTGCATTGAAGGTTAAAATTGATTCTTGTACATTATGTCTCTATGTATGTTTTCCACATGATCTGATTTAATGCTAGACTCTCACTATTGAGTTATTCTGGTATCAGTAACATTGTTCTGAAGTAAGGACAATATATATTTGTTACTATTGTGGGATCCTCCCTTTTGATCCTGACCATTACCATAATCTTATGCTTATTAAATAAAACCTTCGTATATGTTCTTCCTGGTGTTGTTATTGAGTATTATATTGAACCTTTGAATACCATTTTTACTGTATCTAGAACCTACTCGATACGTCCCTGTCAAGTATATTTAAGTCTATCAAACCAGAACTGGATTGTTTTACGGACTGTATCACGGGACAACACTTACTATTAACTTCAGTAACATTTGCGGCCTTTCCTCTACCTTTCCCTCTGTCGAACACCACCTCTCCTCCAATAAAACTGATCTTCTTTTCCTCAATGAGACTCAGATGTCTGAAGCAACTGCTAGCAGGGGGCCCCTTCTCTGTACCCTCCTACTTATTCTATCCTAGTTTCAAAGCCAAAGGCGGATGTTGTGCATACGTGCACAACAAACTCACTTGCTCTCGTGTTCCCGATTTCGACTCCTCTGAATTCTCAACTTTATGGCTCAAACTATCCTGTCATTCTCATACTAAATATTTCTGTGTTGTCTATCTTTCCCGTAACTCTACTGACTTTCCCAAATTCTTTGACTATTTCAACTCTAAAGTGGAACACATTCTATCCATCTCTCCTTTCTCAGAAATCTCCATCTTAGGAGATTTCAACGTTCACCACCACCAATGGCTCTCCTCTCATTCCACTGACCAACCTGGTGAACAAGCCTACCTCTATTTTATCTTAAATGACCTAGAGCAGTTGGCTCTGGAAGTTTGCTCTCATTCAACCTGTCCCAAAGAAGGGTGACCACTCTCAACCCTCCAACTATCGCCCAATTGCTCTCATTTCTTGCATCTCCAAAGTTTTGAAACTATTCTTACTTCAACATTTCTTAAGCATATCTCTTCTCATTATCTACTCTCAGATCCCCAGTATGGCTTCCTTAAGGGTCGCTCTATTGGTGATCTTCTTTCATTTCTTACTAACTCTTGGTCATTCTCCTTCCGGGACTTCGGTGAGACCTTTTCTATTGCACTAAGCATATCAGAGGCTTTCGATAGTCTGGCACAAATCTCTAATTTCTAAACTACCCTCCTTCGGTTTCTATCCATCTAACTGTGCCTTTATCTCTAATTTCCTTTCTGGCCTTCCCAAAGCTGCAGTTGTGGATGGCCATCGTTCACTTCCACAATAATCAACTCCGGTGTTCCTCAGGGTTCTGTCCCATCTCCAGTTCTCTTTCTATTATTCATTAATGATCTTCTCAACTGTACCTCCAGACCTATCCATTCATATGCTGATGACTCTACCTTACACTATTCAACTAGTTTTCCAGAACCCCCCAGCAAGCAAGCACTCAAAAAATAATGTGATGATGCCATAAAACACTTAACTTCTGACCTATCGACCATTTCCAATTGGGGACGAAGAAAATCTTGTTGCTTTCAATGCTTCCAAAACTCTCCCTCTCGGGCATAGGCTGAGAGCCTGTACATTCCACCGCTCAACACGGTGAAGCCCGTGAGGTCTTGTTCCAGTCTGGGGAGTGAGACATGTGAAGCATCCATCATGGCTCGAAGCAGCTCCATCTCTGAAGCGGCTGGTTGCTTCTACATGTAAAGAACTCCCACAGGACTATCCCTTATATTTCAACAATACACAAATCAATCCTTCATCTTCTCTCAGTATTCTAGAGTCTCTTTTTCTCCTGATTTCACTTGGAAAGACCATAATTATTAAAACTCTTGCTAAAACAGCTTCCCAGAAGCTGGTTGTGCTCAACCACTTCTGGGGATTCTTTACCCCTGCACAGCTTCTTGCTCTATACAGGGGCACAGTGCGTCCATGAATTGAGTATTTTTCGCATGTGCGGGGAGGATCCTCTCACACAGCACTTCTCGACAAAGTAGAAAAGAAAGCCTTTCATCTCATTAACTCACGTCCACTCATTGACACTTTGCAATCTCTCTCTCTTTGCCGCAGTGTTGCATCTCTCTTGCTATTCCACCGCTACTACAATAATTAATGTTCCTCAGAGCTCTCTCAGTGTATACCACCTCCTCTATGTAGAGTACGTAGCACCCGTCTTGCAACACAATCCCATCCCTACTCAGTGCAACTCTCTAATACAAGAGTGAAACGATATTCCCAAACCTTCTTCTATTCAACAGCTGAGCTCTGGAACTCTCTCCCTGAATCCATCTGCCTTTTGTCTCTCTCATTCACATAGAGATAACAAAAAATAAAAAGTGTCGATAGTACCCGGGAGAGCAATAGCGAGACTGCAATACAAAGACACGGAAACAATTACATGTTTAGTCTCAAGGTGATGTGAGGGGCGTTTTTTTTTTTTTTTTTTTTTTTTTTTATAGTGCAAGTTAAATATAAATTGCTCGAAAATGGCGGGAGGAAATCAAATCCATCAATATTATTTTGTTAAAACATCAGATTACCCTCCAAGAGCGCAGGATAGGCTAGTGTTAACCCTTTGAAGTTCCAATCCCGCATTTCATCTCTTTTGTTTTACTGGCTATTATTAGACGATTTTTATTAAGATTAACATTTATATATGGAAGTTATAATTCTCACATATCCTTCCTAAGCTGTACAAAATCGTCAAATGATAATCTTAACCCTTGTCTAGCAGGTGGTCTGTGGCCGTTTTGGGCCTTTTCAGGCCATTCTGACTGCTATATCAACCATCAGCATGAAAGGAACTGTATTGTGCCGAAAACTAGGCGGAAATCGCTACACAATGACACCACATACAGCTACGTAGCACTCGTGGAGCCCTGACAGTGTTACCTCAAAGATGGAAGTTTAGCGGATTTTGCTACATTGTTCACTTTTTGCGAACTATTGGTCACACTGTCATCCTCCCGTGCGGTGGGGGAACTGGAGTTAGTGTGGGCCGGGAGGCCACAGATGTCGGACGTATGGTTCATTACTGTTCTACCCATTTTCACTCGGTTTTCACCCATTTTTCACCCGTTTTTTGCCAGTTTCTTTAACTCGACATAAGTCGCGCGCCGCTAGACAAGGGTTAATAAGCTGTTAAAATGCGTCATAATCTTCAAAGCGTTAAGGAATGTTTGGAATATTATTGTTATACCAGGGTTTTTACCAGGTTTTGAGATTGGATTTGGTAGGTTCTAATTGACTGGAGAATTCGAAATCACCTGACACATGCATAGAATACAAAAAAGAGGATACATATAACACCGAGTAAGCTTATGAACAATTGTTTTATTTACGTAGCTCTTAACCCCTTATTAGCGGGGCCCGACTTAAGTCCGTATCATAAACTCTGGCCTATGTGGCGGGGCCCGACTTTAGTCTGTATGCAATTTTTGAGCAATAATGGCTCTGAGAGAGAGCGGAGCGATGGGAGGAGCGTAGGGCAGCTCATGACCGCTCGGCACGGACCCCGCGCGACTACTGACACCTACTCCACACACATCCACCCTCCCTCCCTCACCACACAGGGAAATATGTAAGGAAATTACCGTATTTTAGGGTTTTTGCACTCGTCTTGCACGATCGTTGCAAGAGAACGCGTGGTCATAGGAGGATGGTTCTGGTGTCATTGGAAAGCTCAATTAACGCCCTTTCAGGGATACATAATTGTATTACGCTCTGGCTCTTGTTTATGCATGAAAAAGAGCACGGAAACAAGGCCATTTAGGGTAAAACCACCCGCTGGGCGGTACATAGAAGTTACCGCCTAGGCCGCTCGTAAGGTGTCAATTAATGAATTAAACATGAATGAGTAGGCTATATCAAGATTATAGTAATTATATAGATACATACAACAACATACACTGTCCTAGCACGTTCGAGGATCTGGATGGAAAGCAGGTATACAATCGGTATTTAAATTAACCTCTTATTGAACTCAGTAACTATTGACGAAACGTTTTAAGTCGTGACAGGAATAATATAAGTCAACATCTATTTATGACGAACTCTATACACTTATACACTTGACGAGAATTTCAATATTAGATCGATGGTGACTCTTACTCACCACTCTCACCACTACTCACTCTTACATTAACACTTATACACTGGTGAGTACAAGGTAGAGTAAACTATTATAGACTCTTACACATATATTTACACACTTTTAAAACACTAGTGGGAAGTTAGACAGAGTCGATACATGTGGATTCTGAATTTACAAACTGAAGCGTAATTTTAATAGAGTCACTGGGTATGGATTTTAACTTTGTTTCCACACTGTCGCATTAGTGCAGGTGTTCTTAAAGTAGTACCTCAATACCCCCAGGGGGTATCGAAACCGGTTCTTGGGGGTATCCAAAAAGGTATCTTGGGAAAATATTAAATTAATAATTTCGTGCACTGAATGGTGACTATGACTAACTGGCAACTACGAGTAGGGAGTGACTAACTGGCAACTGAATGAGCACAAACAGGTTGACTTGGAGTTGAACTTTGGGGTATCGGGGCTGAAAAACTTTAAGAACCACTGCATTAGTGGGACTATTAAGCAGAGTCAATATTTGTGTACTCTGAGTTTATTATATCACAGAGTAAATTATTAGAGTCAATAGATGGGGACTCTAATTTTGGTTCAGCACTTTCGCACTAGTGAGAATAGAGAGAGAATCGATCATTAAGTATTCTCGGACATATTCCTCGTCACTGGTATCAACTTATTCTGTGTTTCAATATTTACTCCTATATCAATACTGGTAATTGGAGTAGCACTGAGTTGAGTATAGCTTGGGTCTTTTGCATTTCCGTGGGCCGCCCAGATTTGCCCTGTTGTGTGGATCAGCTAGGTGAGTTACAGATGGGTTAATGGGTATGAGGTCTTGAATGAAGTTTATCTAGGTTATGACCATATAGATACTTCATCGGACTAACGCGAGTAGGTATAGTAGCGAACTAGGATTACTCGACTGTCATGACCGTTCTATTAACCGGTGGTGAAGTTCTGTTCAGGTACTCTTTTGGTGGGGTCTTTAACCCTTAACTGTCGGCGCACAACATAAGTCGAGTTAAATAAAGCTGGACTATGTGGCGGCGCTCGACATAGGTCGTGTGGCAATTTCAGCACGTAATGTTGCTGAGAGAGAGAGACAAGTGGTGGCAGGAGAGTAGCAAGCGTATGACTGCTCCAGACCACCGCGGCGAACCTACTGACACGAATCCCACCTCCTCCCTCCCTCTCTCACTCGCTATATACGGAATTGTATGGGGAAAGTGCCTAATTACATGCTTTTTGCACTCGCGTTGCACGGTTGTTGCAAGAAAACTAGCCATCATAAAAGGATCATTATGGTGTCATTCGAAAGCTCTGTTTATGCCCTTTCAGGGATAGATACTTGTTTTACGTTCTGGGTCTTATTTAGGCATGAAAATGATCACGTAAACAGCCCTATTTTGGCTAAAAACACCCCGCTGGGCGGTACATATAAATAAACCGCCTAGGCCGCTAATAAGGTGTTAATATATTGTCTCAAATGCCATGGCAAAAAGGACAATACATCGGGCTAACGCAAGTGTTTAGTAAGGTCATGACCATTACTATTATAATGTAAAACTTGCAAAATAAACAAACTAAAACTTATACGAACACAGTAAAACGACAAAACAACTAATCAAAATTGCTATGTGGAAACAACGCTTAAGTAAAACAATAATTTATAAATAAGAGAACACAATCCACCACATAGGGTGTACATCACTACATGAGCAAGTTAATCTGTTTCCCAAGCAAACTAATCGCACACATAACAACGCACTATCGTCACGTTCAAGGAATTAGTCAATTTGGGAAGTCGGGGACGTTCTGGTAAATTTTACTAAACTCTGCATGAATAAAGAAGCTCGACTACCAACTGACCGTTGTAAGAGGTTCAGAAAACTCGGGGCGGTGTTTAAACCTTTCAATTGCAAAGGTTCAAGAACATGTCGTTGAACAAGTGCACTAAGGACTTCTTTTTGCAGAGTGCCAGTGAAGGTATCTCGCAGAGCCCTGAACTATTTCAGAGATACTGATATATCGAGTATCCTGAGATATTTGTGGAGGTACAGTTTTAATAGTAATTTGCGGACATGTCCGACAAGAATATTATTAAAGATGTAGCCGTTTTTTGGATCTAAATGTTAATACAATACCATGGTATGTATAACAATAATTCCTCAATAGGATGTTTTAACTTCACAGACTTCTCAGGAAACTAGGCATGTCATAATATTCCTTACTTGAAAGGGAGGGTAATTTTAGGACTTTCATGAAAGCCCTAGAATTGTTTGTCTTGTTCAGATTTCTTTGGGGTACTGACGACTTTTGCTGATATATCCCAGTACAGGTGTTCGGGGCTCAGAAGGTCACAAGTCCAGGGGGGTGGAACTAGGGGGATTAGGAGTGGTCCCTAGATATTCGTGGGCAGCTGATTAGGCCTCTGGGTGGAAGAAAGGCGCAAGTGGTTCCTATCCTGGTGGTGGTATAGGTCCTTCTGTTTCTGGCTGAATAGTATTCTTCCTTTATGCGTGTTTTGGGCTGCTGTTATCATAGGAATATTCTTGCCTGGTGTTGTTGGACGTTCGGGTGTAATGGTAGAAATTCTGGAGTCTCGTCGGGTGTGCGTAGACGGTGTGGGAGAAGTATTATTTGTTGTTTTGTTGCGGGTAATATTTCTGGATTTCTGGTGATGATCTTGAATGTAGGCCTACACGTGTTTTGGCTATGTGTGTGCCTTTTGTTGTTGATGCTCTGGTGTTGTTATTCTTGGCCCTGGTGTGTACGTTCTTGCTCTTGTCCTTCTTCTCAGCGATGTTGGGTAATTTTGGGATATGGGGCATCTTGCTTAGTTTATTGTTTATTTCTTTAGTCCTCGTGGTTATGGTGTTTATTTTAGTTTCTCCTTTGCTTTCTTTGCGGACGCGTTTTCTCTGGTGTTCGGGGCGGTCATCTTGTCCTTGTTGTTGATTATTATTTATTTTTTATTTTATTATGATTGTTTCTTCTGTTGTTATTTGTATCTTCTTCCTGGATAATTTGGCTTTGTCTTTCCCTTTCTCGTTACTCATGTTGATGGCGTGGGGGACTGGAATGTGGGGGCTCTTGTTTAATTTCTTCTTTATTCCTTCTGCTTTCTTTGTGATTGTTTTTGGTTGAGTTTTTCCTGCGTCTTTGTTCTTAGGTCGCTTTCCTTGTTGTTTTGTTTCATGTTCCTCAGGGATTTTCGTTTTGCAGATTGTGAGGGTCTTCGTTATTTGTGGTATTTTAATTATATTACTGTATCCTGTTCCAAATAGGTAGGCCAGATATCGTGAATTCAACCTCTGTAACTAAAAACAGGGCTAGAGCAAATGGGCTGTAAATTTCCACACCTATTCCCCGACTGACCCTGTCCAAATGGTAGAAATACTAGCTCGATTACTGTAGTCATTTGTGAGGTAGAGAGGTTAATGTTCAAGAGTTTTGCCCTACTTACTTGGAACAGGGTATAGCAACAAACTCACCCAATAGAAAGGCGATGTCATACGAGCGATTTTTCCTGCAATTTTTTATGAGCAAGTTGTTTTTTCTCTCAATATTTAGGGGTTCTTTCGCATTAGTTTCTATAGCCCATTAATTTTGAAGAGTTTAAGAAGTGCGTCCCATTAGTTTGGCTATTTTAAGACCTTTCGCCCAATGTCTTGTCAATTCTAAGACCTTTCATGCCATTTGCGTGTCGATTTATATTCCTGACGAGCAATAGCGAGCCTGCAATTTAGGAAGAACAGATCTTTAGCCGGATCATTTTTCTACCGAAAAATGCACAAATTATGTCCGAAACGAGATTTTGAGGGTATTATTCTTAAGCTTGATGGAGGTCTAGGAAGGAAACAGAAAGGTACAAATATATAAATAAATTAATCTCCCCTTAAGGGTGAAGATTTAGTCACCCCTGAAGGAAGATTTAAATACATATGATATGATATTTGCATACATTTGTGTCATATATTAGTATCTTCAGTTACAAAGAGAAGTGATGTCAATGTTTTTCATTTCCGGTTGAAAGAAAAAAAAAAAAAATCCACCAAGAAAATATTACCAAGATTATATTTTCCGTCACTTTTTATCCCACCTTATATAATTTAACGTTTATATACTCCCAGTCGGACTCGAACCTCCGACATTCAGAACGAGTGTCCAAGCTTTAATTGTTATATACTCCAATTTATCCAACTATTATTCCTTGAATTACTTATGTACAGGGGTACAGATATATTATTCTTTTATTCTAATAACCCTAGTATAACAACTCATATTATTAAACATTGTATTTTTTGTCTCTAATACAACTCATGTAGACAGAGCCTGGCATATACAAGTTGACCAAAAGGGTCGTGGGACTCACCTATGTCAGGGCCGTAGTCATCAAACCCTAGTCGCCGCACATCACGTGATAGGGGGCATGTATACCGCGTAATGGTTCAGTGGAAAGTTTATCTAAGGTGTGTCACATTATTGAGACCACACCCAGGTACGTCATCTTTGACAGGTATTGGTTGAGATGGACACGTAGACTGGTAGTGAGTGGTTTTACGTCATACAGAGGGCGTAACCCGAGATGATATAAACCGGACTTTCAGAGCTGGAGGGTAGAAACGATTAACCCCTCAGTTGTGTACAATCACGGGGTTAGAGGCCAGCTGTGTAGTGAAACATTAGACTTTGGATTACTTGGATTACTTTTACTTATATACTTAACCATTCTACATATTAGTGCACTTCTGAATAAGTCTTAAGATATCGTATATCAAAACTATTGTGAATTATTCTCAAGTTTCAGTTACCTGATACTAATTATTATACATTGAATTATTAATTATTCTCCGTATATGTCGGAGATGGTGGCAGCCTACAGAGAGCTCATTAATCACAGTAGCTCTAATAACACAACCATTACATGGTGTCCCAGCGGTGGTCCTTTTACAACAGGCCACGCTCACGTGTCGATTAATTGACCGCAAACGCTACTAAAAGTATTTAATTCAAGTCACTGGAAGTCTGTCAAGTAATTTATTTCACTTAATACGGCTGGCTGTAGGAGCTCGCCAACTGGCGACTCTGGCAACTATTAATGCCGATGCCCTAAACAAGTGCGGAGTTGGTCGCAATTCGTCATGATCTTCTAGTAGCGGAATCCTGGGAATCCTCAACTTTGTCTGAAGGAGGGACTCGAGTCTTCATGGAAAGGGAACCTACGTGTGGAGAGATTGGTCGTACCTTGGAGGATCAAGTTTGAGTGACAGTGGTTTGAGGACGAGTTCTTGACGGTGCCGGGAGAGGAGGCACTCACTGTGTTCCAAGGTCAACACTACCGCGCCATAAACCACAACAACACGACCACGCCGTTACCCAAAACAAAGTCAGACATTCAGACTCAGTTGCCTATTGACTGTGTTTGAGTGTGGATCGCATAGCTGTTTGGAGTGACATTGAAGAGGTAACGTGTTCCTGGAGGCCTTAAGGGGAGATTTCTACTCGAGGGATTTTTTTCTGGATCCCTTTCTATCTCATGTTTAGTCCCATTGCTTTTGATATTCTAAGACGTTCGCCCCATTATTTTGACGATTTTAAGAACTTCCGACCCATTTCTGTCAATTTTAAGACCTTTCGTGCCATTTAGGTGTCGATTTTATCCTGGCAAGCGTTAGCGAGCCTGTTATTTAAGAGGAACCGGCTTTCAGCCGGGAAATTTTTTCTACCGAAAAATGTAAAAATTTATTTTGAAAGGGGCTCAAGGGGGTGTAATCTTAAGCTTGATGGATATCTAGAGACCAAACTAAAACCCTCCCCTTAAGTGATTCTTTCTAATCAAAATTACACCAATCATAATTCAATAATTCTATAATATTATTCAATTGTGTAATTAATTTTTGTTGTCTCTGTCTTCTAATTAATTATTTGTGCAAAATAAGGTGTATTTAGAACCAGGAATTGTTGAGCTGTGTTTTACAGGAATTATTTATCATTTGAGGATTTTATATATTATATGTTTGTCAAGTTGAGAATTCCACACGTCATTAAAATGTCTGTTAACGAAAAGACCTAAGATTCCCACTGTCGTCCCAGTTGTTCTCGAATTATCTGATATAAAGGAGGATAGCGAATTTTCAGACGACTATTGGAGCGATTTTGAAAATCATTATTCAGAGATTGAACCTCAAGCGACTCCTAGTATTTCGGGGATTCCTAATTTGTATCAAAATGTTAATCAGGGTGTGTTGAGAAGCGGCGCTTATTGTGATACAACTCCTTCCTACATCACCCCACTGCCTAATATAGTAATTCCCAGACCTCCCGAAGATAACGTCATTATGTCTGGAAATGAACCCCAGGCTTTTCATTTAAATGTAACCCATGGACAAGCTTTAAAATCGTTCACTGGTTTGGAAGAACACAGCAATATTTGTTCAGTCTTGGATAGTGTAGAAACGGAAATAGCGGCAAAAGGTATTACACAGGAGAGGGCCAAAGTTGAAATTTTTCGCTCAAAAATTGACAAGGGTAATACTCCGGCTGGATACCTTTTGGCATGCGATGACCTTAGCAATGCTAAGACTTACAATGAGTTTAGAGTAAAGTTCCTTGAGAAGTTCGGATCTTCAGCTAATGGGGAATTTGCAAAATTCCATGATTTTGCCGATCAGCTATTGAAGCAAAGGAAAAATCAGTCGGTGGATACATTATTGGTGCAGTGTTCACAATTCGCAAATTGTATGTCGCATGACCTAGTTCGTCACACCTGCTTTGAGGACAGTAAAATAACATTAGAACAGCTGAGCAAGTTACTGGGTTATGTTATGCTAGTTAGTGCCTTGCCAAACACCATGAAACCGATCGCAAGGCAAATTGAGTTCCCCCCCACGATGTCTCTCAATAAATTCTCAAAGGAACTACGGAAGCCTTGTGATACTAGTGATATAACCACCGAGCAAATTCAGTTTTCGTGTGCTGCCGTTAGGAATTCCTTACCTGTTTCCTCAGCTCAACCTGGGCCAAAACAGAATCAACCTAATAGAAATTCCCAACCACATAGAAATCCCCAGAACAGTTCTCCTCCCAAATACCAGAAACCCGCACAGGTAGGTCAGAGTAGACAGCTCTTAAACATGGTTATCAGAGCAATGGCGGTCGACCGCAGACCCGAGCGGTGGCGGTCAGGGCGCGCAGAGACCGGCGATAATGGTTGGCGGCGCAAATGGTCAACACAGGGATGTTATGTGTTTTTATTGTGGTATATGGGGGCACATTGTTCCTCGTTGTAACATCAAAGCCAAAGAGCTACATGAATATACGGCAGGTAAGCAGCCTTTCTGTCGTAGATGCAAGAATAATGACCACAGGACTGGAAATTGCCCGGAAGTGAAGGTCGATATGGACGATTGGAGGGCGAGTCATCCTAGATCGGGGGAAACTTACGACCGCACCCAAGCAAATCAGACGTAAAACATCAATGTACGCAAACTCCGGTATTCCCTACTTTAATAATAAGTGCGCTCATGCATTCACCTGACTGCATATTTTGAAGTCATGTGTAAATAATGCAGATATAAGTGTTTTAATAGATACGGGTTCTCCTGTGAACCTCATGTCTAGCTCTGCATTTAACAAATTGAATCATGATGATTCGTTAAATCTTGAATTCCCGGATGTTAATTTTCAGAGTGTTTCAGGGGATAATATTTCAATATTGTGGGTTACCTACTTACCGATGGCATTGCATGAGGACTTGGATTTAATGACGGAGAAAGTGTAACGTTGTAGAAGGGTTCAACATCTCGTCGGACCTTCTGTTGGGTTTTAAGACAATGAAGGACCGAAAATTTATTATAAGTTGTGAAATGAATGGTGTATCTATTGAAGGTACTTTCATTGAGGCATCATCTAGAGAGTTTACAATTTGTGTCAAGGGGTATACGTAAGGGCGTTGTGAAGAGTGGTAAACCTTTCCATGCGAAGCGTCATACATCTGGTGGTAGGGTCGGGGGTGCCCGACGCCGGCTCGTCTACGCGGACACCTCCGCAATCCCCGCCACCGATAATAGATTGCATGATTATTTAGAACAATCTATGAGGGATTCTAATATTCTCATTCACTGTAATACTATCATTGAACCGCATTCTGCGAGGGTCGTTAGCGTTTATGCAAACAATCTTAAGAGTACAGTAAATTCTATTGTTTTATTACCGGATACCTCGGCGATTAAGGGTATTGCGTTTGCCCAAGCGCTGCATGAGGTGGATGACACTAATGTTTTTCAAACTCTCATTTTAAATGCCACAAATGGCTTAATGAAATTGTATGCGGATACGAAGTTATGTAATGCTTCCTGTGTACCTTGTAAATTTGAAGAAATTAATTCTCTTCCCGTGGCATCCGTGCGCACAGGGAAATCTCCTGGTATGGATGATAGAATGCGTAGGATTTATGAGGATTTACAAGGTACCGATTTTCCTGAGGCTCAAGGTCCGCTTAAGGCGTTATTGAGGGAATTTAATGAGTCCGTACATTTAAGGGGGGACGCTATGGGGTTTACTGACATTATAGACCATAAAATTGTGTTGAGTGACAAGAATCAGAAGCCAGTTTACCTTCCTATGTACCGCTTGTCGCACAGTCAACGGGAATTGACTGATAAACATGTTTCGGATTTACTTTCTCAAGACGTAATTCAACCATCCACGTCGCTTTGGCGTTCACCTCTTTTCTTAGTCCCGAAGAAGGCGAAGGGGGAGTTTCGAGTTGTGGTAGATTTTAGAAGACTAAATACCATCACGGAGACCGATCATTTCCATATGCCGGCGATACCGGAAATTCTTGCTAGTTTGGGAACGCAGAACAAGGTATTCTCCACCCTCGATCTTTCGAGTGGTTTTCATCAAATCGGGTTATCACCGGAATCAAGACAATATACAACATTTAATTCTCCCTCCGGTACCTTCAAGTACAGGCGCCTTCCTATGGGCCTTAAAAATTCACTTGCGATTTTTCAGAGATTAATGAATAATGTTTTGGCAGGATTGATCGGCCATAATGTTTATGTATATAGAGACGATATCATCATATTTTCTAGAACGGTAGAGGAACATCTTATCGCACTGAGAATTATACTTTCTAAATTAAATGAGGCAAGCTTAAAAATTAAGATCGGTAAGTGTGAATTCTTTAAAAAGAAACTATCATTTTTGGGGCATGAATTAACTCCGGACGGGGTAAATACCACTGCTCAATTAACAAATTCTATCACAACATTTCCTACGCCCACTAACGTAAAACAGTTAAGGCAATTTTTGGGTCTTTCGGGCTATTTTAGGGCATTTATAAGAAACTACGCTAGTATTGCGATGCCCCTAAATATTTTGCTCAAGAAGGACGCTAAATTTTTGTGGGGAGTTGAACAAGAGGGTTCTTTTACTGAATTAAAGGCGAGCTTAACATCTCGACCGACTCTTGCTTTCCCTGATTTTAAGAAACCTTTCTATATTAATTCTGATGCATCATATACTGGGTTTGGGGCTGTTCTTATGCAGTATGACGATAGGGATCTCTTACGACCGTTAGGATTCGCTAGCCGTTCTTAAAACCTGCAGAACAGAATGATTGTGTTACCGATTTAGAAGGTGCAGCGCTAACGTGGGCGTTAAATATTTTTCGTGAGGTAATATATGGTTATGATGTAACTGTTTGGACAGACCATAAGCCTCTAATTAAAGTGTTTGATGATAAACTTCTCACGGGTAGATGTGCCAGGTGGAAGTTAACATTAGCATCATACAATCCTATATTATTGTACGTTGAAGGCAAGCTCAATACAGTTGCCGATGCGTTATCAAGGAATCCTGTTTGTTTAGTGTCTGTCAATGCACTATTGTGCAGTAAAAATATTGCGTTAGACCAACGTAGAGATAGTTTTTGGGGTAAAGTAATTCTTGCTTTGGAATCGGGTGATTTTAGCGACACTGTTCTTGGTCATCCCAACTTAGCAGGTTTTGATTATTTGAATTTTGTAATGCATGAGGGGTGTTTGTACAGAAAGAGGGATTTAAATGACATGGTAATTTTACAACTCGTCATCCCAGATTCGCAAATTAGTACATTATTACCTATTTTACATGAACATGATACAATTGGGCATCCGGGAAAGCTTCGTTGTTTGAAACAAGCTCAGAGAAATTATTATTGGCGGACGATGGAAAAGGATATAGATATATATATTGACTGTTGTTCTACATGCACCACCATTAAGCCTAAGTTGAGCCCGGAAGTGATAATCGGGGAATATCCGATTCCGGCGTATCCTTTCGATGTGGTTGCTATAGATTTATTGAAACTTCCATTGACTGACGCCGGCAACCAATATATTATGCTCACTATTTGTCACTTTTCACGGTATGTCGTGTTATCATTGTTGCAGGATAAAGAGGCGAAATTGGTCACTAATAATTGTTTAGCGGACGTCGTGTGTACATTTGGTTGTCCTAATACAATTATAACTGATAATGGTACAGAATTTTGTAATTCTAGTATGACGAAACTATGCGATGAATATACCATAGATCATGTCACTGTTTGTCCTCATTCACCCCAGTCAAATGGCTTGGCTGAACGCGTTAATCAATCTCTTATCCGTGCACTTCGCGGCATATTATTAGATCGTGATCCGAGTACTTGGGATTCAGTTCTTCATTTTGCAGAATCGACACTAAATTGTTCGATAAATTCCTCGATTACAGATTCGCCGTACTTTATTGTTTTCGGTAGAGATATGAGACTTCCTCACAATTCGTTGGTTCAATCTAATTATCCTGTTTATAACTGCGATGATTACGTTTTATATCACTTGACTAATGTTCGGTCTATTTATAAGACCTTACGCAGTTCTCTGTCGAAATGAAGACATGATGAATGTGGCGAATAAACGTAAGAGGGATGCTAATATTAATGTAGGTGATCTGGTTTATTTAAGGGAATTTTACGCTAAAGATAAATTACAACCTGTTTTCGAGAGTCCTTACCGAGTAATTTCAGTCGACAGGAATAGTACTGTTATCAAACACTTAGAAAAGGGCGTTGAGAAAAGGGCTCATGTGAATCATTTAACCTGACAAGCGCGATATAGACCTAGGTGCTAGGGTAGTTATTTGTGCATTTCTAGCCCTGGATTCTGACAGAATTCGTTATATTTACAATATAAACCATTATTTGTTTTCGGTATGCTTTTATTTTACATATATGATGTATATATGAACCTTCAAGAGTGCTAAAATAAGTGGGAAAAGCATTTGGGTGGTGAAAAACAAAGATATTGGCCACCCGGTCATAATCTCAGGCGAGAGAGAGCCACAGGCAGCCCTCCCCTCTCGCTGTCTGGGAGTCAACTGAGACGAGCGGGGCGGTGTGTGCCGGTGTCTGGGTGTTGCATAACGATCTTTTATGCAACCCACTTGTGCTACATTATCGCGGGAGAGAAAAATAACCGATAAATGATGATAATAAGTGGATAAATAGGTGATAATTGAGGAGGGGGGGGAGGGGGGAATAAGGTGGGGAAGGAGGGGAGGGGGAGGGGTGAGAACACATGGATGAGTACTAGAGGGGAATTATCTCACCTAGAGACAAAATCCTTTGTTATGATAGGCCCTTTTTTTTTTTGGTTCTGCTTCCGTGAGGCCTATCGCGTTCCCTATAGGACGCCTTCCGTGAGGCCTATCGCGCTTGCCGGGTTAAAACGTGTAATGCGCACTCTACCTGGCTACGAAGATATCTCTGTTGAACACAAACCGTTGAGTCCTAGGAATATTAAAGGACGTAAACGGCCTAAAAAGACAAATGTTGCTCATAAATATAATGTAAGATCGAGTAATGTTGTTTTTGTTAAAGAGGGAAGTAATTTTGTAGCTCAATGGTGGGTTGAAAGTTTGGGAATTAATTTGGATTCATTTTACATGTAAATTGTTAGTCATCATATTTTTTGGTTCCTCAGATGGGTGTCGTAGGAAGGATTGTGGGGCGCGTCTTGGTATATGGATACTGGGATGGTTGGCTGGGCAGCTACGCACTGTCGCCGCTAGCGCAGGCAATCCTGTCAATCTCACTCGGTCGGGGTTGATTATGAGACCAAGGTGACGTTGTAATAGTATCCGATGTGGTAGGATCTTTCATGGATATGTCATACTTAACTAAGATTAAACGTGGATGTGGTAGTGTTTCGGAGGATGTCATAATCACGAAGGATATGTTAGACAAGCTACAGGATTTGACTAAGCACTCTAATACTCAGACTTTGGATTTACTTAATTTAATGCGCTGGAAGCAGTCTGAGGTAGATCATGTTTTTCGTAATGCAGAACCTGACTCACTCTCTCGCCGTAAACGGGGTTTGATTAATATAGGTGGTAAGCTACTTGGGGGCTTGTTTGGCCTCGTGACTGAGGAAGAATCTGTTGAGAGTAAAATTGAGGATCTTTCTGTATATTTGGAGAAACAGAACAGGATTATGTCTACGAACAACATGAATTTGCAGAGTATGGTGAATACTGTTACTGATATGAGTTCGTTTCTTAATGATGTGCAGATTTCCCTCAATGCATTAGAGAGTAACGTAACGTTCTTTGAGGAGCTTGATGTGATATCCACTCGTATTGACACTTCATAATTATTATGTCTACTATTTTAGGGGAAGGATTTTGAACGCTATATGCATGCTTTATTTCACGCGGAGAATGGGCAAGTGACATCTGACTTACTTTAATTGGCATTTGGTACCTGTAGTGGGTCATTCAGAATTAGGGTCTTATTACCGTTTTCTCGAGGTGTATGTGAGTCACGGTAAATTTCTTATTTTGATCCATTTTGCATCTGACATGATTTTGTCTTGGTCTGAAATTATACCTTTTCCGGTAAAATTTCATATTTCCTTGCTCACTATTAATTTTCCTTCCGAGAATTTGCTGGTTTCGAAAGGGAAGTATACAGATGAATACTATTCGTTACTGAGTTCCTCCACTGTTCATGCGGTTTGTCACATGGCTCTCGGCTTGTTTACTATTTGCCCGGCGTCTCCTGTTCCTTTACTGCCGATGAATTCTAACAAATGCGTTCAAGCTATTATTGGCAATGCCGATGTTCTGGATTATTGTAATTTCACTCCGGTTCAATTCACCCATTCGTTCACGTTCACATATTTAATACTCACTTTCTTTATTTTGTGAATGCTTCAGAATTACTTATTACTTGCCCGGACAGAGTACCCTTTCATAAATCATGTATTGGCCAAGTTTATGTAAGGGACTCGTGTCTGTTGGTTTCATCTCATCTTACTTTTTACCCATCATTCACTCACATGCTTTCGTTCACAGAACAGGATATTTTTTTTTGGTAGCGTTCCGTCTGAAGTAAACATTACAAACAACTTTTCATTTCCTAAGATAATTTCGCGTGAGATTGAAACTTTGGAGCTGATAAACACATCCATGGATATGTTGTCATTTATACATTTCGTCGCCCGGAATACATCTAGCCTCTCCCACTGTTCACTGGTCTTGTCTTGTTTATTTTCATTGTCATTTTCCTTACAATTTCCAAGAACATTGAGGGTAGGTTGACAAGGATTGAGATTATTCAAACTGTTAAGACATAAATTGTTTTCATTATGTAGAGGGCAGTAGAGGACTGTAAACAGACCTGTGGTATTTTGGTTGGTCCGATTGATTCCGTGTTTAACTTACTTTACATAATTTTTGTTTGTATATTGGAATTTTTCTTTTTCAGGTTTTCTGTTTTCAGAATTGTTTTTATATAATTTTATTCTGAATATTTTTGGGGGGTATATAACTATTTTGCACAATTGATTTAATATTGCATATTGCATAAAATCTGATTGGTTTAATTTTCTTTCCTTGTTATTTCATGTTGATAACCAGATTTAAAAAAAAAAATCTATCTCTTTCTTTTCCTTATTATAAGCTTCATCGTAGTGTTTATCTATACTGAAAATTAGTTACACTCTACTTCTACAGCTTCGTCACAGTGTTATCAATATTGAAACCTAGTATTGTAACTCTTGAAACACGAGTTATCAATTTTAATTTAAGTGTTAATTTAGACTATAACCTACAATTTATTGTATTCATATTTCCGAACAACTAATGACTGGATAGAATTTCGATCAAAGACATTGATTGAGTGATGTGGTAATTGGTGGATCCTATCAAGAGGACGATAAACTTTCTCTGCATTTCTTCAATTATGTTCGATATTGCTCCTATGTTTTTATTTGTTTAGGATATATATACACTTCTATATATATAATCTCTTTATATTTTTCATTATGTATTTTTTTTTCTTCCAGATTCTTCTTAATTTTAAATTCCTTTTACATAATGGGTTTTCAAACTTCAAAAATCTTACAAAAAAATCACAAAAACGAGGAAAATGTTTTCTTAATACTTTATTTACTTTCTATTATATTTTGTTTGGGAGTAATTTCAGTGGTAGAAATTATGTCTCTTATTTTTAAGGGGGGCGTGTTATATACTCCAATTCATTCAACTATTATTCCATGAAATACTTATGTACAGGGGTACAGATATATTATTCTTTTATTATAATAACCCTAGTATAACAACTCATATTATTAAACATTGTATTTCTTGTATCAAATACAACTCATGTAGACAGAGGGGCGCCTGGCATATACAAGTTGACCTAAAGGGTCGTGGGATTCACATATGTCAGGACCGTACTCATCAAACCCTAGTCGCCCCACATCACGTGATAGGGGGCATGTATACCGCTTGATGGTACAGTGGAAAGTTTATCTAAGGTGTGTCACATTATTGAGACCACACCCAGGTACGTCATCTTTGACAGGTATTGGTTGAGATGGACACTAGACTGGTAGTGAGTGGTTTTACGTCATACAGAGGGCGTAACCCGAGATGATATAAACCGGACTTTCAGAGCTGGAAGGTAGAAACGATTAACCCCTCAGTTGTGTACAATCACGGGGTTAGAGGCCAGCTGTGTTGTGAAACATTAGACTTTTCCATACTTGGATTACTTTTGCTTAAATACTTAACCATTCTACATACTGTATTAGTGTACTTCTGAATAAGTCTTAAGATATCATATATTAAAACTATTGTGAATTATTCTCAAGTTTCAGTTACCTGATTCTAATTAGTATACATTGAATTATTAATTATTCTCGGTATATGTCGTATATGTCGGAGATGGTGGCAGCCTACAGAGAGCTCATTAATCACAGTAGCTCTAATAACACAACCATTACATAATCCACTACTCCACGATGTGAGAGTGGAGAGGCGTTGTAGTGGATTAAAGCTTTGACACTCGTTCTGAATGTCAGAGGTTCGAGTTAGGCTGTGTGTATATAAAAAATATATTTGCTCATGTGTATTTGTGAGATATACTTGATAATATTACGTGGTTTTATTTTACATCACTGACAAAGAGGTAACTGTTCTTGCACCGTCCTTGCACTGTCTTGTTATCGTCATTTTGTTGTCGTTTTACAGTCGTGTGTTGATGTGGTACCATCGGTGTGTGTCGGCAATGAAGCCATGCAGCCGATGGTGCAACAACATTGTCTCGACAATACCGACGGTCCAACGATTTTGCCTCGATGGCGATGGCGCAAGGATGGCACACCGACGTTTAATGGGGCACGACCGTCGGTCAACATTTTGAGCATATTAAAAAAATGCTCACGCCTTGCCAACACGTGGGGATGCTGCTAAGCTGTCCCAGGAGTCCAGGACACCACCAGGAATACCCCGACCCCGCTTAGGATTGTGCCACTTTAGTCAATGCATGGGGATCAAAATCCTGCGTGAATCATGTGTGAAGTAGCCTTTACAGTAATACTGATGTCTCCCTGTCCCAAGATCCCAGGTCAGTTTCAGGTGCGAGGTACTGCTGACGACGGTGTAGAAGATTTGGGGCCATTGGTTCACATCATGGCTATGGTCATGGCTGCTCTCAAAACATGGTCAGAACTATTACTCTTATTATCCCATTCAGTAATGGTGACATCATAATCATTATATTCTGGCATCTGTTAGACTTAACCGGTTTTATTCAGCTTAGGAAGGATGGTTACCCGCTAATAGATTACAGACTATCTCGGTTAATCCTTTTAGCTACCCAGTACTGCATATCCTTCCTAAGCTTCTTTACTTCATCAAAATGCAGCTGAAAGGAAAAACAAAAAGACGTCGCCGGTACTTTTTGAGCGTAATTTTTTTGGCACAATGAATAGAAACACCGTTTGAGGAGGAGCACTATATTGACATCATTCGGCAGATAGGTTCTTCAGGTTACTGACCTAAAGAAGCTATCAGTGAAACGTTGTCAATAAAGTGCTCCTCCTCAAATGGTGTTTATATATATATATTTTTTGTTTTTTTTTGTATTTTTTTGTATTTAACTCTAAGAGTTCTAATACTATTAGGATTGGAATAATTTGACAGTTGTTTGGAGTTTGTAGTTATATTTGAGGTAAAAATCCCACCAGCCAATCAGAAGGTGGGATTTCGTCAGGTAAATCACACCAAATCTGCCGCACGTTCACAATAGCAATATGTACTAAGTGAATATACAAATAAATGTTTATGATACTAGTAGAACATATAAATAATCAGCATGTTAGTACTAAAGCATATAGATAATAATACACAGAGAGGTTCAGTCTCAAATACAATAAATAGTGTCTTGATAGAAAACGGGGAAATGCGAGGTCAGTTTCCACCTAGGGTAAATAGCAGTTACTGATATGGCATACACGCAGCACTGAAGGGCTATGTAAAATAAGACACTATTTGACTATTGAATAAACGTTAATTTAATTCAACATGGACAGGAGATTAAAATCAAATAACTCAAAGAGTAACAATTATGAATATAAATTCATAAACTGGTTAAATATATATATTAGTAATGTATGAGTAACTGAGATTTCTAGTCGGCGGACAAGTTAATGCGACTCGACAACGTTGAATTAAATATAACTCAAACGATACACAAAATGAATTTTACTTCAAAAAGCGTGATTATAATAATAATAGTCTTAATGAGAAACTGAATGGTAAAACACTCTGTGAACAATTTATCTATGAATTATGTACCCAATGATGATATTACATAAAACAAGATCTATGTAAGTGTTCATTGCTTATTACGTGTAAATATAGGTGTTTCTATTCCCGAACAAATATATGTATAATTCTCCATAAAGAACATAGGATCCTATATTCGAAGAAATATATATATATATCTTTATCCCACAGACAGAAGTGTATATGTTCTCTCTAAGTCGGGAAACGGGTAACTAGCAGAAGAGAAGAATAACAATCTTCGATAATTAAATTACGGTGAACCTTACTATATCAAGTTAACCCTTAGTTGTAATCATCGTTACTAATACTTAAATAAAGAGCACTTTAAAAATGAGAAGAAAGATAGAAGCCTGGTAGCGAGTCAGGCAAACATATGGTCTCGGTCATAGGTGTCTGGCAGTTGATGACAGGGCTCGTCACTGGCTTCACACGCCACAGGTAGGATTTGCCTTTTCTTCTTCTTCTCTCTTCGGGATCACTTCTCTTTGCACTAGTTTGTTTGAATCGTTTATACTGGATGGATCTGGCTATATCCAGTAAGGTAGATATTTTACCTTTACTTAAGGATATTCTAGATCTACGAATCCTTCTATAGAGAATATTCCTAAAACATTGCCCTAGTTTTGCCTAACTTTCCCTTGATTCGGTCAGGTAGTAACTCTTTTATTTCTTGAATCAAAGGGCTTGTCTTTTGGGATAACATAGGCATGGTAGAAAGGTGTTTTTGACTTCTTGTGAGGTTATGGGTCGCACTAAAAATGTGCAAGGTAGGTGTCCTAATATGGGTGGACATACTTGATTTATGTATATTAGTTTTATCTTTATACATAGTGCATTGATGTGTTGAAATAGGAATTTATGTTTAGTTTAGTTTGGGAAAAATTTGCAGGTTAGATGATGGTGATTAGTGAATAATGTAGGTAAGGACATTCGGCTTGTTTGTTATCACTAGTGGTTCACTTTGGCAAATTATCATCAGTCTGTATGGAGTGATATTGAGGGTGCTGATGCGGTATTTGCATAAATAGCTCCTCGTTATATTTGACCTCTGAATGGGGCAGGTAAGGGGTGACAGGTAGGAGCGCGTTTTCTCTCTGGTACCTCGCTCGATCTCGTTGAAGTTGAGTCGGTTTGGTGGAGGGTTTAGTTCTTATCTGTTTAGTCTTTATGCTAGCAATTCTGCATGGGGGGAATTAATTATTATTTGAAGGCGGGAGCAGCTGCTTAATTGGCCTTGGCTTTTGATGGTAAGGTCCCGTATTTACTTTAGGCTTGGATATGGCTTGTTGGGTTGAGGAAAAAGGGATTACGGTTTGGGGTAGATGTAGAGAATTCGTAGGTTGTATGGAGGTGATTTGGGGGGAAGGGGTGTAGGTAAATTTGGCTTGTTTGCTAGTCTGGCTGAAGTTGATCTGATCATGATGACCAGTATTGATTCGAGGATATTGAGGGGGTTGTTTAGGATTTTGCATAAATAATTCCTCACTGTAGTCTAACTCTGGGTTGGGTAGATCTTGGTCGAGGGTAGGGGGCGCGTTTTCTATCGAGTTTGTCACGGGGCATTGTTCAAGCTGGGTCTGGGGGGTGGGGAGTATGCTTGATCGTGATTTACCTCTTATGCTAGCAATGCGGCATGACACGAGTGCGTTGCTAGCTGAAGACGGGAGCAGGTGCTTGACTGGTTTTGGCTTTTGTTGGCCGAACCCCGCCAACTCATAATATACAGTATATATATAACTTTCCTTTTGGCATAATTTGAGTAGAATATTGTCTGCAGTCCTGATTTCATTTATGTTGAGGTGAGCACTACCTGTGGGAGGTAGGCCATTTACTTTCGCCTTCAATTTTTGTATGAAACGTATCACCCATGCCGTGACACGCTGTAATCTTTCATAGCTGCTATATCTGTCCCAGTCCCATAACTGCTCGTCATCTTGGGGCACTGTGCCTACGATTTGGGTCACGATACCAGCGGGCTGCTCTTTGAGAACTATGTTTTCTGGCCATCCATCGGGGTTCGGGAGCCAACTAGGCCCATTCCATCACAACGCAGAAGAACTAAAAAACTTAGCAGACACACTCGAGATAAAATATCACTTGGGTTCTCTTTAGTCGACACATACCGGAAATGAGCAGTCGGGACTAGGGCATGTATCTCGTCGATGCGGTTTGTGACATACACTGGTAATTTCTTTTTACTATTTATCCAGTGTAGGGTAATCTGACTGTCACTCCACACATAGGTTTCAGAGATATGAAGTTTATCTTTATAGGCTACCTCAATAAAGTTTACAATTCTTGCGGCAAGCAAAACTGCAGTTAATTCCATTTTAGGAATAGAAAGGGACTTGATTGGCGCAACTTTGGCCTTTGCCATGATCAAATGGCTGCCTTCTGACCCAACAAGATACACAGCAGTCCCATATGTTATACTGCTGGCATCAGCGAATGCATGTAGGGATACAGCATGATCTTATACAACTCTCTGAGCAAACTTAATATGACTACAGAGTACCAGATCATCTACTACCCCCAGCCATTCCGTGTTCAAGTCTTCAGAAAGATCCTCGTCCCAATCCATCTTTAGTCTCCACAATTGCTGGAGAAATATTCTAGACCTTATAGAAACTGGCAATAAAACACCCAAATGATCAAAGAGTTTGGCAGAAAACCTTAAACACTCACGCTTTGTCACATGTTCGACCGGAGTGTACTGAACTCCAAAGGAAAGATAATCAGAAGTTGTCTCCCATACTAGTCCAAGAACTCTCACCAGTTCCTGCTGTTCAGCAGCAACGCTATACTTTGGTAGCACCTTTCTCAGAACAGGACTATTGGTAGCCCATTGACGCAGGAACAAGTGGGCATTGTCCATAACTTCACGAGCCATACCGTATGCACGGACTAAGGGAATCTTCATTGTCCCCCGTACCTTGGAGATTATCGATATATAGCCCGGCCCTAATTTCCTGTACAATCTTTGGGTCTACTTCAACAAGAGAAAAATGTTTTAGAATGGATGCGTTCAGCAGAAACTTGGAGCAGGTAGTGCCAAACAATACAACCTGGAGCCGATAACAATGAAGAGGCGAATCCAGACGAAGAGGATCTTTTGGCCTGATGAACCTGGGTGTAATCTCTGTTGTCTTCATGTAGTTTCAGCATCAAGAAGGTCTTCTCAATGTCACTGACCCACGCATACTGATGCAGACGGAATCTCAACAAGACTTGAGCTAACTCCGGTACTAAAGATGGTCCCGTGTACAGACAGTCATTCAGACTGGGCTTGTACTGGTTAACCTTAGCGGAACAATCAAATACAATACGCACCGGAGTAGTCCTGCTTTCCTTTATGATCCCATGATGTGCCAGATAGTTTCATGACCCAGAGTCATCGAATAGAACCTCCTCAATGAAACCATGTGATAACTGATCAGAAATTACCTGCAAATATTGTATACAAAACCCAGGGTCAGCAATAAATCTCTTCTGGAGTCCTCATAACCTACCCACAGCCAAACCTTTGTTGGTGGGCAACCGTCCCTTTTCTTCGGTCCAGGGCAGACGTACCTGATACTGTTGACTCTCAGGATCATACGTGACTGTCTCCTCATATGTGGTCAAAGCTTGCTGTTCGGCTTGTGAATGCTCTTAAGGTGAGATACCAATATGGTCTAAATCCCACAAAGCACTTAATTCTTTGTGACATGGAAATTGTCCAGTAGACATATATTGATCTACTGGGGTCACTGCCACTTTAAGTATTATAACAACCTCAGTGTTGGAGCTAGATGTGGTTGCCGCATAAGAACCACTAAGGGCATATCCATATTTGGTAGGAAGTAAAACCAAATTTCCTGCCCTTTTGTAACCAGGTCGCACTATGTTGTAGTACTGGTCGGCACCTATTAGTAGCTCTAATTGTGCTGTCTTGGTAATGTATGAGTCGGCCAATTTTATGCCACGACGCTGTAAACTAGTTATTTCAAATTTTAGACTAGTTTCACCCTTGTTTTCGGAGAGATCATCGACAACTTCTGCGTCAAGACGATGAAATCTGCCACGATGTATATACCTTAGTGCTACAACAGGATACTCACGAGAGGTTTGTGTTCCGGTGAAGCCGTGAAGACTCAATTGTTCTGTTCCCTTTGATTCATAAGAAAGGGCAGGTAATACAGAGCTCTTCACGAAAGTCCTCTGCGAGCACTGATCAAGTAGCGATCTGACCTTTACGGTTTTCTTGTACTTACCCTTTACAGTCAGCTGAACTGTGGGTAAAATTACTGTCTGTTTACTTATACTTACAGACATTGTTGTTGAGGTTGTTGGAGTTGTCTCTACTCTATTACTACCACCACCTGCCGAACTCACCTCTCTCTGCTTATGGCACAGGGAGTGAAAATGTTTGCCACGGCAGAATATACAATTCTTAATATTGGGGTTTGTACACCCATTACTACCCTACCGTGTTCACTGGAGAGACACCCGACACAGAGCCGTAGTTGCCTGGCTCTCTTTATTCTGAGAGAACCTGTTTTATATTTAAAGCATTTGTACCAGGGATGATTATTCCTGTTACACAATTTACAGGCAAATCGGCTACTATCGCTCTGTGTCGTGAATGTAGCTGTAGCCATAGGAAGTTCCTTCACAGGGGTATCTTGACCCACCATGTTGTAGAGTTCTGCTTGAAAACACTGTGTAAAAGTCTTATAATCTAGACTCTGATCACCCATCTCCCTCCTAACAGTTTCCTTAACTGGTGATGGCAATTTATTCAATAGTGTCACCACGCAGAATTCCTCTAAACTTACCCTTTGACTAGTCATAGATCGCATCGTACTTTCCATATTGGCGTAAAAAGCCTATAGTTGTGCTGTTTGACACTTAGGTGAGACAAGGTCATGAAAGTTCATGATGTGTGCTGCTTTTACTCTGTCGGGATGCCCGAAGGTCTCCTAAAGCAAGTCCACGGCGGGGGCATAACTTGCACCCTCAACCGTAAAGCCTTCTACCAGTTTATAGGCGTCTCCCTGTAGCTGACCCCTCAAGTACGTCAATTTTTGAATCGCACTTAAATCAGTCCTGTCATGCACCACACATCTAAACATATCTCAAAATCCTGTCCATAATGTGGGGTCGCCAGCAAAGGTCGGCAAAGTCAGGTGCGGCAATTTAACAGCCAATACTTTCTTTACTTCAGACTGATTATGCCTTTCTGGTGTACCCAGTTTCTCCTTCAGAGTAGTGATTATCCCATAGATATCAAATAAGTAGATGGTATCCTCTTGGTTTTCCTTAAAATACTCGGTGTCAGAGGTATATAGCGGCAATAAGACATCTTGATTGGCTTCATAGTTGGCCACCTGTGTCTGCACGCTATGCAATTTTGCCTCGACTTCTACCCGAGTTGCGGTTTCCAAGAACTCCTCTAAATCCCTTGACAGGACGGTTAATGACCCTTTAATGCCTGCCCTACGGCGTTTGCCTTGGGCTAGATCATCCATGGTTACCTTTAGTCAAAAACAGATGGAAATTGCGAAATACATTTTTTTTACAAATGTTTCAGCAGAAAGAGAAATTTCTTCCGCCGATCAAACTCGGTCCGGAACTAACACTTAAACGCGAGCGGCGGTAATAATTGGTGGGAACTTATTACATGGTGATATCAAAGATCAAAGTAAGAACACACATGTTGAAATACATTTATTTAGTGTATCATATGTGGTTAGGCCAACACTTTAAATCACATATAATTATATTTGGTAGGCTAGATTTTATTTTAATTCAAGAAGTTAGGTTAACATTATGCTAAATTTAGAAGTTTAGGCTTAATTATTGGAAATCTAAATTTAGGTTAGGCTAATTTACTAGACACCAAAACGTAATAATTTAATAAGAATTAAACTTAGGTTAGGCTAACATAGAAACAGGCCTACTCAATTTAGGCTAGGCTAATTTAATGACAAATTTAAATGATAAGAAAATATTTAGACCAACCTTAAAGATAAATTTAAAAATTGAATAGGTACAGGTGGTCAAAGTTCCAGCTGACCCACCCTCGTTCTGGGGCTCGCAGAATTAGCTGGCAATACTGGTGTAGTGGTGCAGGGATACCACTTGCCATTAATGTGTTACCTGTGTCTGTCCTTTATATTACAGCAAATTAGACTATGTAATGTTCACGTTGTGAGGACTAAATGCACCTTCATTAAGCAGCCACCAATAAAACAGAATTATTTATTCTTAT
This sequence comes from Paralithodes platypus, assembly GCA_032716605.1. Classification (NCBI taxonomy): domain Eukaryota; kingdom Metazoa; phylum Arthropoda; class Malacostraca; order Decapoda; family Lithodidae; genus Paralithodes; species Paralithodes platypus. The sequence goes on from CM064545.1 coordinate 23,658,257, forward strand.
AAAATCGAATAAAGTATGTTGTGGCAGCCAGCAGGTTTTATATGCGTTGCCAATCAGTGGATATAACAACTTGAATATTAAAGCAAATCTACGGACTTTGGGTGAATGTTCGGGATCATACATAGCGATGTATGCATTTTTATTTGAGATAGGCTTACTTTCCCTTGTTTAGTATATGTTCTAACAATGATATAGCCAAAATCAGATCTACCAATCCCAATCTATGTAAGACACACCTCCTTCCTACACCAGTATTGCCAGATAATTCTGCGCGCCCCAGAGCGAGGGTGGGTCAGCTGGAACTTTGACCAACTGTACAGCTAACCTAACTAGTGATACTTTAGAATGTGGGTGTTGGGCGAACCTGTATAGGCCTATTCATTTCAGAAAAAAGTTCGAAGCACTATAGCTGTTGCTTCGGCACAGAATAATAAGCAAGCCGAATCCACAAATCCTCAGGGTATTGAGCCCTCTTGGTTAAAAACGCGTGGGACATGTTAGTGTGGATATTAGAGGGTACTAATTTAATGTGTGGCACCCTCGCGGCCGCCTGGCCGAAAAAAATACACACCCGCCGCGCCTCTGTCACGCAACAACACAACCATGCCTCCGACATTTATCACAACAACCCACGCCGCCGGCATACCACAATAAACCAAGATGATTTAATTAATTGTTTTCGTTCGAAGGACCATTTATTATGTGGTTATTCTTGAAGTAAGTAGACTGTAGAGTTATACCAAACCACACAATAGTATATTTACCTTGTTGCTGGACTGTAGACGACGGGTAGGGTTAATGTGGAGTGGTAACGAGGCAAAAAGAATGGTGGTGGAGTTGTGTGATGACAAGTGATGATCAGAAAGGAAATTAGTGGATAGTTAAGGACATAAGGGGGTCTCTGTACTTAATTTATACTGAGGATGATAAGAGATGATCGGTGAAAAGCTACGTTAAGGTTAGTACTAACATGTTAATGGAATGGAATGAGGTGAGGTGAGAGAACCAGTTGAGTTAGGTCTGGTAAGGTCAGTGGTTGGAGAGAGAGTGTCGGTTCCCTGTCAAAACTGCGGGAGCCTCACTTTTCCGCGCATGCGCTAATCGGTCGGTAAATATCGACCCTTTTATAATTACCTAAGTTTATAGGAATGATATAATACTTAATATCTAATACAGAACATAATTCAATATTCTTCCCATTTATACTAAATCATATTATGATTCTTATTCCTACAAACGTATTACTTATTACTTAAGATTAACATTTAAATTTAGACTGTCCAACACTTAGGGAAATAAAAGTATGGACAGTTCTATAAGACATATTCCAAATATCTACCAGTACTGAGATATTGCATGTTGAAAATGGTGTTTTCCTATGTATTTACTCATAAGGATGGATGAGCTGTCCCAGTGCCTACCACACCTCTATCATACTGCAATGATTTTACCATGATAATATAAATATATTATTATTCTGGAAGTTACCAAATTATTAGAGACATATTAGCTCACTTTGGAGAAGTTGGAAACTATTTGACATGGAAGAGTCCATTACAGTGATGCGGGGGAGGACACTATATAAAACCTTCAAAATCTGTTTATTGTTGAAATTTGGATTTTTGTTTATAAAACATTTTATGCTTAGAATACCTTGTATCATTTCCCAAAGTAATGACCTTTCCGCCTAGGATACCCTGTATATACATATATATGTACTAGCAGGGGTACCCGGCGTTGCCCGGGTTTAAATTCTACTACCATAATCACCAACATCAATCACTACTACCACAATCATCACAATACTACTACTACCATAATCACCGGCCTCGACCTCCCTGTGCCTCAATAAACGGCGAACCTCGATTTCGGCCGCTAAATTACCTCCGATTTTGGATCTGACCTCATCCGTACCCCCATTTTGGGGGGCTGCGAACAACTTTCGTTCCATACACCTTTTCGATCGGAGGCCTCCTTCTGCCCCAAACGGCCATTTTTTATTTTTTTTTATTTTTTTTTTCAATTTCGGCCTCAAAACGACCTCCGATCGTGGCCTCGCCCCCTCTATGACCTGACCCAGGTCAATTGACACCCACATGCAAAGTTTCAGCTCCCCAGGTCCAAAACTGCGGCCGCCTATTAAGAACACACACACACACACACACACACACAGACAACCGAATATATTATATACTAGCAGGGGTACCCGGCGTTGCCCGGGTAATCACCATAATCACCATCACTACTACCACCACTACTACTACCATAATCACCATCATCACAATACTACTACTACCATAATCACCGGCCTCGACCTCCCTGTGCCTCATTAAACGGCAACCTCGATTTCGGCCGCTAAATGACCTCCGATTTTTTATCTGACCTCATCCGTACCCCCATTTTGGGGGGCTGCGAACAACTTTCGTTCCATACACCTTTTCGATCGGAGGCCTCCTTCTGCCCCAAACGGACCTTTTTCCGATTTCGCGCTCATTTTCTCCGTCCCTTTCACCCTCCGGAATTCGATTTTTTCACTAAAACCTGCCTAGGGACCCCCTTACTATGCATACCAAGTATGAACGCTCTAGCTTAAAAAGTGCGGCCGCCTATAAAGAACAGACAGACAGAAAGACAGACAATCAAAATTATTATATAGACTAGCAGGGGTACCCGGCGTTGCCCGGGTAATTACCATAATCACCATCACTACTACCACCACTACTACTACCATAATCACCATCATCAATACTACCATAATCACCGGCTCGACCTCCCTGTGCCTCATTAAACGGCGACCTCGCTTTCGGCCGCTAAATGACCTCCGATTTTGGATCTGACCTCATCCGTACCCCCATTTTGGGGGGCTGCGAACAACTTTTGTTCCATACACCATTTCGATCGGAGGCTTCCTTCTGCCCCAAACGGCCCTTTTTCCGATTTCGCGCCCATTTTCTCCGTTCCTTTCACCCTGGGAATTTTTTTTGTCACTAAAACCTGCCTAGGGACCCCCTTACTTTGCATACCAAGTATGAACGCTCTAGCTTAAAAACTGCGGCCGCCTATAAAGAACAGACAGACAGACAGACAGACAACCGTAAATATTATATAGATATATAATATATATATATATATATATATATATATATATATATATATATATATATATATATATATATATGTTTTCTATTATTATTATTCCTTGTAGCCTACATAGCGCAGGAACTGATACAAATATTATACATATCAAGTTTTGCATACTAAAATGTAAGACTATAAATTACTGTCTTGTAAAATCATTATGTATAATAAAACAATAATTTAAAAAATAAATCGCACCAATCCGGTGTTTCAGGGTGTAGGATCGTATTGTATTTATGGTCGCCATTAAAATAATTTCGGAACCACTGCTTTAAGTGACCAATTTGATCATGCGAGGGATGAAGCAAATTTGGACCTATGAGTGCGCGAATTTGCACAATCTCCAAAAACACTCTGCCCCACAAAGAGTTAAAGTAATATTGATGTCCCTAGTACCCAGGTCAGATGAAGATGCGAGGTACTGCTGACGGTGGTGAAGAAGCGGTGGGGCCTTTGGTTAGCATCATGGCTATGGTCATGGCTGCTCTCAACACATGGTCAGAACTATTACTATTATTAGTATTGCAAACACGAGCTTCAAAAAGTTGACACAATGAATAGAAACTTCATTTGAGGAAGAGCACTTTATTGACATCGTTAAGTAGAAACACATTGTATTATTGTTATTATTATATATGATTACTATAATAGTATCATTATTTTTTATGCTTTGTTATTATCATTAGTATAATTTTCAACCTTTTTCTCTTCTACTTCTTCTTCTTATTAGTAGTAGTAGTACTAATACTAGTAGTAGTAGTAGTATTGATGGGTTTAAATAAAAATATGATTATAAATTAACAATGAAACGTTGACAAATTGAACACAATTAAAGACCATTTGAGAAGGAGCACTCACTTGATAAAAATTTCACTTATGCGCTCCTTAGGTAATCTAGGGGGATTATTTAATGTTAATGGGACGGTGTTTGGTGTTTTGGGACCCCTTTGCCCTTATGCTTAGCCCCATTATTTGGTAGATTCATTATTTGGTAGATTTTAAGACGTTCGCCACATTGGTTTGACGATTTTAATAGCTTTCGCCACATTCGTCAATTGTAAAACCTTATTTAATAGTGGCCCCTCCATCATTGACGATATGCCTATTAGTATAATAGCCTCCATTCAAGCGCCCCCGGTCAGCCAGTTTGAGTCTACCGCCGCGGGGAAGAACGGAGTACTCGTCATAAGTGTAACGCCTATTCTCTTATGGAATCGTCTTATGATTGGGTACCCGCTACGAAAAAACCTTTGTAAAATATAAAAAGGACAAATTTCCTTAATTATTGTTATACTACAGCTTTCCATCTCGTGGATTTCTTGTGCGGACTTCCTTGACGCTGCTCACTGAGCCGCCATACTTCCTTTTACTCTCCGCGGGCAACCTGACTAGACGTGTGTCGCCTGTGCTCCGCCACATTCTTCGTTCGCTCGCTTCTAGTGAGTCCTTACTCATTTGTATATATCTGAGTTGTATTGAACAGGGTTTAGATTATCTTGCACAGGCTACCCCATTGGTATGCCCGCAGGGAGTGTTAAAATAGGGTACTTTTGTTCAGGCGCCTACGAGCGCCTCGTGTATTTGTGTTTTATTTTGCTGCACCTTAGCTGTTGCTCTTTCTAAATAGTTAGGAGGCTACTATCTTCGCAGGAAATAATGCTTCAGGCCGTTGCTATGAGGCAGTTGCATTTTTGTTTATTAGCAGACGCTCTAGTCTAAGGGTTACCACACGTGGTGCGGAACCTTCCAGCGTCCTAGTATGCATGTGGGCCCCTTTCGTGGGCCTCATCTCCTCGTGCTACTTCTGTGGGTCTTCAGGGGTAAGGTTTCTACCAAGTTGATGATTCTACGAGCCTCGTGGCCAGCCTCAGTAGGGGTTCCTTAGTGAGCAAGGGGTACTATATAATTTTTGTGATTACAATTAGATGTGTGTCGCCCCTTTTGGCTCCCTCGTTCTGATGTCTCAGTCACATATTTCGAGGGACGCGAGACGTCCTGTTTTGTTGTGGGTGAACGGTTGGTCGGTCTTATTGTTTAGACGACTTTTCCGGTGTTGTTTTTCCCGCCAGCTCTCTTTCTGCAAATCGAGGCCATAGTTCCCGCCCGGCAAGGCTGGCGGGTATCTTCCAACTATATCACTTTAGTGCTCTACTACACCCCCTCTCCGGCGGCCACGCTTAGGCCGGCGGGAAGGATCTCGATTCCATCGATTTTGATTCACCCTGTACAACCCACACACTTAGTACGCTCAGCGGCACAGTCCGTGGTCTTTTCTCTATCCAGATAGTCCAAATAGCCTCTCGGATAGGAAAAGTTGGTTCGGTAAGGGTCAGTGACTCGCATCACAGATAAGCAGTCAACCCGTGGCAACCCTCTTAAAAGGGGTGGGGTTCCACGGTTTTTACTCAGATGCGGCGGAATACCAGAATGAGTCGTGCAGACTGATTTTCCGGCGCATGGGAGTAGGCAGGATGTGTTAAAGCCTCTCAGGTTATCCTTATGAGCATTGATTCCTGGAAATTTTTATTTCCAGATCTCGTCACATTTTGAGCAGCACATCCAGAGGAAGGAACCGTTCCCGGCGGGGAGGGGAGGCTCAGAGCCATGCCTCAGTTTACTATTTGTGCCACGCCTACCTGCTTACTAGTCCCAGTAACAGCACACAAACTTTGTATTCGTTGTGTTACATGCTTGAACAGGTCAAAATTCTTTTGGACATCTCAGAAATGTCCAGTTTGTTCAGACCTTTTTGTAGAATGGACCAATAAACAAGATCTTTCGTGCCTTTTGGCCTTGATAGAGATCAAGAATAAATTTACCTCCTACGCCAGGTGAGTGGCTAACGTAGAACGTCTATATGCGATAACGCTGAATTATTACGGCTCATTCGCCTTTATTCTTTTGATGTTCCCCTAGTCTCACAGTCAAAACCCCTTCACTTAGCTAACACCCAACACTCAGTTGAACTTTTAGCTCCCCTCTGTGAACCAGATTTTTCTGAGGTAGACTCCCCTCCCCACCCCAAGAAAACACGCTCAACATCGCCGGACTCCCGGACAGCTTGGCCACCTCAGTCCCAGTTCTCCAGGCTACATTGTGAACAGTCTTCTAGCAGGGATCTCCTGTCTCCCAGAAGACAGAAGTTATCAGAGCTCCCCTCACAGGTACAGATTACGGCAGAAATTCACGCCGGTCCGACCAACAGAGAACCTCAAGGTTGTAAGACTTAAGTCTAGTTCACACCCATGCCTATCGGTTTCTGCCTCGGAGTTGCCGGTATCGTGGATTCACGATAGTCAGTGGTATAACCTACATTTCATACATGTCATACCCTAAATACAGTTTGTACAGTATGTAAGCTTAATAAGTTAAATAAGGCCTATTATACGAAAGTATAGTATTTAAGTGTCTTTAGGAATGCATATATGATTTATCATATAAATCATACCATAATATTATGAAAGCGGTGCGATATTTACCGCTAGATATCCGCTACTAACTTAGCAGTAGCCGCTAGATTCGTAGCGTAAGACGATGACGTCTCGGATTGTGGCGCACCGCGTCAGAGCACTTTTATACATCGTCCTAGCAACAACTCCACTCCTTAGTTCGCCACGATCCTGGTTCCGGTTTCATCCAGCTCTCATCATTAACTTAAACTCAACTTCATGCTACAGACAGACCGACTGACAGCTAAGCCTTATTATCATGATTTAATTTTCTTCAACCTTATTTATTCATTATTTGTTCAGGTGCATCCTCGTGGTCACCTTAAGGTAAACATCCAATAGTGTTCGAATAGTAGCCATTTGCCTACCATCCATCAACACCTCCATCAGCATTTCCACCTTGCCTGACTGCAATATTCTATGGTGATTTTAATAGTGAGTTACACTCCCGGTATTATTATTAATTTACATTTATATGAGCGGACCTTTTCAGTCTTAGGTAGCCTAGAGTAAACTTATTTTTCTTAAATCCGCCATGTTGGTGCCCAGACCTCGGGACGTTGACCCACAGTTAGATTTTCTATAGTTAGGTATTGTGAACAAGGGCTATATTGATGGAGGTTGTGGATCAAAGGATCCTAGTAGGGGTAGGTCTCGGCTATCACCATCATACCCTATATTTGTTTCCCTAATTTCATTATTATTTGCTATTATTCTTTGACTCATGACTGACCTTCCATCTCATATTTCCTTCATTGTTTAATCATCATATTCCAATCTCTCGTGGTACTGTATTGTATAAGGTAAGCCGTTTATATAGTCATTTCTACCTCTTTACTTTAATTACATTAATCTATGAAGGGTAGGCTAATGTGAAACATTATTGCATATGAGGACTAAAATGTAATTTCATATGACAATTAACAAAAGGGTAGGCCTATATTTCACGATCGAGACTTATTATAGAGGTCCGTCTTGGCCGATGAAGGGTTAGGCTAATTCGTGTGAATCATTTAATGGCTATTAACACCTAAAGAGCGGCCTAGGCGGTATAAAATATGTAGCCACCAGCGGGGTGTTTTTACCCAAAATAGGGCTGTTTACGTGATCATTTTCATGCCTAAATAAGACCCAGACCATAAAACAAGTATCTATCCCTGAAAGGGCATAAACAGAGCTTTCCAATGACACCACAACGATCCTTTTATGACTGCTAGTTTTCTTGCAACAACCGCGCAACACGAGTGCAAAAAGCATGTAATTCGGTACTTTCCCCATACAATTCAGTATGTAGCGAGTGAGAGAGGGAGGGAGGAGGTGGGATTCGTGTCAGTAGGTTCGCCGCGGTGGTCTGGAGCAGTCATACGCTCGCTACTCTCCTGCCACCACTTGTCTCTCTCTCTCAGCAACATTACGTGCTGAAATTGCCACACGACCTATGTCACGCGCCGCCAGATAGTCCAGATTTATTATACTCGACTTATGTTGCGCGCCGACAGTTAGGGGTTAAACCAGAAGATAAAACAAAACATAATTATGTCTATCACAGTCTTGAAAAACCAGAGAGGGGGTTTGAGGGGTCTCATCACTAGGCTAACGTCCGATTTGGAAGACTTTGTAGCTAGTGCAACTCCTGAACAGCTAGAGGCTAGGTTAGAATACCTACAAACTACCTATGATCGTATAGTTACCCTGAATGAAAGTATAGTATCAGGGTTAGAGGAAGAGTCAGATATTCATGCGGAGTACAAGCAGCAGCGCGCTGTCAATGATATTGCCAATTTAGAGGCAATCCATTTACTGCAAAGGGCGGTGAAGAAGATAGAGATAACCTCGACTAGCAGCACTGCCAAGCAGACAGATCCCCGTCGTGAAGTCAACTTGCCCAAATTAAATTTACCGAAGTTCAGGGGAAACTTGACCGAGTGGTTTGCATTTTAGGACGTCTTCAAATCCACAGTGCATGATTCAAAACTTGATGTACGAAAGTTCCATTATCTGAAAGGCCAACTCGAGGATGAAGCTTTACATTTGGTAGAAGGTTTTTCCATCGTAGGTGAAAATTATGATAGTGTTGTGAGGTTATTAATTACAGGCGACGTATGGAGACACTGACCAGCCCAAGGTAACCCACGTGAACGTCCTGTTGAACCTAGCACAGCCTAGGTACAGGGTCGATGAACTGACAAAGTTCAGGGCAGATATGGAGTGTCATGAAAGATCATTAGATGCGATGGGGGTAACCTCACAAGAAATGCTGGTCATAATTTTGAGACAGAAATTACCTCTATCTATTCTAGATAAGGTTCGTACTTTTGATTTAGAGGAGTTCAAAGAGTCCTTTAACAAGGAGATTAGCAACATACAATTAAACAATGGTAGGACGGTGGGTGGGTCAGAAGGGATAACAGCAAGGGGTTCAATTAATATGATGGTAGGTTCTAAAGGGAAGGTTGAAGAGTCACGAAAGAAACCACAAATGTCATGTAGGCTATGCAACAATCCCAAGCATAAATGGCTAAGCTGTACCAAATATCAAACCAATGAAGCCAAATTAGCTCAAGCAAGGAAGCTAAAATTGTGCAAGGGTTGTCTGAGTAAGGACCATGGTATGCAGGGTAAATGTACTGCTTCCTATTTGAGGCCCTGTCGCAACTGTGAGGGCCATCACTTTGACAAGTTATGCCCCACAGGTAGTCTAGTCAAGGAGGAAAAGGTAAGGGGTACTGCAACACTAATGCTAGGCAGTAGGAAGGACACCACCATTTTACCCACAAACAAGATACCCATAGAGGGTTATGGCAGGACACAAGTCTGTCGGCTACTCCTAGACCAGAGCTCACAACGATCCTTTATAAAGAGATCGGTGCTGGACGGTCTAAAACACTGTGTAGTAGGTAGTGAGACCCTTAGGTTGCAAGGTTTTACAGGATTGACCGACAGTAGAGACTACGAAGTTGTTGAAGTTGCTTACATCTACCGTAAGAAGAAACACTTCTTACAGTGTGTAGTGGTAGATGAACTCCCAGACTATCAATCTGTAGGAATTAACAAAGTAGAGCATGCACTTCGTAGGAAAGGTATTTACCTGTCTGATCCCGTAGGTGACTTGAAGGAGGTGCACATACTGTTAGGAGCAGATACTTATTATGATGTAGTACACCCTGGTTTTAAAAGAGAGAGTGGAGTGATCTTGATCCCCACTAAGTTTGGCTACTGCATGAGCGGTACAGTCCAAACTACCCAGTCAAATGTTCTGGTTGACACGGTATCCGTGTTGAGGATGAGCACGACCGCGGCAGAAGAGTTCACCGAAGATGATACTCACATTGAGGACCCAAAGTTAGCTGCCGAGTTCAATCTAGAAAGACTGTCGAAACTAGACCACATAGGAATTAAACCTGTGGAGAATGACCAGGAATCAAAATTCGCTATCGAGAAGTTCTCGGAATCTGTGCGTTACTTGACCACAGAAAAACGATACGAAGTTTGTCTACCCTGAAAACATGAGAATATCAGTTTGCCAACCAATTATGATTTAGCGTTGGGCAGGTTACGCGCCTTGCAGCGGAAACTAACCCAAGAACCTAGCACCTACAAGGCTTATGACAAGTTTTTTTTAAATTATCTCAACCGAGGGTTTATCGAGGTCGTCGATGTGGATGAACCAGGGAGTAACGGGAAAGTCCATTACCTCGCACATCATGGGGTAAAGAAGGACAGTGTTACCACTCCCATCCGAGTGGTATATGACTGCTCAGCCCACCTAGGCCATAGTTCCAGTCTAAATGATTGTCTATTGACCGGCCCTTCCATGGTGTCGGACCTATCGCAGCAATTACTGCGCTTTAGACTGGGACGTTACGCATTCACCAGCGATATAGAAAAGGCCTTCTTGATGGTGAAGTTGCAGAAGGGGGATCGAGACATCACCCGGCTCCTTTGGTTCAAAAATATCAACGACCCGGAGAGTCCCATAGTAACCTATAGGTTTAAGGTAGTCTTGTTTGGCGCTACATGTTCGCAATTTTTATTAAACGCGACCATTAAAAAACATCTTGATGATTCTGAAGAAGACACAACTGTACTCGATCGCGGATTATACATAGACAATTTGCAGGGGTCTAGTGATAGTGAAAAGGAACTAGTCGCCAACTATAGGCAGGCTAGTAGGTTGTTCACTGAGGCTGATCTGTTTCTCCGCGAGTGGGTTTCAAATTCTGTGTTGCTTCGGGATGGTCTAGTAATAGATGGGGTAGCTTCTGATAACCAAGAATATGCCAGAATATTGGGGATGATATGGCGACCAGGAAAAGACATACTGATGTACCGGAACAGAGATTATACTGAACAGACAGGGACGCACACAAAACGTAGTCTGTTAAGTAAAGTCGCGCAATTTTGTATCCTTTAGGTTTAGCATTACCTTTTACCATCAGAGCTAGGATTCTAATACAGGAAATATGGAGATGCAACGTGGGGTGGGACGAAAAATTACCCGATGATCTTATTGAACAGGGTAGGTCCTTTCTAGAAGATTATAACACCCTATGTACATTAGAGTTACCGCGCCAAGTGGCCGCATTTGGACCCATGTCTTTACATGCATTCTGTGATGCGAGTGCCACAGCGTATGGAGTAGCTATTTATTGTGTTACCTCGTTTGGGATTAATTTACTCACCGCCCGGGCTAAGGTTGCACCGGTAAAGGGGATCACGATTCCCAAATTGGAACTAACTGCCATGCTGCTATTGGGACGTTTGGTTAATCATGTACGCACTTCATACGATAAGGAACTGCAACTAAGGGCGGTACACGTATGGTGCGATAGCCAAATTGAACTGAGCTGGGTGCATAGTCAAAAGACATTGCCCATCTATGTGCGCAATAGGGTGGATGAAATACGATCCCTACTACCAAACACCTTCTATCATTATGTACCAACCAAGGACAACCCCAGTGACTTAATAAGTAGGGGAGTAACGGCGTCCAAATTGATTAAGTCCGACCTGTGGTGGCAAGGCCCAAAACGGCTGCTCCACGAAGGGAATTGGGCTGTATGGAATGCCGAGATTGAGTTAGATTTGCCTTTAGAAACGGTGACAGCTGTCATTCAACCGACATCATCACCGAGTCCTATGTTAGAGTGGGTAAGGATCGGTGGGTACAATAAATAAGTCAGGGTCGTAGCTTGGGTGTTGCGTTATATCACCAACATAAAGGCCAGGCTACAAGGACGACTCTGCAATTTGGGTCAAAGCTTAAATGCAGTAGAAATAAAAGCAGCTGAGCTAACACTAATTAGATGGGTTCAAAGGGAATCCTTCAGTCAGGAATTAGAGTCCATGAGAAGTTCTGGTAAGATTAAAATGCCTAACATTGTGCATCAACTAAGGCTACACCTGAAGAATGACATTATTAGATGTGAGGGACGTCTAAAGTGGTCAGGTGTAGACGACTTTGCCAACAATTCTATCCTGATGCCTGCAACACACCATGTCACCGATCTACTAGTACAATGCACACACGAGGAAGTAATGCACTACGGGGTCCACCATGTTATTTCTAAATTGCGTCTCAACTGGTGGATACTCAGAGTTGGACAGGTAGTTCGACGAGTAGTCAAAAGGTGTGTGGTGTGCCATAGACTAAAAGGAAGACCATTTACGACTGGACCTGCTCCACCCTTGCCAGAGTGTCGCGTTAATCATCTAGAATCCTTCAGAGTTACAGGACTAGACTATACCGGCGCACTGAGAACTAGGGAACTGGACAAGGTTTATGTGTTGCTATTTACTTGTGCCACTTCACGTGCAATACATTTAGAACTCTGTGACAATATGTCTTGTGAGGAGTTTATGCTGGCATTCAGGAGATTTTTTTTTCATGTCGTTCCTTCCCTCATTTGAATCTTAGCGACAATGCTCCCACTTTTCTTCAAGCTTCCAGGTACTTGGAAGATATTAGCGACGATCCAACAGTTGTTGCTTACTTGAGAGAGCGGAGATGCGAATGGAAGTTTATGCCAGTCAAAGCGCCGTGGTTTGGTGGAATGTGGGAACGGTGAGTAGGCATCGTGAAGTCAGGCTTACGGGCGGTTGCAGGACGTGCCTTGTTAAAAAGGAGCGAACTAGTAACTGTGCTCACTGAAGTCGAGGCGGTTGTTAACGATCGTCCTCTCACTTATGTATATACCGACCTGCAAGAACCACTGCCACTAACACCAGCGCATTTGCTCTACGGCAAGCCGTTGACTGCTGGTCAACCATCAGCACCCTCTGTAGGCGAGATAGTGTTCATCCATGATGATAGTCCTAGATTGTATTGGAAGTTGGGCCGCATAGTGGAGGTGTACGAGGGCGAAGGCTCAGTAGGGCAAGCAGCGCTGCTCAAGACAGCTACTGGGACTACTGTTCGTCCGGTCACACGACTGTACGCTATGGAGCTTGGCTCTTCTGCACAAGAAGAAGCTGCACCTGATGATGCTGGATCCGAGGAGGCTAACTTAGCCGATCCACTGCAACCCGTTGGGGATCCGCCTCGGATCGGGACTAGACCCAGACGCGCAGCCCGTGGCGACACAAGATTGCTTCTGGGCAACTCTAGATATAAGGTGGGGTTCAGGTATTGTGTTTTGGGAGGGAGTGTATCGTGGATTCACGATAGTCAGTGGTTTAACCTACATGTTCTATGTAGGGCGGGTGCCCAACTCCGAAAGGAGTTGAAATAGGGGAGCTATCCCTCCGCCAAAGGCGGCTTTCTAGGGCCTTTCCTAGCTGATGCCGAGAGGATTGGGTTCTAGTCATGTGGTGATGGGCTGGTCTATCAGAGTGAGAGCTGAGTGATCTCTGCCATACCCATAGCTTACTCTGACTGTTCCTCTTACTTATATATCTTCTAGATCTCAAGTGACGGCGTCTTTTCCGTGGATCGACCTCCCTACTGCCAACCTAAAAGTTGGCAGATTGGGAGCCAAAGCGTCACATTTTTTCCTTGCCCCTCAACTTTCCCTTCATAATTGCTGAGGGGCACAGGGCCTTGGGTGGGGCTTTGGTTTCCCGGGCGTTTCCGCGCCCTCCTCAGCTCCCTGCCTTAGAGTGGCTTCGGTCACCCGGGCTTTGTTAATGGTAAGCACGGAGGGTTTTGTGGGGGCGCTCTATGGCCTTGGCCTTGCTCGGGACCTTGGGGCTGTTCGGCCAGGCAGCCTGGGGAACAACAACAACAACAACAACAACAACACTTTCTATGTATCATACCCTAAATACAGTTTGTACAGTATGTAAGCTTAATAAGTTAAATAAGGCCTATTATACGAAAGTATAGTATTTAAGTGTCTTTAGGAATGCATATATGATTTATCATATAAATCATACCGTAATATTATGAAAGCGGTGCGATATTTACCGCTAGATATCCGCTACTAACTTAGCAGTAGCCGCTAGATTCGTAGCGTAAGACGATGACGTCTCGGATTGTGGCGCACCGCGTCAGAGCACTTTTATACATCGTCCTAGCAAAAACTCCACTCCTTAGTTCGCCGCGATCCTGGTTCCGGTTTCATCCAGCTCTCATCATTAACTTAAAACTCAACTTCATGCTACAGACAGACCGACTGACAGCTAAGCCTTATTATCATGATTTAATTTTCTTCAACCTTATTTATTCATTATTTGTTCAGGTGCATCCTCGTGGTCACCTTAAAGGGAGGCTGAACCTTCGCTGAGCCCAGATATCAAAATTTCTAATTTTTGTGTTCTTGTTCTATAATGCTTCTTTCAACATAGGAGAATAGCATAGGAAGGAACAAAAAAACATATCGCATCCATTACCCCCCGGGCCGGGGGTTCGACCTCGACCCCTGAAAAACTAAACAAAATTCTTTCAGCCACCCAAAAAAAAAAAATGTGTCTGTAGTCTAAAGGGCTGCTGTAAGCAATAGAAATGATCATATGAGGGCATAAACACCCATATGACATCCCTAGGGCCCCCTTCGGGGGGTCCAAAATCATGGATTTTGGTAAAAAATTGTCTAAAATAATTCTACAATGTTTTCCCCTGATGAAAATTTTTTTTAGTTGGTCATTAATCTCGATCTTCTATGTGCGCACAATCATAGAAAACGTTTTCTAAGGAGAACTAACTATTCTATCTCTCCAAAATTGTACTTTTGTGTGTGAAAATATTTGATTTTAGCTTGCCAGAGATCCTATTTTTGGCACTTACGAGATCATCTACTTTTTTGTTTATTGCTCAAATTCATTCCCCTTCTAGACACTACATATAGGACTATATAGCAACTGGAAAATGCAGAAATAATGGCATTATCTCACATATTTTTCAAGATTCGACATTGTTTAGGTTGAAATGTTGGCTAAAAAAAATATATATATATTATATAGTTTTTTCAGCCCCTTCTATTATGCAATATGGTAAAACTAGTGCATTTTCTTGTAGGGGATGCAGGTAGAATACGCCATGCAAAAATTGCGGGAAATTTAAACAATTTTGAGTGAGAAGATGATTTTACAAATATTTCAATGCGCGCGCGCACACAAAGAGAGCTGATTTTTTTCAGCGAGTCTTAGTATTTCCATTGATAATAAGATGGTATACTTGAAGAAAAACACTATCTCTTATACAGGCTGACTTGGGGGTCAAGACTTCAGCCTCTCCTTATTAAATAAATTAACACCTTACGAGCGGCCTATGCGGTTTATTTATGTGTACCGCACAGCGGGGTGTTTTTAGCCAAAATAGGGCTGTTTACGTGATCATTTTCATGCCTAAATAAGACCCAGAACGTAAAACAAGTACCTATCCCTGAAAGGGCATAAACAGAGCTTTCGAATGACACCATAACGATCCTTGTATGATGGATAGTTTTCTTGCAATAACCGTGCAACGCGAGTGCAAAAAGCAGGTAATTCGGTACTTTCAGTACATAATTGAGTATGTAGCGAGTGAGAGAGGGAGGAGGGAGCTGAGATTTGTGTCAGTAGGTTCGCCGCGGTGGTCTGGAGCAGTCATACGCTCGCTAGTCTCCTGCCACCACTTGTCTCTCTCTCTCAGCCACATTACGTGCTGAAATTGCCACTCGACCTATGTCGAGCGCCGCCACATAGTCCAGCTTTATTTAACTCGACTTATGTTGCTCGCCGCTAAATAAGGGTTAAGGTAAACATCCAATGGTGTTCGAATAGTAGCCATTTGCCTACCATCCATCAGCACCTCCATCAGCATTTCCACCTTGCCTGACTGCAATATTCTATGGTGATTTTAATAGTGAGTTACGCTCCCGGTATTATTATTAATTTACATTTATATGAGCGGACCTTTTCAGTCTTAGGTAGCCTAGAGTAAACTTATCTTCCTTAACCCGTTGAGCCCCGGCTAGTTATAATATTTTGTTCACCCCAGTCCCAAGCCATTTTCACTTATTTTTTTTGTTTGCTAAAATGGAAGACAAGGATGAGAAATGAAAAAAAATAAAAATAAATCACCTCTGACATTTTTTTTTGGGGGGGGGGGGCCGGTGGGGGGTTGGGGGGGGGGAGCCTCAAAAAAATGTGTTGAGCCAAAATGGAAGAGAATGGTGAGAAATGAAGACAAAAATAAAAAAAAACTCATTTCGGTCATTTGGGGGGCGGGGGGGGGGGGGGTTTCAATAGTTCGTCTCCCCCGCATGACCACCCGCCCGGGAGCACTAGGGTAAAAACTGAGTATGGCATTGTACGGCATACATCCTAAGGAGTATCTCACATAAATCTCAAGCCTCTAGCTCCCATACGACCGGAGTAATGAAGGTTCAAAGTGGCGGTGAACTAGGGGTGTAAACTATCCCCACTAAGCCCACCACCACCAGCCGCGCGGCTGTCTCGGCCCGCTCACACCTACTGGCCCGGCTCCCACACACACTACGGTACCTCCCCCTCCTATTCTCCCGCCATTTCCTACCTTACGAGCCACGTAAGTGTTTTTTATATGTCGGACGCACGTGATGCGTCGCTGGGAGTTGGTGATCAAAGACTGCCGACGCAACACGTGCGACGCTGGGTCTCACCGGGTTAAATCCGCCATACCATATTCTTCGGGGCAGATGCCGGAGGTAACGAGCCTAATGCCAGGGTTAGGTCTAAAGCAAGAGTGATCCTAAAAGGCTCCAAGTTAATGCTCTCTAAATTTGTTTTACCTTGTGACAAGGAAGAACTATCAGTTTCTACAGCTAAACCTCTTGAGTGGCACCGCAGTGTAGCGGCGGGTGTGTAACACCCAGTTCAGGTTCTCAAGGTCAAAATTCACCTCCGTCCAGGACTCTCCGGTGAGTACTCTACCTAGTACCCCCATTAAGAGAAACATATTAGCACCAAGTAGACTTGGACCAATTTTAAATGACAGGCGCAGAATACCAGAGGCGGCGACCTGCCCACCACCGGTACCTCAGCGTAAAGAGGCGCAGGTGGAAGTAGCTTATCCCTTGGCCCATCAGGTAGTAGGCCGGTCACTGGCAGTACCAAGCCCAAGTAAGCAAGTAGAGAGTAGTGGGACAGTAGAAAATGTAAGAACCAAATCTCTCAAGAGATCCCGTAGTCAATGTGTCACGGCTAAGCATTTGGATGAGTTATTACAAAAAGTATTACAACAATGTGCAATATCTAAAAGGTCTCGCAATGCTCCCCCGGCGGTAGTGGGAACTCCCCCTATTGCCTCTGTGCTCCCTCTCACCTCGGAAGATATTAACGTTCTGCCACTGCCACCAATCCCCTTGGTTAACGTAGAATCTCAACCGAGTGTGTTTGTACGCCCCCTGTCACCAGCTAAAGTTAGTGTACTTTCGGCCCCTTCTGCTGATACGGCCTTAGTGCCCTCTAAATTTAACACACAACCTAAGGCCATCAGTCCTAAGTCTAACGTAAAGTCTTATTCCCCGGCGGAAACCAGTCCTGTGTCTCCTCCAGGAACCACAGTTTCTCATTTCTCTAATCCAGCTTTTCATCTTCATTCTGTTAGTAAACAGCACCAGACGAAGGACACGCTCCCACCCTGGCAAGAACCGGAGGGGTTTTGGTCTTTGGTAGGTCCTACGGACTCCAGGGAGGAGCACAGATCAATCAAGGGGGAGATCCCAGTGCCGCGTGAGTGGGCAATAGAGATCAATAAGAAGAAAGGCTTAAGGACAAAAGATGTCCATGGTAGGGTTGTCAAAGTACAAATTCGGGCTATTCCCAACATCACAAATGATAAATATGTTGTATATGTACCAGAGCAACTTGCCCCGCCTTCCCCAGGGGACCTAAAGTGTCCTGACTGTTCCCGGCCTTACGGCGTTCACGGATATGATTCCTTTAGAATAAATGAACCGAAGTTGGCGACAACTCCGGCTACCTTTCCGGCGGAGCAGCAGGAAATAAACCTGGGGGAGGTCGGGCATGGGCCATGGGTGGACTGGGATCAGGAGGTCCAACAATTTGCTATTGCATTAACGTACCAACCCTCCCTCACTATTCCCCCACCTAGCCAACTTGAGTTTGATTTGCTAAACCCGCAACCGAGAGGCGTTCCCTTGGCTATTTTTGAGTTCCTTATAGCTCCCCAGTTATCACTCAAGGATTTCCCAGAACCATTCACAACTCCAGATCCCATTGAACTCCAACGCGAGTTCTTGTTGCGAGATAATGCTCACAGAAAATTTGCCATATTTTTACTCAGTAGAGACACGGCCCAGTCCATCGCTAAGCCAACAGCTCCGCAGATGGAAAAAAGTAACAGTGAAGCGGTTAGAGTATTCCAACAGCTTCTACTACCACACCCGGCGAGGTCTATCAGCGACATACGGACAGCCTTGTTCGAGGCGGTCCGGGCTAGACAACAACTCAGATTTTGTATGGTAAAAGGTTTGCCCGAGAATATTTTTTACCGGGTAATTTTTTCACCCGTGTAAACAGCATCCACAATGAACTCGGGAGACCAAACAGGATGTGGAAGTAATGCTCAACCATTCTTTACCGGACACAGTATAAGTGAAAGGTGTTAGATCATCTGTTAATACTATACAGTAGGACACGACTAAGACCAACGACAGGCGGACGTCGATCTCAACCTACATCACCTCTTCGATTCCTTTACTCTCTCCCTCTCCCAAGGCCTTGCAAAGGCGTGCGGATCCGGGAGTAGTCCCTGTAAGAGGCATCCTGGTATGCGCCAGGGACCACTACGGCAGGCTCCGGGCTACACCCCGACGTGGGCGAAAGGCATTCTACCACACATACCCGGCTCCCCAGAGAGCTCGCCGTCCAGTTATGGCGACGACTAGGCAAAACCTAGTCAGACGTGGTCCATGCCAAACCAGCATCCAATGTTGTCACGTCTGGTTACCTGTGGGCACCGCCGGCCCAAGTATTCCCTCTGGACGTAGTCACAAACGGCTTCCGCCGTCGGCTAATAAATTCAGGCCGGCACACCCAAGGTACTTTCGAGGAATCAATGATGCTAGAGTGGCGGCCGCCGGTCGGTGGCAATGTCGGTCAATTACCCAATTATTTCCATGTCTCTTTATCATTCCTAATACTTAAGTCTCAGTGATTGTAAGGTATATCTCACACCAGAATTGCAGGTGGAGATCAACAGAAATTGTCTCTGGTCCCTATCACGGTCTTTTCACACCAGGCTATAGTAGGTGTTTATTGAATGTTACAATTAAAGCAAGACCTAGAGGGTAGAGCACATTCGTGTATGGGAGTAAGGAATCATGTACACACCCGATGTGTCAGGGGGGACTGCCAAAGTCACTCCTTGTTTTTTCCACACGGGTGCGTCAGTAGAGGGGGCTGGTCTGGGACACAACCAATTTGCCCCTCAGTCAGGGTGTGGACGACCGTAACATTGTTCAATAGAAATGGTGGACGGTCGTCCGCAGTCTGGTTTCAATGGGGAGGCAGGGAGGCTCCCGGGGCGGCCCTCTCAACTGTACCCAATTAATTGTAAAGTCGGGCCGGTTGCAAGTCAAAGAGATTAATCATGGAAGACAAAAAAAAATTCCCACCTTTGCCGGAGGAAAATGATGGTCCATTCCTCCATTAATTTACAGCTTACGGTCGGCCGGGCGACGAGGGGAACAGGACACCCAATAATAAAGTGGTTTCCTCCCCCACCTACGGTATGGGTAGACTTAGATGCTTCATAGACAATAGACTAGGGATATCAGTCCAGACTAGGCCACCAGGGTCAAGGTTGGGGGTTTCCTTTTAAACAGAGCTTTCATCTCTACAAGTACCTTTAGTTCCATTTTACTTGGCCGCCAAGCTCACAATATTTAGGACTAAGAAAAGCAATAGCTGTTCGAAGGGTCAATGTCAATGCGTTTCACTGCATTCAGAAGGCAAAGGTCAATGAGGTTTTGAAAGTCACTGGAATTGTCGGAACGGATGTTTGCTCGGACCGAAACGCTGAGCACTCATCGACACGCATCTTACCTCCCCCAGGCATAGTGAACATCCGGGCGAGACACTCTGTCCCGGAGACATAGCACTTCAGGAGAATAGTCGCTCAAGCAGAACATCTTCAAAAGGTGATTGCAGAGCCCTACCATCCACAAGTGGACCTATTTACGTCAGAGGGTAACTACACTTCCCCTCTACTTAACCCGCCGGGTTCCAGCTTCGGGGGGGAAAGGGAGGAGGAGTCCCAACGCTGTTGGAGGACTGGAAAGACGGGGATTCAATCTATCCGCTTCCTCTGCTCCATTCATGTATCAAGTAGTCCACAAACTACTGGATTACCGAGGCCTAGCCACGTTAATCCCGCCACTAAAAGGCCGGCTTAGGGGTGGTACCACCAGTTGGAAACATGGTGACAGAACCCGGGGTCACTCCCGGTCTCATTCTTCCACTTGGAGGCAATTGGCAACCTAGAGACCTCACTGACTTTTGCCTTCTGGACGTTACATAAATGCCAAAGGGCTGACTCAGTACGGAGTGAAGGTTACAAATAAAAGCTCTTTAATCAGTTTACTATGTCCACCAGGCGACTATACCAATTACATTGGGGGACGTCCGAAACCGCAAGAGTGGACTCAGCGCATTCAGACGCCTCAGTAGCCTCAAATTGAATACATTAATGAGTTAATGGGATAAGCGCTTGTCAATAGTTACACTAAAGAATCACTTGCCTACCATGAGAAACCCCCGGTCATGACTTACCGGTCTATCCATGCCGTAGACAGAGGAGGGAAGGTACATGTGGACATGTTTTTCAGGCTACGCCCACCACCACGTCAGCTCACGCCTACCTGTTCGCTAGACTAAGTTTTGTCATAGTCTCCATTTGCGCAAGTATAACCATGCGCCGGATTTTGATTCAATTTTAAGTAAAGGCTGTGTTCCTTAGGGCTTAGGCGACAGGAAGACAGAATACCTGAGCTGACGGCGATGAGCAACAAACTTAACTACCTCAGATAAAGGAGACTGACCGACCAGTTACAAATCGCTCAGTCTCTCCCATTTTGTTACAAAGAATGAACATTGTAATAAGAGTTATTGGAACTGACAGTCCCGGCACTAAAACGCGGACATACACCACTTCTTTGTGCCCAATACATGCTTTATTTTAGTTATGAGGACAACACAACCTCAACAACCAGGCTTCCAATGGGCCAACCAAACAGGACTCGCGTCACGAGAAGGAAAATTGGCTTCTTTACTCGTAAGACGTAATTAGGGGCAGTAACCCTGGCATAATGGGCAGAGCCCATGATATAAGAAAGTAGGACGTTGCTCTTACATTTTGCAAAATTGTTTCAATTGACGACATAACCAACACGAAGTTGTGGGTTTCCTGTTACACTTTCTTGACGCGAGACCTGTAGGTGGCTCGGATAATCCACCACTGACCTGTGTAGCATTGAGGCGGCGGGTCTAGTAGTCTCTATGCTATTACTAATTTAGTTCTTATCTTAAAGGTGGAAAAAGAGGGGGGGGGGGGGGGAGTGTGGAAAAGCCAAGACCCCTAGAGCACCTCCGCCGGTTATTGTGATGAGATCACGAGCTGTGATACTTAATAAATCGAGCTGGTTCTATAGCTCAAACTTTTATTATTAAAGAAAATCTATCATAATTACAATTTTTTACAAAATGTACAATTATGTTAAGGCCAGAATATAATCCAAAGAATTATAGTTCGGTAAGCCATTGGTATGGGAATACATATATATCCCCAGACAACAATAGGACGGATCTCAAAGTGTAGACCCGGCCAACTATAAGCAGATCTTCTTCGAAGTAACGCACTGCTTTCTTTTTTCTATTTTTATAATTATTGTTTGCAAGCAATAAAATCTTAAAATTGTTATACGGATTCTTTGTCTCTACCTAGAGTAGTTTGTTAGTTGTTTTGATATTGTCACGAATGTCCCCCTCCAGTCTTAAGATATCAGGCATATCGTCAATGATGGAGGGGCCACTAATAAATTATAGGTTTAATTCCCGGAGGGAAGAATGAAAACCTAATATTTAGTAGGGGCCCCGTAATCATTGACGATGTAGGGCCCTCCCATCCATCCCCTTTCCATTCGCTTGATGTCTTGAGGTTAATCTTAATATGTCAGTGAAGGAAGTATGGAGGCTCAGGGAGCAGCGTCAAGGAAGTCCACACAAGAAATCCACGAGATGGAAAGCTGTAGTATAACACTTATTAAGTAAATTTTTCCTTTTTATATTTTACGAAGGTTTTTTCGTAGCGGGTACCCAATCATAAGACGATTCCATAAGAGAATAGGCGTTACACTTATAATGAGTACTCCGTTCTTCCCCGCGGCGGCGGTAGATTCAAACTGGCTGACCGCGGGCGTTTGAATGGAGGCTATTATACTAATAGGCATATCGTCAATGGTTACGGGGCCCCTACTAAATATTAGGTTTTCATTCTTCCCTCCGGGAATCAAACCTATATTGAGGTAACTTTTTTGCCTGGCCAGCAATAGCGACCCTGCAATAGAAGGAACCGGCCTTCTGCTGGGACATTTTTCTACCGAATAATGTACACATTTATCTTGGGGGTACTATATTATACTTGATGACTTCAAAGTAGGTGAATAGCTCGACAATTTAGAATTTAGTATTTTGAATCTGAAGCGAATTGATATATATTTACCGTTATGTATTTAAGTCAGTCAATCAGATTCTAAGTAATTAGAATCTAGTAAGTTTAATCTGTACAAATATATATAATCATAAATATTAAGATACCGAGAAAAAGAGAAGACACCCCTCAAAAACTGGCCACAGGCCAGTTCGGTAGGAGAAAATAGACTCCTAAATGGCATGAAAGGTCTTGATATTGATGAATAAATGAGATGTAAGGTAGTAAAATCAACATAATAATGGTGCGAATGTCTTAACATCTAAAAATTAATGGCGCTAAGCATGAGGGAGAAGCGGGTCAAGAAAAAGCAGCAGCTATCTCCCCTTAACCCCAGTCTCTTCACACCCCAGCTCGGTGCTTGTGAAGCCGGCCCAAGGGACATACGGGACCAAGCTGGCTAATGGCTCATGGAATGGGGTCTTGGGTCTGATTCATCGACAGGTTGGTTGACAGGTTTTATAGAGCTAGATGGCCATCACTGCCCTTGAAGTAATGGTGGAAAGAAAGATTGGTTTACACACTAATAACACACATAACAAAGCCACTCCAACAGCTTCCTCTCTCTCTCCAACACCCCTTCTCCCCTCCCGACACTCTTTCGAAAAGTAGATACTAGGTTTTTTGTGAAGGTTTATCCCTCAATACCTTCACCTGGGCCTAGATTCACTAACGGTCGTAGCGTGCGATGTCGTACAGACATCTACGATCGTTCCTGATGGAGTGGGAAAGGTGTATTCACGAACGCATCGTTAGGCTCCTTTACGGCTCCCTTTCGCTGAGGCTTCTCTTGACCAATCAGCTGACCTTGGTTGAGAGGGTTCATAGGACCTTATGGCCATCACAGCTCCATCACAGCTCTTGAAGTAAATGTGGATAAATAGCACACACAACAAAGTCAGTGCAACAGCTTCCGCTCTCTCTCCAACAACCCTTTTCCCATCTCAACACTCTTCAAAAAGTAGATGAGGGGGTTTATGGGGCTTTATGTCAATTACAGCCCTTGAAATAAATCTGGATAAAGAGGTTGGTATACAGACTAATAACACACATAACAAACCACTCCAACATCTTCCTCTCTCTGCAACACCTCTTCCATCCGCTCAACAGTCTTCAAAAAGTAGATGAAGGGGTTTATAGGGCCCCATAGCAATCACATAATGAAATAAATTAAGATAAAAAGAGATGCCAGGAGGCCCCCCTGATACTACTCTCCTTGACGCGGTTGGGGGGCTTCAGTGACTAATTTTGAGTAGTTTTTCATTCCTCATTCTATGATTTGCCCCTTCTATTCTTACTCTGTCCCATCTAAACGCCTGTGCATTAATCTGGAGACAACCCTCCAAGCAAACTGCACATTTAAACAATAAGAAGAAGATGCCAGGAGGAGGAATCTTGCTGCTAACTAAACAGGAACTTTCTGCAAAAGAAATAAAACTCAGGCCATTCCCTAATGGCACATTAGAAATCCTAGCCGTCTCACTCCCATATAAAAAAACACAACTAGCCATCATTGGAACATATAACCCAGGGGGTTCTATATCACATCAGGAGCTGACTCATTATATCCAACAAGTACCCGCACCCAAAGTATATACACTATAACAAGTAAACCTATCAAAACAATATTGGAACCTGTGACGTCACGTTGTAAGCTCCACGCTTGCTACCTCCTTATTTACTAACGTTGGTTCTGGTAAAATCAAAGCATATGGTCCTATGGAATACTGGTATATACGGTTTTGTAACAATGGTTTTAATGAGTTGATAAAAGACTAAACAACTTAATTCTAGTACATAACTGGTCCTAATGTGTTCATATATATCGATAATGTTGGTGTTAATGAAGCCTTTCTCAGCATCTTCTGGGCTTCTGTTACATATATTATCGAAATATAACTTCTGAAATAGTTTGTACATTATGCTATCATAAGTAGGGATATTACATAAATAATTGACTTCATATGAGTATGCAGTTTACCCCTATATTACTGCAATTTTTCAATAAATATGGTCAAGGGGAAAAATACACTCGGTAATCATATTATTTTCCTTATTTACACGTAAAGACGTTCCTTATTTATGTAAGAGTCCCGATACTCTGGTAAGCAATCTTGCGCAGGTTTATGTGTGTATGTATGGTTTCAATTATGTACTGGAACCAACTTCATTTGTGTCATTGCTGTTAAACATACATTACTTTACACAGAAAATCCTTTCCTCCATCTTCCTTAGCCGTAGATAATAACGTTTTCTTTGGATAATTTAGTAAAGAAAACCAAAAATTTATCATTTTAGGACTGACTATAATAGTCAGATAAAAATGTATTTCGTAGGCAATTAATAGCCTACGGTTGCAAACACACACCTTCATCAACAAAGCTCCCCATAGTGTTGGACCTGTAGCTCTACCAAAGGGTCAGTTCGAATTATATGTACATACAGAATGTATTATATATGCCGAAATACTCAGTGGATTAATATAATGATGTCGGTAGCCAAGTGGCATTTTTCGAACTGAATTATTGACTATAATACAGCACTAAGATACAAATAATATAAGATATTTGGTCTAATTATAAAATTTTACCCATTATCCAAATGATATAATGGTGAACAAATAAGAAATTTCGTTTTTTTTTTCTGAATAAATAGTTCACCATTATTTTCGGTAACGAGCTCCATAGAAAATGAAAATGAATGAAATGGTATAAATTAATAATGATATGTCTTAGTTGATGTTGTTTTTACTTTGAAATATTTGTTTTATATTTATATAAGCATACAATTAACAAAATGTCTCCAAAATAAATTAACAGTGAAAACAGAAAGTAAATTTTAGATCGTCTGCGCTGGGAAAGAGGCTTTGGCCGCAGCCGCCATGCCCATACATTTGCGCCTGATCACACTTGTATTTTGAAGTGCTTTACTTAATTTGATTGTAATAACTAACCTAACCAGCTGAACCTAACCTAATGCAATACAATTCAGTACAAAATAAGTAAAAATACATCGAAATACAATCATGATCAAGTACGAATGTAGAGGCATAGTGGCTACGGCTAAGGTCTCCCGCTCCCCACTTCTACAGTAATGTAGAGGCATAGTGGCTACGGCTAAGGTCTCCCGCTCCCCACTTCTACAGTAATGTAGAGGCATAGTGGCTACGGCTAAGGTCTCCCGCTCCCCACTTCTACAGTAATGTAGAGGCATAGTGGCTACGGCTAAGGTCTCCCGCTCCCCACTTCTACAGTAATGTAGAGGCATAGTGGCTACGGCTAAGGTCTCCCGCTCCCCACTTCTACAATAATGTAGAGGCATAGTGGCTACGGCTAAGGTCTCCCGCTCCCCACTTCTACAGTAATAATACTCCAGATTTTGGAGCGAAATATGTTGCTGGTTATGAAAACGTGACAATAAGAGGATGCAGAGGCATATTAGTTTTTTAAGTTTTCTTAAAGTATCGAGGAATCAGCTGCTAAATTATTTAATTTGCCATCAGGTAGAAATAACCCCAAACTATAGCCACAGTATACCATGAGCTTGACGTCACCATTTTACAAGACTTACACACTTCGGCGCCCTTCAAGAAATTTGAGTATTAGTGTCTATATACTTTGCCCGCACCCTTCATGGTGATAGGCGACCTAAATGCCAACCACCCCTCCTGGAGCAGAGGCACAGCCAATACAGCAGGGAATGATAAATTTATCTACATCCAAAACAGCAACTATAGTCTACTATCAGAACCCTTCACCCCAACATACTTCAACCTACAAACGAACTACAGCTCCACCATCGATATTTGCCTTGGCTCGGGAACCCTTTTCCCAGAGGTAAGATCCAAAGTCGGACCAGACCTGGGCACAGACCACCGGCCCCTACACAGAGAGTTCACAAGTTTCAGCCCACCTATATACCCCGTTACCCTACCCAAATGGTATATACCCCCGAAGTTCAACTGGAAGACCTGGGAAAATACTGTACAAAACCCAGATGGCAACCACACAGACCCCAACGTAATGAATACAAAAATAACCGAAGCAATATATACAGCAGCCACACAACACTTCAAACTCACCTCAGGACTCCCATCCAACAAAATTCTGAGACCCTGGTGGACCGAGGAATGCTCTAGAGCGGTAGCGACACGAAGAAGGGCTATCCAAAAACAGCGAAGGTCTAAATCACAACTGAATTGGATTCAAGTTTTAAAAAAATACAGCTTTTGCCACAAAAACAATACGAACAACCTGCAAGTCCTCCTGGAGAGAATACTGTAACAACATAAATCATGACACCCCAATTTCAGAAGTATGGAATAGATTCCGCAGCATCACAGGACGACCCTCCTTCCCATCATTCCCCTTCACAATAGATGGAGAGATGTGCCTTTTACCCAAAGACAGAGCCAATGCAATAGCTACCCGCATACAAAATAATCAACACCAAGAACCCCCAGATGACCAAGAAGAAGCCAACAGGATCAGTAATGAGATCTCCATAGCTATACATCGTCCTACACAAATGAACAAGCCCTTCACCACTTATGAACTGCAAACTGCAATAGCCCACCTCCCAACAGGCAAAACAGCAGGACATGACCGCATACCATACGAGTTTATCAAATACCTACCACCAACAATGCACACCCAACTGCTTCACCTTATCAACACAACATGGACACAAGGCAACATCCCCAAGGACTGGAAAAACAGTATCATCCTACCCTTCATTAAACCAGGAAAGGACCCCTGCCTGTTAACATCGTACCGATCAATTGCCTAGCATAGGCAAGCTGGCAGAAAGAATGGTCCAGACAAGACTCTCCTGGCACCTTGAAAACAACAACCTCATCCCCTCCTCACAAGCCAGCTTCAGGCCTACCTGTTCTACTGTAGACCAGGTACTTAACCTGGAACTGGTAATACTATCATCCCTTTCAAGCCAAAAGACCTGTATTGTAGTATACTTAGATCTATCTCATCTACTTTCGACATCGTTCCCCACGATCTCTTACTGCTGAAACTAGCCAGAATGGGAGTTAAAGGACACATGCTGCAATGGTTAAAGTGTTCCCTCTCCAACAGAACAAACCAAGTATTCATCCAAGGACAGATGTCTAAGACCATAACAACAAAAAAAGGATTACCACAAGGATCCTCACTCAGCCCTCCCTTATTCGACGCATACCTGGCAGACATGCCAGACATAAACCCAGCAAAAACAATACAGTACGCCGACGACATAACAATATACGCCTCAGACCATAATCCCCAAATAGCAGAACAAAGAATTCAGGACACCCTCAACATCCTAGGGAACTGGACTAATAAATCAAAACTAAGCATTAACCCAACCAAATCGCTATACCAGATCTTCACAAGAAAGAAAAACTACAGACCTCCAAGATTAACGCTTAATGGAGAAGATTTGCTTCCTTCGCAGAGCCACAGATATCACGGAGTAATTTTTGATGCTCCACTCCTCACTTGGAAAGATCACATAGACCACCTGACATACAACACCAATCAAAGATTGAACATCATGAAAGCAATCGCAAGCACAACATGGGTGCAGACGCCACGACCCTTCGAACTTTCTACACAGCGTACATTAGAAGTAAACTTGACTACTGTGCCCAAGCCTTCGCCTCAGCTGCACCGACCCATCTTCATAAACTGGAGGTGGTACAAAACTCAGCAATGAGGATCATAATGGGGGCCCTCAAATCAACCCCTGTGGCTAGCCTTCAGTGTGAAGCGAACCTTATCCAACTCCACACTAGAAGAGACATACAGTGTGCCACATACTTCTCAAAAACCTACGCTGCCCCACCTTCCCACCCATTCTCCGCATCTCTCCACAATGTACCAGTACAGCCTCAAGCAACTCCTATCCATAAAGTACCCTTCCGAGAGCGTGTAGGACAAATTATACACAGAAAAGCACGCATTTTCCTTGGTTGCCACTCAACCCCCATAGTACCACCAGTTCCACCATGGGAATACGTTCCACCCACAGTCCAAACAGACCTCATCACCTCAACAACCAAGAAAAACAACTCTGCTGAGCTCAAGCAAGAATTCCTCGAAGTCCTCCACACCCAGCACCAAAATTCCACCCATGTATACACAGATGGATCACGCATCAGTACCAGTAACAATAACAGCAAATCTGTGTCTGCAGCATTATGGATCCCAAAATTTCACCTTACCATGGGATGGAAGCTACCCAAACTAACCACAGTATTTACTGCAGAGCTCTACGGCCTCCTTCGTGCACTAGAGGTTATCAACACCCTCTCATTAAGTGCCTACACCATCTGCTGTGACTCCAAAAGTGCCATCCAAGCCATCAACTATAACACCAAGACAAACAAGGAAATAGTGTACCCTATAATCCAACTCCTCACCACCCTCCACTCTAAAGGATATACAATATCCCTCCAATGGGTACCCAGCCACATTGACATCCTCCATAATGAAATAGTGGATGGACTAGCCAAAGGGATGCACTCCTTCCACCTAACAACAGTCATACCCTACACCACAACCGACCGGACAAACATCCTCAGAGAAGACGTACTCCAAGACTTCAAGGAAGAGTGGAAAGTTACCATAGCTGGCACACAATACAGTAACATCAAGTCAGAGTGGTCAGTGTGGAAACACTCCATCTACAAGAACAAAGACTTTAACACCGCCGCTCTCCGCCTCAGAACTGGACACACCAGACTGGGAAGGCATATGTACAGAATGGGACTCCGAGAAAATGAAAATTGTCCATACTGCCTCACCCCAGAGACAGTGGAGCATTATCTACTCCATTGCCACAGACACTACAGTGCCCGCATCCACCTCAGAAGTGTAGTAACCCAACAAGGAGGAACATTCAATATCAAGCATATCCTAGGTGGAGGAGACCTACCACAGCACAGCAAACATGTCACCGCATCAGCCCTAGGAACCTACATCAGAACAACAAACAAAATCACAAGCATATAAAATTGCCACCCAACTGAACAACCATCCCACATACAGTACACCAACAGAATACAGTACACATAGAGCAGTACTGTACCACCACTGATCATCATCATCATCATCATCATCTCTGACCTCACCCTTACCTTGACTTAAAATCACACAGTACACATAGAGCAGTACTGTACTGTACCACCACTGATCATCATCATCTCTGATCTCACCCTCACCTTGACTTAAATCACCCTGACATCAAAAGACGACAAACTTACCCCCCATATACAGTAGTATAAAATCCACCTTTACTATCTCTCCAAACCCCTATTATACTAACAATTTTTCTTTTCACCCCCTCTTATAACGCCTGTGCAGTAATCTGGAGACACCACAAACCTCCAAGCAAACTGCACATTAAACAATAAGAAGAAGAAGAGAGGCATCCACAAAGTTATAGACTAGATTATACTAAAGAATGGAATGAGCACGTTCTATGACACTTTATTTTATTATATATATTTTTTTTTCCCAGACGCTGTAATTCCTGCAAAGGGTTGGCCATGAACTTAAGGCATTTGTCACGAATCGGTAGGTCATGTTGCCCAGGCTTGACATCTAGGCCTATCAATACCATTTTGCCAGTGCGGGCTCGATCTACCGACCCTTTGGTCAGCAGCCGACTCTCAACTGACTATGTCACGGCTCGTTACAATGCTCATGACACATGCAACCACCATAAACTACTGTGCCCAGCGGTATCTGGACACTTCGAACGAATGCATATTCGAGCGTAGGCGCATTTGCGTGAAGACGCATACGAGCGAATTGTTATGGTCTCTTATATTTACGAAAACGGCAGGTATTGAATACTATTATCTTGGATAGTATTAGCTTACACATTTATTCATTTGACTTTCGATGTTTTTTATAATTAAATTAAAGTATACACTTGATATACTGTAGGTATATGACTTGTTATTGTAGTCAATATTATTTACGATAACGGCAGGTGTTAAATACTATTATCTTTCACAATGAATCATTTGACTTTCAATGCTTTTTTATAGTTAAATTGAAGTATGCACTGTTAGGCCTATGGCTATACGACTTGTTATTGTAGTCAATTTTATTTACGATAACGGCAGGAGCGTAATCTGTGCTGCCAATTGCCACAACATCGCACAAGAGAGCATGCTGTTTTCCCAGAACATCTTTCTGGCAAAAGATGCATGGGTTGTTAGGATCTGTAGAAGTAGGTCTATTCTGGGACATATTGCTGGTTGAATGGCCAAGCATATTCTGACCTCAATCCTTTAGGATAATGTAGTGCACATAGCCTATGGTTCAAAGTGTACCGTTTCATATATATTAATCAAAATTTCACTAAAATTTTGTTAATCCATTAAACCCTTCTTTAATGGAGACATCTTTTTAAATTTATTCTAGCTATATTTACCCCAATATATATACCTATATATATACCCCTACGAAAATTAGGGGTTGCCCGAGTGCCCAGTATTTCCCCCACAACAGTCTTTCTCACACTGAGGGGCCGTTAGAAGTTGGAGGAATTTGGGGTTTCCATCAACGACAGATTATGATCTAACTTACCTAACTTACTGAGCTCGATATGACGCAAGCGTCATAAACTTATTATTGAGCTATTTCACTAAGTTCATATGACGCGATCGCGTCATATGATACTTTTGGGCGAAACTGCCATATGACGCGATCGCGTCATATATGACGGAGGGGGTTAAGAAGGATCTGTGGTAGTAAAAATGTTTAAGTGGTATAGTTCGAAGCCTGTTAATTGCTGGAGGCCTTTTCAAACTGAATGAAATCGTCTAATAGTAGCCAGATAAAGTTAAAAGGACGGCACGGTACAAAAGGGGTTAATGAATCTTTAGTTATATTTATGAAAGCGGCAGATATGAACTCGGCCGGGTATATTAGAAATTTAAACCCCCACCCGAGATCGATCGATACTACAGTAATCAACACAACACACGATGTGTGTTCACGAATTGGGTTGGTCAAGATTATTTGTTTTTTATTAGTTTACTATGAAACTTAGCTTAACATTATGGTAATTACCCTTAACCCGTCCAGCCCCGGCTAGTTTTGTAATGTTTGTTCACCAGAACCCGGCCGGTTTTCAAAAAATGGTTTTATTCCAGAAACAATAGCGAATGGGTTAGGAATGAAGGAAAAACCACGAAAAACCGCTCAAAAAGCTTAAAGAATGGTCCTACAGAGCCCCCGAAAACGTATTTTACAAGAGTAAAAAATTGAAGGCAATTACCGCAAAAAACCAGGTTATTGCGCGCTCACGCGCACGCACGTGGACTTTGAGAGTTTTCAACCTTCGGCACGGTTGCGTGGGATACGTACACAGTTCCCATACAAATCTGAGCCCACTTGAGTGGCTACACCTGAGGTTACGGTCGGCGTGGTTTCTCGCCAAGATGAACTCCATATATTGCACAGATAAATGGTTATATATTTCCTTACATCTTTTTTATTTAATTGTAGTATATATGTAGCTTCTATAATTGTATTCTGAAACCGCCTTTCAACACATTCCCATCCATATTCCGTCCAACTCTCTAACCCAAGAGTGATCCAATTATCCTTGTCTTTCTTCTACTCAACAAGTAAGCTCTGAAACACCATCAATCTATCTTTCCCTCATCTTATGACTTAAGTTATAGTATATCCAGGCATGTTCACTCTAACGTACCTTGAAATTGGCTCTCATTCACTTACAACTGTTTTTGTTTTATGTATATATATATATATATATATATAAATATATATATATATATATATACTGTATATATATATATATATATATATATATATATATATATATATATATATGTATATATATATATATATATACTGTATATATGTATATACAGTATATATATATATATATATATTTTTTTTTTTATATATACCGGTATATACAGTGTATATATATATATATATACAGTATAATTTATATATATATATATTTTTTTTTTTTTTTTTTTTTCTATGTGATTGAAGGAGGCAAAAGGCATAACTGCCTATAGCGAGTGCCTCCCCCATAGTTGAAAGAGTGACAGGGCCAAAATCAAGGGACGTTCGAGCCAAAATGCCTGGACACACAGAGTTTGAAGCAATTTAAGTCAGAGGAAGAGGGAAAGACTGATTCTGGGAGAGAGTTCCAGAGCTCAGATGTTGAGTAGAAGAAAGTTTGAGAGTAACGTTTCACTCTTGGGTTGGAGAGTTGCACAGAGTAGGGGTGGGATTGAGTTGCAAGACGGGTACCACGTGCCCTACGTAAAGGAGGTGGTATGCACTGGGATAGCTCTGAGGAACACTGATTATTATAGTAGCGATAGAATAGCGAGAGAGATGCAACATTGCGGCGGAGAGAGAGAGATTGCAGAGAGTTGGTGAGTGGACTGGAGTTAATGATACGAAAGGCCTTCCTTTCAACTTTGTCTAGGAGAGCGGTGTGAGAGGAACCTCCCCACACATGTGAACAATACTCAATACAAGGACGCACTATGCCCCTGTACAGAGCAAGAAGCTGTGCAGGGGAAAAGAACCCCCTAAGGCGGTTGAGCACACCCAGCTTCTGGGAGGCTGCCTTAGCAAGACTGGTAATATGGTCCTTCCAAATGAGAGCAGAAGAAAAAGAGACACCAAGAATATTGAGAGAAGATGAAGGGTTGATTTTTGTATTGTTGAAGAATAAGGGATAGTCGGCTGGGAGATCCTGACGGGTAGATAGATGGAGAAATTGGGTTTTGGAAGCATTAAAGTTAACAAGGTTTTCTCTGCCCCAATTGGAAATAGTATTTAGATCAGAATTTAAGAGTTCTATGGCTTCATTACGTTTGTCGTTGAGGGATTGCTGGCTGGGGCGTTCTGAAAAACTAATGGAGTAGTGTAAGGTTGAGTCGTCTGCGTATGAATGGATGGGAATTAAGGTACAGTTAAGGAGATCATTTATAAAAATTAGAAAGAGAATAGGAGATAGGACAGAGCCCTGAGGAACACCGGAGTTTATAGGGTGAGGAAGTGAACAATGGCCGTCCACAACCGCAGCTATGGAACGGCCGGAAAGGAAATTAGAGACAAAGGCACAGATGGAGGGATAGAAACCGAAGGAGGGTAGTTTAGAAATTAAAGATTTATGCCAGACTCTATCGAAGGCTTTCGATATGTCTAGTGCAATAGAAAAAGTCTCACCGAAGTCCCGAAAGGAGGATGACCAAGAGTTAGTAAGATATGAAAGAAGATCACCAGTAGAGCGACCCTTAAGGAAGCCATACTGGCGATCTGAGAGCAGATTATGAGAAGAGAAATGCTTAAGAAATTTGGAAGCAAGAATAGTTTCAAAAACTTTAGAAAGACAAGAGATAAGAGCAATTGGACGATAGTTGGAGGGTTGAGAGCGGTCACCCTTCTTTGGGACAGGTTGAATGTGAGCAAACTTCCAGCATGAAGGGAAGACGTTAGAGGATAGACAGAGACGAAAGAGTTTGCCTAGGCAGGGAGTCAGCACGGAAGCACAGTTTTTGAGAACAACAGGAGGAACACCGTCCGGACCGTACGCCTTATTAGTGTTAAGCCCAGAGAGGGTAGAAAGTACATCTTTAGAAGAGATTAGGATATTAGGCATAAGTAAGAGAGAGGAGGGCGGAGAGGGAGGAATAGCACCGGAATCATCCAAGGTGGAGTTTCTAGCAAAAGTTTGAGCGAAGAGTTTAGCTTTGTCAGAGGAAGAAGTGATGGTTGTGCCATATATATATATATATATATATATATATATATATATATATATATATATATATATATATATATACAGTATATATATATATATATATATATATATATATATATATATATATATTCTTTAATACATACGAGGTTGAAAGAAATGGCAATTTCTGCGTTGGAAATTTTATTATTCAAAGTTTCCAGGTCTCTGATGAGTTTTCGCTGGGTGGCAGGAAGTAGATGAAGGAGATGAGCAAAATTCATGGTGGTACAGGGTTACATAAATGTACATGATGATACAGGATATACGACGCGTTTCACTGGACAACCAGCATTATCAAGTAAGGAAGGAATGAAATAAAAGGTAAACAGGAAGGGTATATATAGAGGGTGGAGGATCAGAGGAGGAGGAAAACAGGGGGCAAAAGTCTGCTATTGGTGGAAGCGTAAACTAGGAGAGAGAAGGGGTTAACCGCTCCACGCATGCGCACTGGATGCGGGATGGTGGTCAGTAGGTGGGGTCGAAGCTGATTGGCTGCGTGTCGAGGGGCGTGGCCTAAGTTGTGTGGCGCCTGCAGAAGACGAAGCTGAAGGAGGTAGCGCGGGGGGCTGCGTCAAGGGCACCGGGGGGCGAGGAGGGGTGTTAGGTCCTGTAGGGTAGTGCCTTTTGGCAGAAGGAAGGATCTGAAGGTCCAGAGTTTGGTTGTTGATGTTGGGATGTAAGGCTTGGATATATAAAGCTTCGAGTATAGGTAATCTCCTTGGGTCACTTTCTTTATCGAGTATGGTGGTGTGTTTCTCTAACTCGTTGCGTGTAAGGTGAGGGTGGTTAGGGGTGAGATAGTGGTCTTTGATGGCTCCAGCCTGAAGGTGAAGAGTTAACCGACGTGAAAGACGAGTCTGCGTCATACCAATATAGGAATGAGGTCCACAGTCCTCATAATTACAGGTATGTTGGTAAATGACGTGATCGTCGGTCATCGGGCTCTTTATCTTGGTGGAGGCTGGTTTGTTGCGGAGAACGAGGTTGGAGGTCTTGGGGGATTTGTAATAAATTATTAATTTGATTTTGTTTTCCGGGTTGGTTGGGTGGACATGCTTGGAGATTATTTCTTTTAAGACGGCCTCGTCATTTTTGTGTTCAGAGGACATGTAATTGCGGTAGAAGATCTTAATTTCATTGGGGGGGTCAATGTTGGGAGGGCTTTGAGTGTACCATTTTTCAAGATGGTGGTTGATGGTGCTGGAGATGTCGGAGTTGGAGTATCCGTTATTTACTAAAACTTGGGATAGTCTTTCTAGTTCCTGGTGGGTGTCGGCCCAGGTAGAGCAGTGCGTGAGGGCTCTCCTAACATAGGCGGAGATGGAGGATAGAAGATAACGGCGGGGGCATTCACTATCGCCGTTGAGGCATTGTCCTGTGTTAGTAGGTTTAATGTAGACGGTGGTTTTGAACCCATGGTCGTTCAGAGCTACGAGGATGTCGAGGAAGGGGAGTTGTCCATTGTTAGATTTTTCAAAGGTGAAGTTAAGTCCGGAGGAGGTCATGAAGCGACGCTGGAGTTCCTGTAGTTCGTGGAGGTCCTTGATTTGCACGAAGATGTCATCCACGTATCTACAGTAGACGGCTGGTCGTTGGGCAGCTAGGAGCTCTTCCTCGATGGTACCCATGAAAAAGTTCGCAAAAAGAACTCCTAGGGGGCTGCCCATCGCCACACCGTCTATCTGCTTGTACATGTTGCCCCGGGGGCAAAGGAAGGGGGCCTCCTTGGTACATAGCTCCAGTAGTGTTTTCAGGGCCTTCTCCGGGATGTCCAGTGTAGGTGTATCAGGGCAATGATAAATTCGACGTAGAATCATGTCAATGGTCCTATCCACTGGCACGTTGGTGAACAGGCTTTCTACGTCGAGAGAGGCGATAGTGTGGTTGTTGTTACGGGGGGCGTCTCGTAAAATTTCCAAGAAATCGTGGGCTGAGTTAAGGTTGAATTGGCTGGGCACGTAGGGGGTGAGGAGGTTGTTCAGGGCCTTGGCGATCTGGTAGGTGGCAGTGGGGATCTGGGAGATGATGGGGCGGAGGGGGTTCCCAGGTTTGTGTGTTTTGATGGTTCCGTACGCATAACCAGGGGTGTATTCTCCGACGAGTTTTTTAAGGTGGATCCCTCCTTGTTTGGCGTTGATGGCGGTGATGGTGGTGTTGGCAATACGTTTGATTTCGTCGGTTGGGTTGCGGGTGATCTTTTTAAATTTAGTGTTGTCACTTAAGATGACGTCCATTTTTCTAAGATATTCCTCCTTGTCATGGATCACGAGGCAGGAAGCTTTATCCGCACGACGGATGATGATGTTGGGGTTGTCTCTTAATAGTTTGGCAGCTTGGAAGTGTTGTTTGTTGAGTATTTTGCTATGGTGAGTTCCTCTGGTTTTGGCGGCTTCAGCGAGGAGAGTAGGTTGTAGGGCGGGAGTAGTGGTGACCTTGCCATCCTTCTTGAGTCGTAGGATGTCGTCCAGGAGGATTTCCGTTTCTAGGCGTTTCCGGTGGGGGCCAGGTTTGGAGCTGTAGTGGCAGTTGAGGCCTTTGTTGAGGAGGTCTTCTTGGTCCAGGGTCAGAATGGTGTTAGTAAGGTTTATATATCCTTTTGTTGGTTTGGGAAGTTTTAAGTTTCCGCCATAAAGACGGGCAAGCTTTTTTATGGTTGTGTTTTCGGCTTGTCTTCTGTGTTGTTCAAGGAGTTGTTCGAGGGCTGTGTTGATTTCGGCTTTGAGGTGGTCTGGAGGGGTTTCGTCTTCCCAAATCCGTAGAAGAGCATCTCGTTCTTTACGAAGGTTGTTGGCGAGCTCTCGTTTTTCAATTATTTGGTCCTTCACCAGTTCTTCACGAAACTGGAGGGTGCTGGTGCGATGTCTGGCATTCTCGTGAAGTTTTATGTTAGTAAAGCCAGGTAATAAATTTTCTTTAATACATACGAGGTTGAAAGAAATGGCAATTTCTGCGTTGGAAATTTTATTATTCAAAGTTTCCAGGTCTCTGATGAGTTTTCGCTGGGTGGCAGGAAGTAGATGAAGGAGATGAGCAAAATTCATGGTGGTACAGGGTTACATAAATGTACATGATGATACAGGATATACGACGCGTTTCACTGGATTACCTATACTCGAAGCTTTATATATCCAAGCCTTACATCCCAACATCAACAACCAAACTCTGGACCTTCAGATCCTTCCTTCTGCCAAAAGGCACTACCCTACAGGACCTAACACCCCTCCTCGCCCCCCGGTGCCCTTGACGCAGCCCCCCGCGCTACCTCCTTCAGCTTCGTCTTCTGCAGGCGCCACACAACTTAGGCCACGCCCCTCGACACGCAGCCAATCAGCTTCGACCCCACCTACTGACCACCATCCCGCATCCAGTGCGCATGCGTGGAGCGGTTAACCCCTTCTCTCTCCTAGTTTACGCTTCCACCAATAGCAGACTTTTGCCCCCTGTTTTCCTCCTCCTCTGATCCTCCACCCTCTATATATACCCTTCCTGTTTACCTTTTATTTCATTCCTTCCTTACTTGATAATGCTGGTTGTCCAGTGAAACGCGTCGTATATCCTGTATCATCATGTACATTTATGTAACCCTGTACCACCATGAATTTTGCTCATCTCCTTCATCTACTTCCTGCCACCCAGCGAAAACTCATCAGAGACCTGGAAACTTTGAATAATAAAATTTCCAACGCAGAAATTGCCATTTCTTTCAACCTCGTATGTATTAAAGAAAATTTATTACCTGGCTTTACTAACATATATATATATATATATATATATATATATATATATATATATATATATTTATATATATTTATATATATATATATATATATATATATATATATATATATATATATATATATGTACATATATATATATATTATATATATATATATATATATATATATATATATATATAAATAACACAAAAACAGTTGTAAGTGAATGAGAGCCATTTTCAAGGTACGATAGAGTGAACATGCCTGGATATACTATAACTTAAGTCATAGGATGAGGGAAAGATAGATTGATGGTGTTTCAGAGCTTACTTGTTAAGTAGAAGAAGGACAAAGATAATTGGATCACTCTTGGGTTAGAGTGTTGGACGGAATATGGATGGGAATGTGTTGTATATATATATATATATATATATATATATATTCTGACATACGGAGTCCTGTATGTTAATTTAAGAGTTAGAATTAGAGTTGAAGGAGTGTCAAACTACCCAAGCGGCGAAGCAGACCAGCGAGCGAACCAGCGAGTGGGAAACCAGCTCGCCCGCATACCAGCAAACATGCCTTCACACCTACGTGCGTCATAGGGGACCCTGCAAACTACTTTGATGACCCGACGCTATGACCTATGATCGACGCCAGGAGACCCCATTGGTCCACTTACCTGCTATGCAACTCGAGGAGCTATGATAGGGGTGCGCACCATCACTCGCCTCCTGATTCGTTCCTACACCATCATTGTTTAGTATATAAGACCCGAGTAGTGGGCATTCAAATCAGTCTCATTTGGAGTTGGGGAAGGTCAACTTGCAGCTGGAGGAAGACGGGGTGAAGTATTATAATGGGATTGTGACTGTCAGTCAGATTATATAAGTGTGTGTTAAGTGTGTTCGGTGTAAACACTTACGTTTTGTTGGTTAGTGAGATATGTGATTGGGAATTAACGTAAATGCTACTATTATGTGCTTAACTATTTGATTAAGAATTAACGTGAACGCTACTATTATGTACTCAACTATTTGATTGGGAAGAATTTACGTTAACGCTATTATTATGTACTTAACTATTTTAGTTGACTAACTTGTGGACTAAAGCAACTCTTTAAGTAATTGGGTTATGATGAAAGTAATACTATTGTTTTATATTAATACTTACGAGTTCTTTCATTTTCTTTTAATTAAGCTTACATTGCTTAACGGTGCTTAGTACGGTGATGCTATTGTCTCATATTAGTAATATCGCCTTAGACTAACATGGCTGTGTTAATATTACTTCTAGTGATTTCCTAAGCTGAAGAAAATTATTTTAGCTTCAAAATATTATTTTTGCTTTTCATATTATTTGAGTGAGACCTGAATCGAATCTATGAAGCGATCCTGTAACTTAATTTACTCATAATCAAACCTCAATGTTACGTGGTTAAGAAATACATTTAACTAATTATTAAATATATATCTAACTTTTTATGTGACTTTGATAATAATCCTGATGATAATAATAATATAATACTATTAACGTAAGACAAGAACCAAGAATAATTACATTAAATATAATTAAAAGGACATATAAGAAAACTATCTATTCATTTCAAAAAGGGTAAGAGACAGAAATATTCTTACTTAAATATTTATCTTTCAAGATTTTTTATAGAATTAATAGTCCTTCTTTAATTAATTTCATTGGGGGTGTGGTGGTGAGATTAATAAAAATAATATTAGATATAACTTATTCGGTTCATAACCATAGCCTACTAAGCTTCGGTTAAATAATAATTCTTTATAAATACTACATGACTTTAATTAGTTTCAGTATTTTTCATAATTAAAGAGTATCAGTCAATAAAGGATACTAAGTCCTAAGATCCAAAAGGAAAGGAAGCAACAACAGGAAATAATTTTATTAGATTTTACTTTTGTTTCGCCTTCAGCTGACTGATACCTTAATATATATCTCTGTGCTATCTAGATTCATCAAGTTAACCACTTGAGGATCAAGATACGTAACAATATAAATATATATATATATATATAGTATATGAGATGACGGGGTCCGGCCAGCAAAAGCCAAAACAAGTCAAGCACCTGCTCCCGTCTACAGATAGCAACTCAATCATCTAATGCTGCATTACTAGTATAAAAAGTAAATTACGATCTACCAGACTCCCCCACCCCCAGACTCCGCTTGAACAATGCCCCGTGACTAATGCGATAGAAAACGCGCCCCTCACCTTCCACCAAGATCTATCCAACTCTGAGCCAGACAGACTTAAACTAGTGAAGAACATATTTATGCAAACACGCCACCAGCCCCATCAATATATTCACTTCCATTCTGATCATCACGAGCACAGTAATGTCAGCCAAGCGAACAAACAAACCAAATTTTCCTATTCCCCTTCTGGGCCCCCAAGTCACCTCCATACAACCTACAAATGATCTGCCTATACCCCAAACAGAAATTCTTTTTTCATCACCCCAACGAGACATTTCCAAGCCCAAAACAAATACTAACAGACGTAGAATGTCCACCCCGTCACAGAGATATCCTTCGCATAATTTTAGTGCGACTCCTAACCTCAAGATAAATCAGAAACCCCATAACACCATGCCCCTACTACCCCGAGAAACCAGCTCCCTAACCCCCGCCGAAAAAGGAATAGGACTTACTCGTGCCCAGGGTAAAGTTAGGCAAAACTGAATTACATCTAGACGAGTACCTCTTCTTAGGAAGGACGTGCTTAGCTAGATTCTTCAGTTCGGATCAAGACTTCTGTAGGGGTTAGCCTATATCCCCTTGAAAAGTTATAAACCAGTGCAAACCAGTGTAGCTAGTGACCCCGAAGAAAGAAAGCAAGAGAGAGAGAGCATCGCCTACCTGTAGTGTGTGAAGTCGCGGAGCCCCTTGTGCCCAGAGGAAGGACAACCGATGCTGTTACCACGTGCTCGCCAGATACTCTGCCAGGCTTCTATCTTTCTTCTCAAACCTTTAGGTGATCTTTGTTTTGTTAAGTGTAACGATGATTGCAACAAGGGTTAACCCATAAACGGCGGCAACGCTCATAAGAAGTTTTACTGGGCGAGGGCGGCAAAGCTCTTAAGAGGGAGGCCTAAAAAAAACATTTAAATGGCCCCAGTAGCACTAAACATTTGTTTTTGTTTTTTCTTTTTTTTTTCCCTATAGGCTACCTCATATCACTCCTCCACATCCCCTCCTTCCCCCCTTTCCCCTCCCCCTTCAATTATCACCTATTTTCCCTCATATTCCCTAATTCGTTGGTATATTTTTGTGCTAACATTAGCAAAATGTGTGGAGGATGTGCTTACGTGCATGGCGAGTGTGTTACATAACCGAGAGTGTGAATGAGTAGGCTCAGTGTGGCTTGAGGCCTCGTGGAGGGAGGGGTTGCCTCAATTTGCTCCATAATTCATGAATGGGCTGCTCCATGTATATTCGCGATTTTGACTAGAATTTTTTTATTTTCACTTGTTTTATTGTTGTTACAGGTTACTATCTTCATAGTGAAGGTAAAATAGGCTCATATGAATAAGTAATAACGATATTTATCGTAAAATGACGATTATAGGCCTGAATGGAGGCTATATGCTCGCCCATGGGCATCGAGTTCAATACCCCCCCTCGCCGTTCCCGGGTTAACAAGATATGTTGAGATTCACGCTAACGTAATACTAAAGATTTTCCATTCTTTCCTTCTCCTAGTATCCGTTACTCGATTTCTAGAGAACATAACACACTTCTTTCTGTGGGATAAATATATATATAATTCTTCGGATATAGACTCCTATATTCTTATGAAGAGTAATACATATGTTTGTTCGGGAAATAATACATACACCTTTTACACGTAAAACTAGTGAACACTTATTCAGATCTTGTTTGTATGTAACATCATCATTTGGGTATGTAATTCATAGATAAGTTGTTCACAGAGTGTTTTACTATTCAGTCTCTTAATTAGACTATTGTTATTATCACGCTTCATAACTTATAATTCATGCTGTGTATTATTTGAGTTATTTCCAACTCCTTACATTCACGTCACGTTAACTTCTCACCCGGCGAGAATATTCAGTCACGAATACATGACTAATATATTTATTTAACCTATTTGTGAATTTATATTCATTATTATTACTCTTTGAGTTCTTTGAGTTTAATCTCCTGTCTATATTAAATGAACGTAAAAGTTATTCATAAATCAAACAGTATCTTAATTTACATAAACTCAGTGCTGTGCGTATGCCATCGCAGTAACTATTATTTACCCTCAGTGGGAAGCTACCTCACGTTTGCCATTTTCTATCAGGACACTGTTTATTGTTTCGAGACTAACATTTCTGTGTATACTTACTTGTGGTTATTGTAGTAACCGGATATTTATTCATATGTACTATTTATAACCTAACTGTGTATTCCTAGACCGTTATTATTCTAGGCAATTACTTATAGCCATAATTCAATATTTATTAATGGCCCCTCCATCACAATGTGCCTTACAATGGTAATGGCCAATCTTTGAACTCAAAGCTCACCGTTCAAACGACCCGCCTAGGAGAGTAAAATATACGATTGCCACACATCGTGACCGAAACGCTCTTAAATATATCAAAACCGCTCACGGAATCCTTATGATGTGGGTACCACTTATAGAAAAAACTAGTAAAAAATAAAAATATTAAAAACTTTAAACATGATCCAGCTTAATGCTCTTCTCAGGCGTCTGCTGTCTAATGTGCACGTCATCCAGCTCTTATCTGGGTGCATATGTCCTTCTTCTCCTAGGCGCCGTCGAGTCCGGACGTGTTCGGAGGTGTGCCCAACCTCACGCTTCAGTCTTCTCCTGCCTTTCGACTTGTGAGTCTTTTCTCATATGTACAGTAGCACAACTAAGTTTTGCGACAAAATTAGGTACGTGGCACCTGTCTAGTTTGCACTCCCGTCCCAAGCCCGTGTGGTCGACGTGTCTAGCAGAGACCCGTGGTGTCTAAGGCAGGCGCCACCGCCTGCAATACCACAGCCAGGGCACACAGACACAGTACTCGCACATGCTGGGTGCTACATATGACAATATTGCTATCATTATTTGTTTGTATCATATTAGAAGTCTCTCTCTCTCTCTCTCTCTCTCTGAGGTTAATATCAATCGATTTTCACGCTACACTATTTGTAGATTAATTAGCACACACACACACACACACACACAGAAACGGAAAACAAAGTTCAGTGTTGTAAACCCACATTCTACGCTGATTTCCCTGATAAAACAATGAGGTGTAAATAATTGTGTTCTTTTATCATATTAACACTCTTTAGATAATACAGGTATGTTATAATCTGCATCATCTTGCAGTGCTGGTTATACGAGTAGTTCTATTTGCAACATCTGCATCAGGTAATATTATTAATGATAAG
The DNA here is from genome assembly GCA_032716605.1 of Paralithodes platypus. Lineage (NCBI taxonomy): Eukaryota > Metazoa > Arthropoda > Malacostraca > Decapoda > Lithodidae > Paralithodes > Paralithodes platypus. The sequence continues at coordinate 23,701,945 of CM064545.1, forward strand.
AACGTGTATTAATATACAGCTAAAGTTTTTACTGTTTTTATGAGATACAATTAGAATATAGACAATTATCGTTACCGTATCATGATTTTAGAATCTAACTTCGATGAAATTCTGTCTACTATGGAAATATATGGGAGTATAGCTAAACATTATTTAGTTTACCGGGTATATAATTTAACGCCTTACGAGCGGGCCCATCAGTAACTTCTACTACCCGCCAAGCGGGTGGTTTTACCCTAAACGACCTTGTTTCTGTTCTCTTTTTCATGCATAAACAAGAGCCAGAGCGTAATACAATGATGTATCCCTGAAAGGGCGATAATTGAGCTTTCCAATGGCACCAGAACCATCCTTCTACGACAACGCGTTCTCTTGCAACGATCCTGCAAGACGAGTTCAAAATCCCTAAAATATGGTCATTTTCTTACATAATTCCCTGTGTAGTGAGGCAGTGAGTGTGGATGTGTGTGGAGGTGGGCCCAGTGCTGGCGCGGGATAACCATGATATTGGTTAGCGCACTTGGTTCACAGCCAAAAGGACACAGGTTCCATTCCCGGGCGGGAAAGAAACATTTTGGCAATTCTTCTTACACAATGCGCCTCTCTTGACCTAGCAGTATAAATAGGCCTCTGGAATAAGAGGCCACTTCCGACGTCTTGTTTAGTGTTGGTGGTCTATTACTAGCTGGACGGGTACCGTACAGGTCAACCAAACACTCAAAATCCAGATATCGGCAATTGGCTGATTACAGATTACATGCATATCTACAGCCACTCCAACCATGCATTAACACTTCACGCAATATATTCCCAGGTCGAACTTTTTTCGGTAAAACAATAAATAAATAAATAAATAAATAAAAGAAACGTGAAGCTGTAATTATTGGAAACTGAGGTGATAAGAAAATCCTCAATACTCTCTTACCCACATCACACCTAGTTATCCATTCAGCAAGGTTGCTGAACGCGGTAGTATGGTTGGGATGAGCAAGAGTGGGGTGTCAGAACGTTTACCGGTGGCAAAAAAAGGTGGGAAGGACAAATGACAGACCGACATGGAAGTGGAGCTAAGCGGAAAACCACGTCATAACAGGAACAAGAAATTAAATAGTATATGGATAACCATCCATTCTCCAACGCCGAGGTAGCTAAGCAACATTTGCAATATCAAACTTCTACAGAAACTATACGCAAAATATTAAAGAAGATGGGATATAAACATAGATCACCAGCTGTCAAGCCAGAGCTAACCAAGAGGCACAAACAAACTAGGCTTGATTTCGCTCGAATATTTGTTGACCAGGGCATTGACTATTGGGCACGAGTTGTTTTGATAATGTCAGAGAGGTTCCATAATAATACCAGGACGATTAAAATTGTATCACTTAGCCGAGTTGGCGGGGTGTCTTCAAATAAGAACAAAGGTTGCTTCCTTTATATCCGCTCATGGCCAAGTGGTTACGGGGGCCTAACTCTCCCAAACATACCTGGAGTGAGTGGGTTCGAATCCTGGTCAGGATACCTCTCTCCCAACCTAGAGTTGTTTTCTCAGACAAGAAAGCTTTCAGCTCAACCACGCATGGGTCGAAGACTGCGCTGTTGGAGGCCTAGGAACTCACGGCATGCGAGTTAGTCCTAGTTGATATTGTGCATACAATATTATAGAATAGTCATCATACAGAGTAATACTTTCCATCATATCACTCTTGGCTAATTTCATATTAACCGAGCATTATATAACTTCTTAATTGCTTTACTCATCCACTAATACCCCTAACTTACTAATTAACTCCTTACTTATATTGTCCAAATACTATTAAGCTAGCATGACTTGATATAATATGCACATTAACCACTCCTGTCTATACCATCGGTTGTTTACCTAAAAACCAAACACGTTCAGTTTAGTAACTCATCCTAGCCACTTCGCCCGCCACTATCCCTATCTAATTATGTTTCTAAGCTTTCTGTCGTTATTGATCCTACTGTAACAATCGGTAGCCTATTTCACATACCTAGCAAACTTCTGCATGCTTATCACGGAGCAGCTGTCCGTTTTCCACATCGTCTTTGTGGATCCCACTTACAACTTAAGCATCTGTATCATATCCTCTCTTACTCTACACTTCTAATATATGCAAGCCTAATGTTTTCCTAAGTCCCCTTTCTTTTGCACTGACCATATCATATATTTCATGATATTCACTACCTCAATAATCTTTTACTTCTGTTACATTTTCTAACCCATTCTGGCTATAAATCCGTGTCATTTGGCCTTAGTCGTCAGGCGTTAGAATATTATTGATGTTCTAATGTTCTATTATTCTGGATTGTTTTGCCATTCTTCTTTGTACCGTAACTTCCAATCAATCTATGGACACTGGACAGCAAAATTAAAAACATAATCCATTTGAAGCCTTACTAAGGACGGGTGAAGTCTTAAAATTAATCCACGCTTCTACTGTAGATGTCTGTTTAAAAACTCTGATTTCAAACAATGTTGTATTGTTTTTTGTTTTTTGTTTTTTCATATCACGACTGACGATGACTTCCAAATCTGTTGTAATAATTGAGTTACTTAATTCCATGTTATTTAGCCATCTAGATACCACTGATATTGCGTCTTGCCCCTGTCACCACTCAGATTGGTGAACAAATTAAAACAAATTTCTTCCGAGATATAGCTGGTGGTTACTGGCTACCCTGGCCTTGAGTAAGGGAGATGGATAATGGAATCGGACATCACAAGAATGTATTGAGCTATTGAATCTCCTCATACGGGAGATATATGGTGTGTAATTATTGACGAAACAAATATTGTTAAATTTATATCCTGAAATTTCTGTCGATTTCCCAATGTTCACTAAACTGCATGTATTTATCTACATTAAATATCAACTGACAAGGTATTGCACCATTCGGGTAGTGTATCAAATTATTTTTGGAGAGCATGAATCGTTATCAGGATCACTAATTCAACATATTTATAGTGTCATTTGAAATATTACCAATCTTTTTAGTTAGGCCTAAATCAAGGTCGTTAATGTAAAAGATGAACAATTATTATGTTCCTTCCAACAACCAACTATACTCCTAAAATCGATTAATGAAATTTACAAACACATGTGGCAGTCCGTGGATTCGAATCCAGGATGCTCACACCGAAAATCAACACCTTATGCATCGCACCACGAAGACAGTTTGAAGAACTAAAACTGACCATCGTGTAAGACCCCAACCTTCACTACACCCCAATCTGATTGTATAGGCTACTATTAATGGTAATGTTTTGTTTCCTACTAATTAGCCATGGTCTAATTCACGTAATATAGTTCGCCCTATTCCAGAAGCTGCTTCTTTAATCAGCAATCTTTCATGTGGATATTTATCGAAAAAATTACTGACATGTCAATATCTTTGAAGGTATTTTTTTTTTTCTGTTTATCGATTCGTATGCTTGGGAAAAGAAAGGTTAATAGATAGCGAGACACTCGCAGCCAACACGGTTAAATTCCATTACAAGATTGATGATTAAGCATTTAACAAATGTGACAGCAGCATATTACTCTTAATTTGACGTTTGTAATTTAGTCAGTAGCCAGCCCTTATTCCCACAAGGGGTAGGGAGTATCAACAAGAAACACATGAAAGGAGGCAAAACAAGAGGCTGCAGGGGAAGAATATAAACGTTCGGACAAATTAAGTCTCTTAGTAATTTAGTTGTATAAAATTACATTTTATTGAGTAACATCTATTATAATACAGTTGATGCATATAAACGTTTAGGATAACTCATAAAATACATACCGGGTGTCAGCGAACTTGGAGCTAATCCTGACCGCATAACATATTATAAAGAACAAAACAAATATATGAGTAGATCAGGAAATAGATGTAGAAATTGACTACCAGTTTCTCGAGCACTTTCTGGGTTATAGAAAGGCTAAGGATAAGAATTACAGCCAATGTCGCTGACACCAACACCAAGTATAGTGTTAAGGAGGCCGGGGCTCTTATTAAAACAATCACTAACAAGTGTATTATAGATTATAAAATAACAATCTATGCAACTGATTGTGTTCATTTTAACTTATGTATACAATGTGAATCTATAAATAAAGTAGTGACGCTTACCATTCTGGTGTGTCCGTGTGCTAATCTACAAAGTTTGTCGCGCGTAAATCTATTTATATTTAGAGAGAGAGAGAGAGAGAGAGAGAGAGAGAGAGAGAGAGAGAACCTTTTATTATTATACAAACAAATAATGATAGCAATATTGTCATATGTAGCGCCCAGCGTGTGTTAGAACTGTGTGCCCTGGCTGTAGTAGCGCAGGCGGTGGCACCTGCCTTAGACACCACGGGTCTCTGCTAGACACGTCGACCACACGGGCTTGGGACGGGAGTGCAAACTAGACAGGTGCCACATACCTAATATTTTGTTGAAAAACTTAGTTGGGCTACTGTACATGCTATTTGCTGAAGTCAGGGTAGCTTCTAGATTAGCTAGGCTGTGTACACCTTTTCCCACTTCCCTTAGGAGACTGTTTTCCTGGTGTTTGGCAAAGGTCTTTGTCAGGAGCTCTTGTTGTTGTTGTTGTTGTTACTATTAAAGGGCCTTCGGGTGGATGCCACCTGCTTGGCCCTAGAAGACTAACCGTCAGTGGGACCCTATACTATATCGGCAACATGAGTCGCCAAGAGGAAGACACATAAGGCACGAGAGAGCTGAGAACACACATCCGCATCCCGGACACCGTGGCCTAACAAGAGCCCTAAGCTGAACCCCCGAGACGACAAACGGCAAACCGAGTCCCTAAGTTTGACCCTGTGACTATAGAACCGCGGACACACCTCCACCAGATGCTCAGGGGTTTCGGGCTGTCCACACCAGCGACAGTCCGGGCACCGTACCATGCGGAGACGGAACAGGTGTGCTGACAGCGCAGTGTGTCCAATACGCAGCCTGGCCAGCGAGACATCGAGTTTCCGCAGGGGGTGTCGACTCCAAGGCTGGGGGCACGAATCCCACCGGTATCTCCCCATGGTCGTCTGTAGCAACAGCACCCGTAGCTCCCTGTCCCAAAGACCGCGACTAGCCCGCCCGACAACCCGGGCATGCGTCCTCGCATCCATGTCAACCGACTCAACCTCTACCGAATCGTGCGCCAGCGTCGCCGCAGCATCAGCCACCGTGTTGCCACGAATGCCCGAGTGCGCAGGAACCCACTGGAGGACCACTTCCCACGGATGCCCTAAAAAGTGAACCAGCAACACCTGGATGGCGAAGACAAGACGAGGATATGTAGCCGGGCGGGCCGCAAGGAGCAGATGGAGGGAGGCTTGGGAATCCGAGTACAAGACGACCCGTTGAGGCCGAATATGACACCGCACAAACTCCAGGGCTCGGAGAATGGCAAACAGTTCCGCCGCTATGATGGGATGGTGTCCAGACAACCTCCAGGTCTGGCAGAGGGAGAGGTCCTCGTAGTAGACAGCCGCGGACGAGGAGGCCGGAGGGACGCAGGAACCATCCGTGAAGACACCGAAGTGCCCCTGATAACACGACCCCACCAGCTCAGCAAAATAGGCCCGGGCAAGTCCAGCATCCGTCGACGTCCGGTAACCTTCATGGAAGGTAACCCGGATGCGAGGAGTGAGATCAACCCACGGCGGGACCGGAGACACAGAGGGGGTCGGGGAGGGAGAGGGAGGGTCCACAGCTATCTGCCGATAGTGGAGGAGGCTCCACACCAGGAAAGGTTGACGCCGTTTCACAGGCCACGATGGTGCAGTCCTGGAGACCCCTGACGAAGCATGCAGGCCCGACAACGGGTGATGCCCAGGAAGAGTAGCAACTCGCCCCGCCCACCTACAATCCGTCAACACCCGAGACCAGGACAGAGGCAACGACCCACTTTCCGCTAGGAGGGACACGGTAGGGGAGGAACAAAAAGCCCCCAACGCCACCCTGAGGGCCGTGTTATGAATAGGGTCCAAGCGGCTAAGAACTGACGACGAAGCCGAGCCATACACTGCACTACCATAAGTCACCTTGCTCTTGATGAAAGACTCATAAAAACACAGCAGATCATCCCGAGACGTCCCCCACTTGGACCCGGCTATACACTTCATAATACCCAGCCGCTTCATGCAAGACGATCGCAGGTAGTCCACATGATTCCTCCACGTCAATACCGGCCCATCCCAACGCAGACCTAAGAAGGTGTGTGACGTACGATACGTGAGAGGCTCACCCCCCAACGTAATCGTAGGCAGACCCGGGAGTTTAGTCTTCAACGTGAAGCACATGAGAGCGCTCTTTTGGGCATTGAGTCGTAGGCCCCAGTCCCTCGCCCACTCACAGAGCTCATCAACCGCCAATTGCAGAGCAGTCTGGGCCTGGAAGAGCGTGTCCGCTGAGCAGACGATGGCAAGATCGTCGGCATACACCATCGTCGTAGCATTACGGGACCGAGGGACATCAGACAACATGGCATTCAGGAACAGTGGACCCAAGATCGACCCCTGAATCACCCCACGGCGGACAGGGAAAGGCCGCGACGTAGAGGTACCAACCGCCACAGAAAGGGACCTCTCAAGCAAGTAGCTGCAGAGCCACGATAAAACCTTCCCACGTACACCAAGCATACCCAATTTGTATAGGACCCCGGCATGGGAAACCGAATCAAAGGCACTCGCAACATCGATGAACGCCACGAGGAGCACCTTCTTGTTCCGATACGCATCCTGGATGCGATATTCCAGCTGGAGGAGCACATCCACGGTGCCCCTAGCCGGGCGGAAACCATGAAGAACATCAGGAAGGAGTGCCTTAGTCTCCAGCCACCAAGTGAGCCGCTGTGAAACCATCTTCTCCATCACCTTACCCACCACCGACAACAAGCAGATGGGCCGACGTGAAGATGGCAAAGAGGGATCCTTACCCGGTTTAGGGAACGGAAGGAGGAGGGCCGACTTCCACAGAGCCGGATATGTACCAGTAGACCAGCTCCTGTTATAGAAGTCCAGCAACACATCAAACCCCTCCCGCGGCAGATGGGCAAGCATCTCATACGCCACATCATCGTGACCCACAGCCTTACCCTTGGGGAGGGAGTCCAAAGTGCAGTGCAATTCATGGGCGGTCAGCGGAACCGCAAGGCCGTCAGGATCAGGAGATTCAAGATGGTACGAAATTACTGACTCCAGCCGATCCACATCTGGTAGTTGCGGTGGGGCCGCAAACAGCACCCGATAGTGATCTGCCAAACAATCCGCCTGCTCCTGCGCATCGCCAACGAGCCGACCGCCAACAGTAAGAGGGAAAGAAGCGTCCACCCTCTGGCCATTCATCTGCCTAACAAAACGCCACGCCCTCTTGCTGGAGCTGGCAAACCTCAACGTAGGACAGAAGGCAGCCCAAGACCCACGCTTCGCCTTCAAGAGAGTGCGTTTGCACCGGGCATCCACCCTCCGTGCCTCCCGCTTGAACTCTACACAGGGATGACGGCGCCAGACAGACCAAGCCCGATGACGATCCCGGACCGCGACCGCACATTCCGCGGACCACCAAGGAACAGTGGGCCTGTCCGTAGGGGGCCGGCCCGTCATCCGAAAGGCCCCACCTGCCGCAGCAGTTAACGCCCTTGAAATGGCCTCAGCACCCGAGCCCACCGACTCCGCGAGAGAGGGAGGATCCAAGCGGAGGCCACGTTGGAACTGTCCCCATCCCTCAGCACTGAACCTCCACCTCGGGCGGGAACGCGGAGGGGCAGGAGAGGAAAACCCAAAGACATCAATCAAGACTGGCAGATGATCACTCCCCATGTATGGACCCGTGGTAACCCGAGCACCTAAAAACAGGTCATTACCCAAGCAGAGATCTAAGGTGGAGGAGGACGCGGTATGCGGATCGACGCGGGTAGGGAGACCAGGTGGGGTTAAAAGGTCAAAGCAAGGGCTATCCCATAACGCCTCAAAAAGCGAGGTACCAGTACGGTTCCGAGACGCCCTGAGCACCAACGGATCCCAGTACGGGTGACGCGCATTAAAGTCCCCCATCACCAGACAGGGCGACGGCAATTGATTAAAATAATGTTGGAATTCCGGCAGAGCAATATTCCGACAAGGGTTATAACAGATGAACACAGTAGCCCACCCCTTCCGTAAGGCCACGCTCACCGCCAGAACCTCCAGGTCTCCACCAGCAAACCGTTGCAAACCGAACATCTTGCTCGGGACCGTATCCCGCACCGCTAGAGCCAAACCACCACCCCTAGAGTCCCTATCCGCCCGATACACATTAAAATGAGGGATCCGGAAATGTAACGTGGAAGAAAGCCAAGTTTCGCAGAGCCCTACCACTATAGGGGCTTCACGTTCCACCAACAACCGCAAATCCTGAGTCTTACGGTGAACTGACCGAGCATTCCACAATAGAAACTTCTCCGATAACCTGGGCAACCCTAACGGGACACCAACAGAGCCAACAGTCTGGGTATCAATGCGAGACAAACTTCCTTGAGAGTACGGCCTGACACTATGCACTCCCAGAAATCCGTCACCAACGAGCCAAATGTATCAGGTACAGGGGGGGGAGGGGCAGACTGCTGCCTCACCGTCGGACTACCAGCACTAGACGCTAAAGGACCAGAGGTAGGCCGGGGAGAGACAGAAATATTATTCGGGCAAGGGGGAGGGAGCATCAGGGGGACTGGCGACGGATCCCTGGGAGGAGAGGCATCCAACAACCTGGGCCGAGGCCGAGGACCACTACGACGGCGCAGATGCCTCGGGGACGAGTGACGATGAAGGACCACTTCAGCGTCAGAGGAGGCCCCCTCGGAGACCCGAACCTCACGCCGAACCACCTCGTCCATGACCCCTACGCCAACACCATGCGGCCGAATCACATCCAGGTCATCCGCCCGATCCCCCAACACCTCAAACCTGTTGCCCGTGACCACCGAAGCATACAGCCGGTCACCCTCCGCCGCCGACCTCGGCGGGAGACGTGGGCCAGCAGAGCCACGTACAACCGGAGACGACCCTAAACGCGGAGGAGACCGACGCTGGGTAGGATTCAGTTCCCGAACCTTCCGGTTGAGATCAGGCAGGCCAAACTTTTCCTGTTTGTAGTCCTCATGGATCGCTAGAGCCTTCAAGAAAACGGGGCAGGAGCGGGAGGTCACCCGATGTCCACCACCACAAAAATAACAACTAGGGGAATTAGGGCACGAGTGGTCACCCGAAGCCATAGGATGAAACCCACTACAGTTCCGACAGCGCACCTTATTCCGACAGGTGATCGAACCATGACCAAAAAAATGGCAGGTGAAACACCGTAGCAGCCTAAAAGAGTACCTCGAAACTGGATAGCACACCGAGCCTAAGACAACCCTGGAAGGCAAGCAACCCCGAAAACGCAAGCGGACCACCCCTGAACTCACCGAGGGAGAACCCGACCCACCCCCCTCGCCTCCACCATCCCGCTCCACGCGTTTAGAGAGCCGCGTGACCTCCTCCAGGGCCGCTGACGCAACCCCATGATCATCAGACAGGACCCTAAGGGACCCCATGATGGCACTCTCAGAAATGACAGGGTCAACAGGGCCGATCTTCCCCCAGGAATACCTGCTATCCCCCGGGGAAATGGACTCCCGGCACACCACCGTCCAGTCCCCGAAACTAGTCAACTCCTCTAGAGGCCTAATCCCCACACCAATAACCCCGCGGGGAAGAGAGACACACAGGGCCTCACCCCGACCCAGTACCGTGATGCCATGTGGCCGCACATACTCACCAAATGGAGCGGCCCCCACAGCCGCCGTAACCCTGGCAGAATTGTCAAAGACACGCCGCCGAGGAACAGAATGAATAATGTACGTTACCAATTCAGCGTCGTCCGAGCCATCCGGCACCCCCACGGCCCCCTGGGCCAGGTCCACCGGCACACCGGGCACCCCATCCACCGACAACTTCCTTTGCACCTTGGCCCCATCATTGAGAGGCCCGGGAGGGCCATCAGCGACCTCATCAAGGACCAGACTCCGCTTCAGGCCACCAAACGACTGATCGTCCATGGCCGCCAGGCCCGCCACATCTCCCTCACCACCCCCACTACACACACTCATCCCCCAGCACTACCCACCACGGTCCCACTGACTCTAGCCAGGAAAGCCAGCTGGCAAGCCCGATGGCCCACCTGAGCAATAGCCCGTGAAATAGAAAATTAAAATGAAAAGCACAAGAGACCAGCACGTCGGAACAGTACGGCCGTCTTCTTCTTCCGCGGGTTTGTTTACCGGAGCTCTTGTTGTGAAAAGGCAAGACTCCCATGTGTGTTTATATTCCCTAGTTGTATTCTATTTTAGCTCTTATAGACATGAGGCTTCTTTTAGAGGATCCGGGACCCACTTTTTGGCCACCTATTCGGGTGGGTTAAGCGGTTTTATCTTCTGTTGAGAGGAACTTGTGCGTTTTCAAGTTGTCTCACTTAGTGAGGGACTTGGCACTTGTTCATGACGCTTTTCAGCCTACGTTCCTGTTGCTACGTGATGGGTGTTGGAGGGCTTCGCTGGATTCCAGGTTTGTGCTTGTGATATATTCTGCCACCAGCCCTTGTCTAGTTGGCCTCCTGTAGGTGTTTTAGTTATGGCTAGGATGTGTTATTTATTGATTGATTAATTAATGTATAACTATGCCATAATATGTGCACGTTGTGAAATCTAGTGGCTTGGAGGGATGTTGTTGTTGTTGCTGTTCCCCAAGCTGCCTGGTCGAACAGCCCCAAGGCCCCAAGCAAGGCCAAGGCCATAACCGAGCGCCTCCACAGAACCCTCCCCGCCTACCACAATAAAGCCTGGGTGACCGAAGCCACTCCATGGCGGGGAGCTGAGGAGGGTGCGGAAACGCCCAGGAAACCAAAGCCCCACCCAGGGCCCTGTGCCCCTCAGCAATTATGAAGAGAACGTTGAGGGGCAAAGGAAAAATGTGATGCTTTGGCTTCCAATCTTGGTAGTTTGGGGGGTCAATCCACGGAAGAGACGCCGTCACTTGAGATCTAAGAAATATATAAGTAAAAGGAACAGTCAGAGTAAGCTATGGGTATGGCAGAGATCGCTCAGTTCTCACTCTGATAGACCAGCCCATCACCATGGATGGTTGGCTCTTTCGGCGGGATTTATTAATAAACGCCGCCTGTACCTCTGTTCTATTTTCAATTAAACATTGATCTTTTTGTGTGTTTTTGCTTTGACCTTAGAAATTTGTTAGTGGTTCTGATATTCTAGATGAATGTCCCCCTCGAGACTTGTGACATCAGATGCATCGTCAATGATGGAGGGGCCACTAATATATTATAGGTTTGAGTCCCGAAGGGAAGAAGGAAAACCTAATATTTAGTAGTGGCCCCGGAAACATTGACGATTCCGGCCCTCCCACTTCCCATTCATCTTCTGTATTGAAAGAAAGTCTTAATATATCAGTGAAGGACATATGCGCCCAGATAAGAGCTGGATGACGCGCATATTAGACAGCAGACGCCTAAGAAGCGCATTAAGCTGGATCATGTTTAAAGTTTTTAATATTTTTATTTTATACTAGTTTTTTCTAGTAGTGGTACCCACATCATAAGGATGAGTCTGTGAGTTATTTTGATATAATTATTTAAGAGCGTTTCGCTCACGATGTGTGGCAATCGTATATTTTACTCTCCTAGGCGGGTCGTTCGAACGGCGAGCCTTGAGTTCAAAGATTGGCCCATTGGCGCACCGTCAATGATTCCGGGGCCACTACTGAATATTAGGTTTTCCTTCTTCCCTTCGGGACTCAAACTTATAATTTATGTTAAATCGCAAAGCTCATTTCCATATATGAAACTCAATCGTATTTTATGTTATCTGATCTATGATTGTACCCTAGCTATTAAGGAATAAACTTGTGAACCTTGATTGTGTATTCTGTGTTGATTGATTATTATTGCTGTGTAAATTATAATATTGAAGTTCGTTGTGTACCAGTGAGAGTTGTGATTCCTGTTATATCCTAAGGTGGAAATGGAATTACCATAAAGTACGTTAAATTAACACGTCGCATAACACTGGCGGCAGCGGTGTCTCAACTCGGCATAGCAACTTCAATTTATAAATTCACCCAATATAACCAATAACACAAATCACCATGGCGGGTAAATCGTTCAAAATTATTCCTTTCAAGCAAGAAGATCACGACATTGCTACTTATCTTGAAGTCGTTAAACCAGTCCTTGATATTGTGTTCAAGGACGATGATACCTCCAAAATCCACACAGTTGTGATGAAGTTGGGTCGGCATATGTCCCTCGTTTCAGGTTATGTGCATGATACCCCACAATTGACCTAGGCTCAATTTGAAAGGTATATCAAGGGAGACATTAACCCTTCTCTCGGTAAAATAATTGCTAATCAGCAATTTCACAGTGTCAAGTTTTCAGGTATTCTCGACCACACCATCAGCCAATTAAATCAACTGGTGGTCACTGCATTCCCAGAAGACACTGCCATCAACAGAAAAGAGTGTGTTTAATGCCTTACTTAGGATATTACCTGCGTCAGTGCGAGATCATTTCGCAATCACCGAGCCCAAGGGTTATGACGAGGACTTACCTATTATCAGGCGTACCTTGGCTTTACAAAAGAGCCAAGAAAAAGACAAGATCGCCGTAATTGGCCGTGCCACCACCCAACCTCAAACTTCTTCAGCGCCTTCTTCAAACACGTCATATCTCTGTCCAGCAGAAAAGATGGAAGATTGGGCAAGAATCCGACCCTCAGATTGGAAACCTTGCCATCCCAAATGCCCTCTTTTGTCTCTGAAAAAGTAATTCAGTGAATTGGTGAAACGTCGCCCTAAACTACCTCAATTCTGGGGCCAGATCCCATGGATTAAACCTTGACGTGTTGCCGCTATCAATGAAGACGGGTCCGCAGGAATAGATGACGCCCCTGAGGAAGGACTACCCGAAGAAGTAGTGGAAATAGAGGATGCTTCTGAGCTTCAAGATAACCTGGATTTTTAATCCGCCCCCGTCCAACGGTCGTCAAACTGGCGGGGGCTCGTGATGGAACAATCTCAGATAAACCCCCCATACATAATCACCTCACAATTCAAGGTGTCAAAGCTAAACTTTTGATCGACACGGGAGCCTTCTGTTCATGCTTATTCTCTTCATTCTTTTATCAAAACAAGGCCACTTTTGGGCCTCTGCAACCCTCAACCATCGTCTTATTTGATACGAACGATGGCATAATTCCAAACAGTGGGGAAACTGCTCCCCTTTACATAGCTACCAACATCCCTGATCACGGTCACCACCACCCCTTCATGAAGTTCCCCTCTAAAGTAGTAGAATACGATGGATACCTCGGTTTTGACTTGCTCACTTCCCTTCATGCCACCATCGACTGTTTCCAAAGAGTGATCAAATTTGCCCCTATAACAAAGAAAAAAAAACGAACAGCAAACCTAACATAACTCCGGCCATCCGCCATGAAATTAACGTAACGTATCCCGTTCGCACTATCAAAACCACTCCGGCTATCATTCCAATTCTGTTACGCTACTCCCCATCATGAACAATGGATTCCTATCCTACCTACCTTGTCATGTGATGTAATCATCACCCCGAACTTCCAAAGCCCCTTTGATAGAGACTGCCTTACCGCTCCAGCCATCATGCCTGAAAAACTAAATGCATCAAAATTGCCAACATAATCAAATCACTCCCTTACTGTACTTTACCAAAAGGATTAGCTATAGGAGAGCTAGAAAATCACGATGAAGAATTAGCATTACTTGAAGATAAAGAATCCTTCCCCCCTCCTAAATTCCCTGAGATTCCCTCTCAACTAACTCCCCAACAAAGACAAGACCTACAAGATTTGATGACTTCATTTCAAGACATCTTCGCCACATCCAGCCGCGACGTAGGAAAAAACAAATTGCTTCACCATCCCATTCACACCGTAGGACAGCCTATTCGTCAACCAATTCGCAGGAAAAACCCTATTCAAAGACAAGAAGAAGACAATCAAGTGCAAGAAATGCTAAATACTGGAGTCATTCGACCATCTACCAGCCCCTGGTCTTCCCAAAAAAAGACGGATCTACCAGATTCTGCATTGTCTATCGGCAGCTTAATGACATAACCATAAAAGATGCAACACTACTCCCCCGCATTGACGACTCTTTAGACTCCCTACTAGGCGCCAGATGGTTCACCACCTTAGACCTCCAAGCCGGATATTGGCAAGTGCCCGTACTTCCGGAACACCAACAGAAAACGGCCTTCTCCACCAGTCAAGGGAGACTGTACGAATTCACCGTACTACCATTTGGACTATGCAACGGACCCGCAACCTTCTCCAGGCTCATGGAATCCGTGTTGCAAGGATTAACTTGGGAAACATGTTTGGCATACCTTGATGACATCATCGTTTTCGGGAAAACTTGGGCCGAACATCTACAACGCTTACGCCAAGTGTTCCAACGGATCCGGGATGCCAACTTAAAATTCAAGCCCTCCAAATGTACCATGGCACAGAAAGAAGTACAATTCCTCGGCCACATAGTCTCAGAAGAAGGCATTTCACCTGACCCCGCCAAACTCAAAGCAATAAGTGACTTAACTCCACCTAATAATGTAAAAGGAGTCCGAGCCTTTCTAGGATTAGCATCTTATTACCGTCGTTTCATAAAGAACTTTGCCACAATAGCCAAAGTTGAAAGCACTCCATGACCTCACCAGAAAAGAAGAGCCCTTCCTTTAGACAACACAATGTCTACAAGCCTTCCACACCCTCAAAGACCTACTCATAGCCGCACCAGTCGTTTCATTCCCGGACTATACCCAACCTTTCTGCCTCTACACTGACGTGTCACAGTTCGTAATTGGAGCCATACTAGCCCAAACTAGAGATGGGAAAGAACATATCATTGCTTGCGCTAGTAGAACCCTCAACCCAGCCGAGATTAATTATCCTGTAACTAAGCGAGAGTGCCTATGAATCATATGGGCACTTCAACATTTTGAAGCATACTTAGGCGGAGTCAAACTCACCATAGTTACAGATCATCATGCCCTCCAATGGCTCCAGAAGTCAGATACAAAAAATGCTTTGACAGTAAGATGGCGAGAATCTCTCGAGGAATATAATTTCGAAATAGCTTATAGACCCGGGAAATTACACACCAACGATGACGCCCTCTCTAGACTTCCCCTGCAACCTACCACCCTTACTACCGCTACACCAGAACCTGACCCTGTCCCGATATGTGCCATTCACCATCAAGACTCTACAGATCAAGATCAACAACACCTGCTGCAACAGAAGCCAGATTGGATGCCAAGGCATCTCTTTTCCAAATTACAAAGAAGAGGAGACAACTTCTACACCACCGAGGGAAAAATTGTCATCAGCCCCAACACTGCTCTATCTACCATGCAATCCCTACATTCCCATAATGGCATCCACTTTAGACAAAGGAAACTTGTCTCCACCTTCCAGGAAGTTTACTGAACACCCTCAACTTACCTAACTGCCAAGAAAGTAACAGAAGCATGCCGAGCCTGTGCCCTTGGGAAAGACAAAACACACACTCCAGGATCCTCAGGAAAACTCGTAGCATCCAAGCCCTGGCAATTACTCGCCATTGATGTTATGGGACCCATAGAAGGTGTCAAAGGTTTTAAATATATAATTACCTTTGTCGATACGTATTCCAAATATGTAATAGCTTGCCCCGCTAAAGAACACACCGCATTCGCAGTAGCCGAAGCAATGCTCCATCACGTGTTCCCATAATATTGGATTACCCCAAGCTATCCACTCCGACAACGCCCCTGAGTTCACGGGACAGGTCTGGACACAAATATCCCAAATGTTCGGTTTCAAGATTAGCCATTCTTCTCCTTACTGGCCCCAAGGAAATTCTATCTGCGAGAGAAGCCACCACACCATTGCCAACCAAATCAGAACCCAGTTGCAACAAATGAACACAACCGACTGGCCCAGTCAGGTCAGAATAGTGCAATGGGGTATTAACACCTGCCCTCGCCAAGACAGAATCTCCCCCCATGAACGAGTCTTTGGAGAGCCATCCCTACTACTACCCTTACGTCATCTGTCCGTTCCATACGAACCTTCGTCCAACTTAAATCAGTCCCTAGTCCACTTGAAAAACAGACTGAGACAGCTACAGTACCTTCAAGATCTTCAACCTGACGAGACCCCCAAAATCAGCACACACCATGTAGGCGATCTTGTCATGGTAGCACAACTTCCTAGGCCCTCTAAACACAAGCCAAGATACAAAGGTCCCTTCGAGATTTTAACAGTACCAAATTGCAATCAGGTCATGGTTGTTGTTGTTGTTGTTGTTCCCTAAGCTGCCTGGCCGAACAGCCCCGAGTCCCTGAGAAAGGCCATGGCCACGATCGGGCTTTCCCACAGAGCTCTCATTGAGTGTAGATTGTGTTGTTGGCGTAAGTGGTTGTGTGAAATGCAGTCTTCTATGATGTGTTTAATGGTATGGGGTGCTGTGTTACATCCCGGGCAGGCGTCGACAACGGAGTCATCCAGTCTCTTCTGATAGCTCAGGAGAGCTGGATGGTGTCCGCATCTCAGCCTGGCCAGGTGGACTCTGTCCTCGCGAGGAAGGGAGGATTCGGAAGGATGGATTTCGGGAGGTCGTGCATGCAGCTGTGTGTTGTCTGTGAGTGAGTGGATGGATCGGTGAGAGATATGAGTATGGATGTGCTTCTGGATGTTGGTTCGGGGTGGGCAGGGAGGGAGAGAGGACAATAATTGTGTGTGATACCGTGTGCTGGGTGTTGTTTTGATATTTCTTGGTGTCTGTGGGTGTGTTGCCATGTAGTTTAGAGGGTGGTCTTGGTTCGTGGAGGCTGCTGCTAGGAATTGAGTGCCTCTCATGTCCAGATGGTCTTTGACTTTGAGGATTTTGGTTTCTTGATGTAGGTGATCTGTGGGTGCAGTAGCTGTGCAGCCTGTAATGATCTTCAGGGCTTTGTTTTGAATAGTCTGTAAGGTCTTATGATGTGTTTCAGCTAGGTTAGAAGCCCAGGCTGGGCTTGCGTATTCCATCACTGATCTTATGTATTGTTTATATACTGTGGTGGTAGTTTCTTTGTTGTGTCCAAATTTTGTGTGAGCAAGTGACCTGAGGGCGTTAAGTCTGGGTGTCAGTTTCTTTTTAATGTTTGTGGTGTGCTGTTTGAATGTCATATGAGTATCATATGTTACTCCTAGGATTTTGGGTGTGTGTGTATGTGTTAGGGGTGTGTTGTTTATGGTGAGTTGAGGGATGTATTCGTGTTCTCCTGTCCAACTTGTGAGCAGGGTTGCGGTGGATTTGGCTGGGGCTAGATTAAGTCTGTTTGTAGTGCACCAGCCATGTAGTGTGTTGAGATAGGGTTGAAGGAGATCTGTTGCTCTTTTTGGGTCATGGTGTGTGCATGTGAGTGTTATGTCATCTGCATAGGAGGCTAAATTTATTTGGGGCGTATTGGGTGTAGTTATATCGTGCATGTACAGATTGAAGAGTGCGGGCGATAGGACGGATCCTTGTGGGACTCCGTTTGGAAAGTTTCTGATTTTAGATGACTGACCGGCAAAAGATACGTGTGCACATCTGCCTGCTAGGAAGTTGGCCAGCCACCGTTTTGTGTTGTTGTGCATGTTTGTGTTGTAGATTTTGTTTGTTAGGTTGTGGCGGGGATGGCATCGAAAGCTTTACTAATGTCGAGTGTGGCTAATAGTGATCTGTGTGGTGGTCTAGCTGAATTGATGCCGTCGAAAGCTCTTTGTGTAAGGTCTGTGAGAAGAGTGTTTGTGGAGTGCAGTGGCCTAAAGCCATGTTGTGTTGGAGCTAGGGGTAGGTCAGGTGTAATTAGTTGTAATACTAGGCGTTCCATGACTTTGGAGGGGGAGCAAAGGAGTGTGATGGGGCGGTGCGAGGAGGGTAGCGTGGGGTCTTTGTTGGGTTTGGGGAAAGTGATGATGATACCATGCTTCCAAATGTCTGGTATTGTGTTGTGTGAATAGCTGTAGTTTGATATGTTAGTGAGTGCTTGTATGCCTTGTGGTCCCAGGTGTCTGAGGTGTATGTTGCTTATGTTGTCTAGGCCACAGGCGGGTGAGTGCTTGAGATTGTTGATGATATGCTTTGTCTGGTGATTGGTGAAGGGTGTATAGTCAGGGTCTGTGGGGAATTGTCTCTTACGTCGGATGACACGTCGGTCGTCTTTGTGAGGTTTTAGGTGGCTGACATGTGAAAAGTGATTGATGAGAGTGTTTGCTTGTTGTTTACATGAAGGAGTAGAGTCTGTTGTTGTGATTGCAGCATGTGATTGTGTTGTGTTGCTGTTGGAAAGTGTGATGCTGTTTAGTGTTTTGTATAGTTTTTTGGGGTTTGTTTTGTGATCAAGTGTTTGTAGGAAGTTATTCCAATTTAGTTTTTGTTGTTCTTGTATTTTGTTGTTAGTTTGGGTGTTGAGTGCTTGAATTTGTTGTGTGATGTCTTGTGTGTGGGGTGCTGGGGAGTGTTTCAGTATGTCGCGTTGTCTGATGAGGTTTTGAATTTCTGGTGTGAAGTTGGGGTTGTGTCTTTTTCTGTTACCTCTTGGAATGTGTTTCTTGTCAGCGTTTTGGATAGTTTTATTGAGTATGTGTACAGCATTGTTGATGTTAGTGATGGGTGTACTGTTTAGAGTTGTGAAGTGTTGTTCTGTCTCATTTGTGAATGCTTCCCAGTTAGCTCTTTTATAATTGGTGTATGTGTGTTTGTGGCTAGCTGGGGTGAGTCTGGTTTTGGTGGTGATAATGATCGGGAGGTGGTCAGAGCCTAAGGTTCTGACCACCCTCCAGGATGTTGTGGGGGCGAGTTCTGGGGAGCAAAAGGTGATGTCTGGAGATGATGGGTTATAGAGGGCTTGGTGAGGAATATGGGTATGTTGATGGATGTCGTTAAGGATGATGAGGTTATCGGTTTGGTTTTGTAGTACCAGCCCTCTGTCTGTGTCGGGGTTGTCGACAAACCAGGCCGACGTCTTGGCGTTGAAGTCACCACCCAGGATGATGTGTGGGGTGTGTGGGGTGTTTGTGATGTGTTGTAAGTGTGGTCTGTATTCATTTGGTACTGTAGGGGATGTTTGGGGAGGGATGTATGTGTTTATGATGGTTATGTTGGAGTTGTTGCCAGTGCGTATTTTAATTGACTGTATTTCTGTTGTGTTATCATTTGGGGGGAGGAGTGATTTGGTTTGTACACTGGTTACTATGTATGATATTTCTTTGTGTACCAGGGTGATGAGTCCACCGCCCCCGCCGACAGCCCGGTCTTGTCTGATGGTGGTGAAATTATGAAATGTGGGTGTTTTTTGTGTTGTGTGGAGTTTTGTTTCTTGTAAGATGGCAATGTGTATGTTGTGTTGTTTGATGAAGTGTGAGAGTTCGTGTTTCTTTGTGTTGATGCCATCTATGTTCAGTTGAAGAATGTTAATGTTATGTGCACGATGTACGTTGGGTGCTGCTGCACGAGGATGGGGTGGGGGTGGGGGTGATGGGGGGGTTGGGGTTGAGGGAGGGGCTGGGGGTTGGGATGGGTGAGGTGGGGGTGGGGATTGGGGAGCAGGAGATGGGGGTTGGAATGGATTAGGATGGGGTGTGGTGTGTTGAGTTGAGGATGTGGATGGTATGGGAAGATTAGGTGGGTTAGGGAGGAGAGGTGGACGGGTTTTAGGGGGGGGAGTGGATGATATGGGAAGGTTAGGTGGGTTGGGGAGGAGAGGTGGACGGGTTTTAGGCGAGGGATTTGACTGGGAGAGGGAGGGGCATGAGGAACAGGTCCAGGTGTTTGTGTAGTGTTTCTTGGAGGCAAGTGTTGTGCAGGTGAAGTGGGTCCAGTTCCCACATGAATTGCAGAGAACTGAACCCTTAGTATGGCGACTCGAAGTGATGGGTTTTGAGCAAGTTGGACATATGTATGTGAACGTGGGTCCTGGGTTGCTCTCAATGTCTCCGGCTAGAAGAAGTCTTCGAGAAATGACAGCCGGAGAGTCATTTCTCGGTGTAGGAAAAACTGTGTGATGTGTGTGTGTGGTGTGAGAGGTGTGGAAATTCCCGGCGCGACCGAAGCCGCTCCAAGGACCCGTGCCCCCAGGGAGGGGGCAGGGGATGGTTGTGACGGTTTGGCTCCCGAAACTGCTCAGGTCATGGTTAATTACCACGGAGAATCACGCACATACTGTAACCTCTTATAATACTGTAACCACATACATTATCTTGGTAAAGTCTTTGAAATTATATTAAATAATCACATAATTAAGCATCTTGAGTATAATAAATTAATCAGTGATAGGCAATATGGTTTTAGACGATGTCGATCAACTGCAGACATTCTTTGCCTTCTTACGCATCAAATCAACCAAGCTACAGACCAACATGGTGAAACACATACAATAGCACTGGATATATCAAAGGCATTTGATAGAGTCTGGCATCAATCCTTATTGTCGAAGATGTCACACTACGGCCTTGCATCATTAGTTCCACTAATTTCTTCATATCTTCATAACAGAAAAATATGTGTAATGGTAGATGGCCTTTATTCTCAATTTCACTCAATAAATGCTGGTGTTCCCCAGGGATCAGTTTTGGCCCCAACTCTGTTCCTCATTCATATCAATGATGTCATATCTACCACTCATAATCCAATACATTCCTACGCAGATTACTCAACACTCCACAGTTCCTTCACATTTACCAATTCTTTCACCCAACCCGATCTTATAAATTCAAAAATAAACACTGCAATTTCTCTGAACCAGGACCTTTCTAGAATTAATGAATGGGGACAAAAGAATCTAGTTTCCTTTAATGCACAGAAAACCAAGTACATTCAATTTTCTAACCGACAGAATCTCCCTGACTCCCATATATTTTTTAATAATGTAAATATTCCCACTTCCTCTAGTATTGACATTCTCGGTGTAACATTAACTACTAACTTGAGCTGGACACATTATGTTAGAAGCATTGCTAAGAATGCCTCTAAAAAACTGGGACTCCTGTACAGAGTTCGAGAATTCTTCACTGACGAGCAGTTGGCCGTAATATATAAAAGTCATGTGCGTTCACAGATGGATTACTGTTCACCTCTGTGGAGTGGAAATGGAGTGGTTGCATTGAGGCAGTTGGACAAAATTCAAAATAAAGCTATTAGATTAATCAATAACCCTGCAATCACACAGGACCTTCCTACATTATCCATACGAAGAAAAGTTGTATCCCTTGCATTATTCTACAGATATTTTCACAGCAATTGTTCCGAGGAACTTGCTTCAATTGTGCCGCCTCTCCACATCTTTCCCCATAGAACTAGGGCAGCTGAGAGCGCCCATGAATTTACACTTTCTCCTCCACAATGCAGAACTTCTGCTTATCAAAATTTATTTATCCCTAGAACTACTACTCTTTGGAATTCACTTCCCTCGAGTTGCTTTCCACAAACTTACAATCTACAAAAGTTTAAATCCAGTTGTTACAAACATTTTATGAATGGAGGATGCCTTTAGGCACATGGACCTTTTTGTTTTATCTGTGTTTTTCCTTCCTCCGTTCATTGTCTTTAAAAAAAAAAAAAAACGTTATATACGCCGGTTCCAACCTTTAGATGAACATTTATCTATGCTAGCTAGCCCTGATGATGATAACGCATGCCCTGTTGACACTTGACAGTAATCCAAGCCTTTCTTCCACCAAAACAGAGACCTTGCCCCCTCCCCCAATTCCCCAAATCACTCCCACACCCCCTGTTCTACCAACTACGCCTATTCCTAATCTTGAACACTTGCCCCCTGTCTCTCCACTTCCTCCCACAACTACTACCCACTACCTCAACCACCCTACCACTATAACTCCACCTAACCACGCCCTATCAGCGCCTCATACACTTACCACTACCACTCACCCTAAACTTATCAATTCCCCTCCCATCCAGCACACCCCACCTTCAAAGAATATTCCCTCCCTGCAACCAAATCCTCCTCCACCACCCCAACTTCCACCGATACTGAGCTTCCAATATTTTCTCCATCACCTACCTCTCAACCAACTTCCCCTTCACTTTCCCTCATTCCAACTACCTCTGACTCTCCCCCTGATCTCCCCCCTCAAAAACTTCCCTCTCGTCTACCAAAACCCATTAAAAAACCTTCTACCTCTACCACCCATAACATTCCTTCTCCTCCCCCTTCCAAAACCAAAATAAACTCTTCCTTCTCCATTAAAACGCCCTACAGCTAAATCATCTCCCCTCCCAAAGCCCCCAACCTCCAAACCTCAAAAACTCTGTTTATATTCTCCCCCCCCCCCCCTTTAACCCTCTCTTTTCCTCCTATTTCACAGCCAAAGTGTACGAGATCTGGCCGCCGTGTCGTACAGACCAAGAGGTGGTCCCCTGCCGTGTCCAAGCCAAAACCCAGGAAAGCAACTCCTACCACCACCAGACAGCCAACTGTAGTTCCTGCCCCTCACCACCAGACACCTGTCTCCCAAGCTACCACCACCCCCGAACCTGCTAAGCCGCCACCTGTCATCCCTGCACCTGCACACCCTCCACCTGTCATAACTACACCTGCGGACCATCCAGCTTCAAGCAGCACGCCTGCAGATCCTTCATCTGCCCAGCCCGCACCAGCCGACCACCCCCCAGTGAATTCACAAACAAACACACTTGATAATAATACCAAAAGCACACCTCCCTCCCCCCCCCCCCCCCTTCTCATCGGACACTGACCCATCTAAGCTCCTCCCACTTTCCCCCGATGTCACCAGTGTATGGTTGTCATGTAAAGCTACAACAACCTTGATAATCCTTTCTTGCACAAGGATGTAGAATAAAAGTCCAGAGATAAGTTTATAGGTTCTTATTAGCCAAAGGTATACAGAGCTGGGGGGCACTTGTTAAGCTGAGTGCCGACCGGATGTTACTGATGAAAACATGTGCAGCGGTGCCGGATATATTTGGTGCAACGCTGCCGATACTACAGAGTACGGTATAATATCATGGGATATGAAACAATGATAGTATTGCCCTGAAAGTACATGAGGGGTACACCAACTTCCCTGAAGTAGCAGCAGAAGATCCTGATGGTGTTTGAAGCGCTAGTATCTCCTTTGCAGGGTACGACAACGGGCCAGCCTGAGAGTCGGTCTGTTACGACGAGGAAGGATTTCCCCGCCACAGCGAAGAAGTCGGCTGAAACAGACTCGAAAGGCCTAGTTGGGTTGTCGTCGTTGATCATGGGTTCCTGCTGCTGACTAGGCTGTAAGACCTGACATGGCTCACAAGCTTGAACTGTGTTGGCGATGTCCGAGTTGATGCCAGGCCAAAAGACAGCCTGTCGCGCCCTACGCTTAGTGGCCTCCATGCCTCTGTGACTATCATGCAGGCGAGCCAAGGTGCGGCGGCGGAGGGCTTCAGGAACCACAACCCTCGCTCCGTACAGGACGAGTTCACCATCTGCTGACAGGTAGTCTCGGAGTTTCCAAAATGGGAGTAGAGAGTTGTGCAGGTCGTAGCGGTTGGTGGGGAAACCCGAAGTAACGCACTCACGCAGGCGGATGTACACAGTATCCGCTCTGGCTGCGTCTCGGAGTTCCTGGAGAATCCTGTCTGCGTCCTGTGAAGGAGAGTTGACGTCGGTGGCGGCGGCGTTGACAGTCACGAGGGACCTGAGGTGAACCGTGGCGTCGGCACATGCTAACTCATCCTCTGGCGTCGGGTGGCTGACAGGGGCCCGTGACAACGCATCAGGGATGCAGAGCAACCTGCCAGCGCGCCAGACGGCTGTGAAGAGGTAAGGTGCGACTTTCTCCTTCAGACGTTGGAGGCGGGGATTTTCAACCGCATCAAGGGTGTAGTTGTTGAAGATGGGGATGAGGGGGCGATGGTCCGTCATGAGGGTGAAGTGTTGCAGTCCGATGAGGTAGAACTTGCACTTGGACATGGCCCAGACCACGGCTAGCATCTCCAGCTCAATGGTGGCATAGCGGGACTCGGGGTCGCTTAGGAACCTCGAGCCACACTGAACTAAGCGGAGACGGTTGTTGCCATGATCCTGTAGGAGGGCGTATCCAATACCGTTAAGGCGGGACGCATCTGTTTGTAGAATCACTGGTAGGGAAGGGTCGAATGGGGCCAGGACGGGTGGACTGAGCAGGGCAGCCTTGACCCGGCGGAAAGCCTCATCATGGTCAGCGGTCCACATAAACGACCTCTTCGGGCTCATCAGGGGGCGCAGGGGCTGAGCGGCACTGGCGATGTCGGGGGTGAACTCCGCCAGCTGGTTCACCAAACACATGAAGGAGCGAAGGTCGGTGATGTTGGCTGGTGTCGGGAAGTCCTTGATCGCTCCGACTTTGCCAGGGGCAGCCGAGATGCCCTCACCTGAGAGCGTGTACCCACAGAAGTTCACACTGGGTGCGGTGACCACGAACTTGTCCTTGTTGAGTGTGATCCCACTGTCGCGGCACCGTATGAGCACTTCATGGATACGCTGAAGATGTGTGTTGAAGTCCTCGTCGTAGAGCAGCACGTCGTCGACAACCTTGGCACAATTTTGCACCCCTTGGAGTGCAAGGGGAGAAGGCGTCACCTGTCGCAGCGAAGCCCATTGGACCTCTACAGTGTTGGAAACGGCCATAAGGAGTGATGAAAGTTGTGAGATGCTGGTCCTCCTCCGCAAGTTCCATTTGCCAATATCCACTCAGGGCGTCTGCCGTCGTGAAGAATTTCGCCTGCGGGGCCACACTGCGGATCGCTTCGAAAGGCGTCGGTAAGGGGTGGGCTGGGCGGTAAACTTGGCAGTTGAGCTTGGTGAGGTCTACGGTGAGGCGAACTTCGGCGTTGGGCTTGGCGACGACGACGAGGGGATGGCACCCATCTGAAGGTTCATCGCCGGCCGGTTTGATGATACCTTGTGCCACTAGCGAGTCCAGCTCCTGCTTAACTTTGTCCCTGAAAGCAAAGGGGATCTGCCGCGGGGTGTAGATGGCAAAAGGCACGGCATCGTCCTTGAGGTGGATCCGCATTGGTGGACCCTTCATAGGCTTGAGTGGAGCTGTCTGGAGATCCTCCTTGGAGACCAACACGTCCTTGAACTCTCGAAGAAAGAACTCCTTGGCTTGTGCAGGTGACGTGGTGGCTGTGAAGGGTAGCTCCTTACACCTGTAGATGTGTTTAACCTGTAGAATTGGCTTGGGGAATTCTGCTGAGATGATGGCCAATTCTTGACAGTGGCGTTTGGACAGAAGCGGCGTCTGAACACCCTCGCGGACTTGGATTGTGGCAGAACAGGAACGTTTGCTGATGGTGAGTTGTGCATGAAACGTCCCCAAAGCAGGAGCCATTGCAGAGCCATCCGCGTTGAGCGTTGTTGTCGGAGGCGGAGGTCGTAGGCTGCTGAGAGGAATACGAAGTATGTCGAGGTGTCGTCGGCCGATCACTGTGATGTCTGCACCTGTGTCAGGAAGCATGTGGAGTTTTCTAGTGGTGCCGCTGTAGGTGAGACTCACGGATGTCAGTGTGGGTGCCTGAACAGGTGATCCCACACGTCGGCAACTTGTGGTCTTCTTTGCTGTAGACTTGTTGTGGGAGGAAGCGGCGTTGTCCTGTGTGGCGGGCGTCTTGGAAGATCTGCAGCATTTGTCGTAGTGGCCCATATGGTTGCAGCGACGACACTGGGCGGTGGCTGCAGGGCAAGCAGGAGTCCTAGGCTTATGACCACGACGGCCGCAGTTAGTGCAGGTGTAGTCTTCAGCCGGGCACTTGTTCTTGTCGTGCCGGCGAGCACAACGCTGGCAGGCGGCAGCCGACGCCAAGGACTGTTGCGATGTGGAGAACTTGTCGCGTTGCTTAACTTGCTTGTTCTGCTTGTACGCTGACACGGCGTTAACCTGGGACGGTGGGGCACGTATGGCTGACGTAGCGCTTCGAGTGGCCTCGTAGGAACGGCAAGTGTTAACGATGTCCTGTAATGAAGGGGTGGCGTCGAGGGAGAGCAGCTTCTGTACAAGTTCTTCGTCGTGTATGCCCATCAGAATGACCATCTTGAGTTGGGTGTCCCTGCAGGCTGAAGAGTTCCCTGGGCAGACGTCAATTTCTTCGGCGATGTGGCAGAGGCGGACATAGAAGTTGTTGAATGACTCGCCCTGTTTTTGCTTGCAACTGAACAGGTCCCTGCGACGGAGAGCTTCATTGCGAGAATTCTTGATGTGCTCCTGAAGTGCATCGAGGACTGCGTCAACGGTCTTGTCGGTGTCAGGGGGTATGCTTAAGGTGTGTTCCAAAAGCCGCTGTGTCTCCAGGGTTAAGCACATCCGCATCTGGATCAGTTGTTTCTCCCTCGGTAATTTAGATAAGTCTACCATAATAGAGTAATCGTCCCACCGACGCCTCCATTCTCTGAAAACCTGGAAGGTGGCATCAGCGCGAAGGGGCGGCGGGTTCTGGGTGATAGCCTTCTGTGGTGGAGGTGGAGCTGTAGGGGTGGAGGATGTTGTGGAATTGGGTGTTGTCCCCGGTGAGGTGGATGTAGGTGCGGCGGCAGGTGGGGTATTTTGGGCCAGAGCCTGGACAAGGGCGGAGAACTTGGCATCGTCCATCTGTCTCCTGTAGTCCTCCTCCGTGCGTCGTCTGTTTTCCTCTTCCCATCTTCTGCGGTCCTCCTCCTGTTTCCTGTAGTCCTCCTCCTGTTGTCTGCGGTCCTCCTCCTGTCTTCTGCGGTCCTCCTCCTGTCTTCTGGTATAGTCGTCCCGTTGTCTGCATTGCTCCATATACTGTATGAGCTGAAGGAGGTCTGCACTTGTAGTAGGTTGTAGACTTGCAGGGTGTGGTGACAGGGGTGGCATCCCCCTATAGTGTAGGGGAGGTAAAGTGGGGGAAGGTTGGGGAGGTGGAGTAAAATGAGGGGTGGTGAGAGGAGAGGTTGGAGTGGAATGAACTGACTGGTACCCCGTACCAGCAACTCCAACAGTATCTCCATCATTATCTCCACCACTATCTCCACCAGTAGCTCCACCATTATCTCCCTCCCCAGTATGGTCATGTGGGGTGTCTCTGGGCTCCCCATGAATCTGCTCATCTCCCTCCATAATTGGTTGATAGCTGACACACTGTAGTCTTGCAGGAACGATGAAAATGTGCAGTACAACTGGAACAGTTTATTTTATAGTGCGAGAAATTATCTGTGCTAGAGTGAGTGAGTGAGTGAGTGCGGTAGACGTGGCACCACCATGTTGACTTGGCAGCGATGTGCGTGTGTCCGTGTGCGTGCATGTGCCGGCACAGCTGGAAGGCACTGAGGGGTGGTACTGGTAGCTTAGCTGCAGAGTTCAGTGTGGCTGGAGCCGTCAGAGAGGGAGGGTATGCTGCTCCTAGCTCTTGTCCAGCAATGTTTCGGCGGCTATAACCCTCACAGCAAGTTGGGAATGGGCACAAATGACATGGGACATATAATAAAGGCACTGCACTACACTCTTAAGTACTTCACTGCACTATAAAGCACTGCACAATAATATATCCAGGGCTGGAGAGGTGAGGTCTTGCAAGATGGCTGGCTGAGAATCCGGTCTTGGCTCGTATCTCCTGGCTGTATTAACACACTGCGCCATGTATGGTTGTCATGTAAAGCTACAACAACCTTGATAATCCTTTCTTGCACAAGGATGTAGAATAAAAGTCCAGATATAAGTTTATAGGTTCTTATTAGCCAAAGGTATACAGAGCTGGGGGGCACTTATTAAGCTGAGTGCCGACCGGATGTTACTGATGAAAACATGTGCAGCGGTGCCGGATATATTTGGTGCAACGCTGCCGATAATACAGAGTCCGGTATATTATCATGGGATATGAAACAATGATAGTATTGCCCTGAAAGTACATGTGTGTATGTTGCAATATGATTAAGGCATGTGTACACTCTGTATATCTGTTGTGTGTGCACTTAACCTATATCAACAACCAGTGACCCTAAATATCCCAAACCATTCATTCCCAGCCCTGACACAGTTCCAGCAACACCCACCAAGATGAAGGTGAACAGTCTTTCACTCAAAATTAACGAGAAGGACATACTTATCAATACACCTGCCCAGCTAGTTGACCTTGCCCAGAGCTCCAGCACACTCCTCTACCTCACTGTGTACAGAGACGTAGACGCCCCCAATAATGTACAAGCCAGAGTATGGTATTGCTTTCTGCAGAACCTCACCCATTACGTCCGCACTAAAACATCAAAAACATACTTGTTACAAGCCCGAGGTGCCCATCATATGACGGGCGCCATTTTGAGCACATTATGAGCTCTGAGAGAGAGTCCGCGCGTTGGGAGGACAATAGGCAGACTCTGACCGCTCGGCACCACCACTGGGCCGTGTCTGGGACCACCGCCATCTTCCCACCATCACCCGTCCTCACGAGACAAGGAAAAACTAAGGAAATTACCCTATTTTAGGGTATTTTCACCTCCGGTTACACGATCGCTACAAGATAACCCGTGGTCATACAAGGATGATTCAGATGTCATTGGAAAGCTCTATTATCGCCCTTTCACTGATATATAATTGTATTACACTCTGGCTCTTGTTTATGCATGAAAAAGAGCATGGAATGAAGCTCGTTTTCGGTAAATTTCCCCGCCCAGCAGCACGGTCATGTCAACAAACATGCCCGATCTTAAGGGGTTTAACTATAGTGAAGAACTATTTATGCAAACTCGCCACCAGCCCCCTCAATATCTTCACTTCCATTCTGATCATCACGAACACAGTAACATCAACCAAGCGAACAAACAAACCAAATTTTCCTATTCCCCTTCCCCCCAAGTCACCTCCATACCGCCTACAAATTATCTGCCTATACCCCAAACAGAAATTCTTTTTTCATCACCCCAACGAGACATTTCCAAGCCCAAAACAAATACCAACAGACGTAGAATGTCCACCCCGTCAGAGATATCCTTCGCATAATTTTAGTGCAACTCCTAACCTTAGGATAAATCAGAAACAGCATAACACCATGCCCCTACTACCCCGAGAAACCAGCTCCCTAACCCCAGCCGAAAATGGAATAGGACTTACTCGTGCCCAAGGTGAAGTTAGGCAAAACTGAATTACATCTAGGCGAGTACCTCTTCTTAGGAAGGACATGCTTAGCTAGATTCTTCAGTTCGGATCGAGACTTCATAAGAACATAAGACAATGGGAGTCTGCAAAAAGCCGATCGGCTCACACAAGGCAGATCCCTGTCACACGCAACCTCAATTACATAAGAACATAAGGTCATAAGATCGCGGGAAACTGCATATGGCTATGCAGCCCACATGAGGGAGCTCCCATTCACACCCAGCCCATATCACCCATATGGGAATCCAACTTATGCTTAAAGCTTTCAACTGTTTCTGAGTTAATTACTGTTCTGGGCAGTGCATTCCACATGTTAACAACTCTATTCCCAAACCAGTGCTTTCCTATATCTTTCCTAAATCTAAACTTATCTAACTTGAAACCATTTGAGCGGGTTATGTTGCCGTTCTTTAGCTTTATTACCTCATCTATATCGCCCTTATTTAAGCTTTTTATCCATTTAAATACATCTATCATGTCTCCCCTACATCTTCGTCTTTCTAGTGAGTGCAAGCCTACGACTTTCAACCTCTTCTCATACGATAAATTTCTAATATTATGTATCTTTTTTCGTTATTCTTCTTTGGACTGCCTCTAAAGGGTCGATATCTATTCTGTAATAAGGGCACCAAAATTGAACAGCATAGTCTAAATGGGGTCTTACTAGTGCTAAGTATAGTTTTAAGAAAACTTCAGCAGTCCTGTTGCTAACACTCCTAGATATGAATCCTAGAATTCTATTTGCCCTGTTCCTAACACTTATACATTGTGTTCTGGGTTTCAGATCATTACTAATGAGCACCCCCAGATCCTTCTCATACTCTGAGTTATCCAATTCTACATTGTCTACTGTAGTTTGCATTTCGCATCTAAATTACGATTTCCAAACCTTAATACCTTACATTTGTCTACATTGAAACTCATCTGCCAATTTATGGACCATTCGTGCAAATGATAGAGATCATTTTGAAGACATTCCCTGTCGCTAGCTGCCTCTATTTTAGAATCATCAGCAAATTTACTGATCCTACTCTTTATGTCTGAGTCAAGATCATCTATGTAGATAATAAACAGAAGGGGCCCCAAAACCAACCCTTGAGGGACCCCACTTTTAACTAATCCCCAGTCCGAGTTTACACCATTTATACTAACTCTCTGCTTCCTACCAATCAGCCATGACTTAATCCACTTGAGTAGCATTCCCCCAATACCATGTCCTTCTATCTTCCTTAACCTCTGAAGTGCGCATGGGGGTAATTGGAAACGTCCCCCTGTGCTGACGTATTTGAGGTGTTTCCGTCACTAAAATATTCATTGTGCCATTAATAGCATTAATACTTATCCATATGCGCCTATTATGGGTTGATTATAAAGGTATTAACCTGAAACAACAATAAAACGAGTGAAAACAGCGTTTGGATGGTCAAAATCGGAGATATAGCCCGCGAGTTGTATAATGTATGGGTGAGGCAAGCTACTTTCCCGCCAATTTCCCCCAAGGCCACTGAGACACAGTCGATCGATACTCTCTCTCTCTCTCTTGCACTCGCTTGCCATCAGTGATGACAACACCCTGCTTGCAACTCGCTAATGTTAGCACGAAAATATACCTCAGAATAAGGGAATAACAGGGAAAATAGGTGATAACTGAAGGAGAGGAGGAAAGTGGGGAAGGAGGGGAGATAGAGGACTGAGATTTTGCATGGCCCAGGGGCCAAAAAAAATAAAAAATAAAAAATAAAAATAAAACAAAAATAAAATTCTATGTCAAAAGTTGATTTTTTTTTCTCACTCACTCATAAGAGTCTCCCCGCAGTCCGCCGGGGGAACTCTTAAGAGTCTCCCCGCAGTTCCCGGGTTAACAGCCTTTCATGTGAAACTTTATCAAAGGCCTTACTGAAGTCTAAGTAAACTATATCATATGACTTGTCGTTATCTACCAACCGCTTCATAAACCTCGGAGAAAAAACTGAGTAAATTTGTTAGGCAGGATCGTCCTGGAGTGAAACCATGTTGAGAGGGTTTTATTAACTTGAACATTTCTAAGTTATTCCTAATTTTCCTGGCAATAATTGATTCTAGCAATTTCCCTATAATAGATGTGAGACTAATAGGATGGTAATTTGATGTTATGGACTTATCACCTTTTTTAAATATCGGAATTATATTTGCGAGCTTCCATGAATCAGGAACTAAGCCTAAAGCTAGTTAATTATTAAATAGGTGAGTTAATGGGTAACTTAATTCTTCTTTGCATTCATTTAATACCCTAGCATACACCTCATCTGGACCTGGAGATTTCTGAGGTTTTAGTCTATCTATTTCCTTAATTACTTCGTCAATAGTGACCTGAACTGTGCTTAATATTTCGTCTATACTACCGTTAAAAATTTGGTTGACTACTGGAACTTGATCTAAAATTTATTTTGTAAAAACAGAAAGGAAATTACTATTTAGAATATTGCACATTTCTAACTCATTATCTGTAATCTCACCTATCACATTCTTAAAGGGCCCTATTGTATCGTTTACCTTAGATTTATACAATTGATAAAATGCTTTAGGGTTGTTTTTGGATTCATTTGCTACCTTGATTTCGTAGTTTCTTTTTTCCTTCCTAATTTCCTTCTTTACCTGCCTCGACAAGTGATGGTGATATCCTATAAGGTGGATTTCGCCTTTCTGTATTTTTCTGTATACACCTCTCTTTCTACCTATAAGATCTAATAATTTATTTGTCATCCATTTTGGTTGGTTTGTAAGTGATCTAAATTTTCTTTTTGGTATGATTATCTTGTTCGCTCTGTAAAGCAGAGATGAACTGATTATACATACTATTTAAATTTTCAGTTGGTTGTCTATCTCAGCTGTGTGACCCACCTGGCCCCAACCTCTCTGTTCTGTAGGGATTAGCCTATATCCCCTTAAACAGTTATACACCAGTGCAAACCAGTGTATACCAGTGTACCTAGTGACCCCAAAGAAAGAAAGCAAGAGAGAGAGAGCATCGCCTACCTGTAGTGTGTGAAGTCGCAGAGCCCCTTGTGCCAAAAGGAAGGACAACTGATGCTGTTACCACGTGCTCGCCAGATACTCTATCAGGCTTCTATCTTTCTTCACAAACCTTTAAGTGATCTTTGTTTTGTTAAGTGTAACGATGATTGCAACAAGGGTTAACAAAATATGTTGAGATTCACGCTAACGTAATACTAAAGATTTTCCATTCTTTCCTTCTCCTAGTATCCGTTACTCGATTTCTAGAGAACATTACAGACTTCTATCTGTGGGATAGAATTCTTCGGATATAGACTCCTATAATCTTATGAAGGGTAATACATATGTTTGTTCGGGAAATAATACATAGGCCTACACCTTTTACACGTAAAACTAGTGAACACTTATTCAGATCTTGTTTGTATGTAACATCATCATTTGGGTACGTAATTCATAGATAAGTTGTTCACAGAGTGTTTTACTATTCAGTCTCTTAATTAGACTATTGTTATTATCACGCTTCATAACTTATAATTCATGCTGTGTATTTATTTGAGTTATTTCCAACTCCTTACATTCACGTCACGTTAACTTCTCACCCGGCGAGGATATTCAGTCACGCATACATGACTAATATATTTATTTAACCTATTTGTGAATTTATATTCATTATTATCACTCTTTGAGTTTAATCTCCTGTCTATATTGAATTAATGTAAAAGTTATTCATAAATCAAACAGTATCTTAATTTACATAAACTCAGTGCTGTGCGTATGCCATCACAGTAATTATTATTTACCCTCAGTGGGAAGCTACCTCACGTTTGCCATTTTCTATCAGGACACTGTTTATTGTTTCGAGACTAACATTTCTGTGTATACTTACTTGTGGTTATTGTAGTAACATTGTAATTATTCATATGTACTATTTATAACCTAACTTTGTGCATTCCGAGACCATTATTATTCTAGGCAATTACTTATAGCCATAATTCAATATTTATGTTAGATCGCAAAGCGGACTCGATCGTATTTTATGTTGTCTGATCTATGATTGTACCCTAGCTAAGGAATAAACTTGTGAACCTTGATAGTGTATTCTGTGTCCATTGATTATTATTGCTGTGTAAATTATAATATTGAAGTTCGTTGTGTAGGCTACCAGTGAAAGAGTTGTGATTCCCGTTATTTCCTAATGTGGAAACGGAATTACCATAAAGTATGTTAAATTATAACTTCGCATAACAATATGTATGTATACATAGTTATATATTGTTGTGAGGGGAGCCAGTCGAGGAAAGCAGATGGTCCAATAGCCTACCACACAACACTCTCCAAAAAAATGTTGTAGCAAAAAGACAAGCACCCAACACTGCCCACCGTACTACTCTGCCCCTGCAACAGACACGCTCTTAATATCTGACTCAAACACTAAGATACGCAGGTTCTCTAGGAAAAGGGTTTATCTTCCTCTTTGTTCTATTGAAGCAGTAGTAAAAGGAGACACAAAAATATCTTCTGTCTCAGAGTCGGGGCCTATCCGACTCGGGTTGATAGTGCTAGTAGTATGTCAGAGTATTTTTCAGGTTATTCTAAACTGTGCAAAAGAGCTAAAGTAAAATGCTTCTAGACTTTCAGAATAATTTATATCATGCTAAGCTGCATAGGAATTAAGAATAATATAAAGCAAAAAGCAAAAGATGGTGTTGCAAGGGGTAAATGTAGTAATTTACCATTACAACATCATCAGGGGTTAGCTCAATACAACCGAATGCAATGGGGACAACCACACCTTGTAACGGGCTCCACCCCTAGTCCCAAACTGCACCGGTTGTATTGTTGCTAAAGCTAAATATGGCACAAGGGTTGATATCTCAGTAGGTTGGTGCTGGCTGCCACCCCAAAAACGGTTAAATATGTCCCGATTTAACCCCTTATTGGCGGCGCGCGACATATGTCAAGTGAAATAAATTTGGACTATGTGTCGGTGCACGACATCTGTCGAGCACCATTTTCAGCACGTAATGTTGCTGAGAGAGAGAGCTGAGCAGTGGGACGAGCGTAGTAACCATATGACCGGTCCCCACCACCGCAGTGGACATACTGAACTGTATCCCACCCTTCTCCCCCTCTTCTGCTTCACTGCACAGGGAATAATGTAAGGAAATTGCCTTGTTTCAGGGTTTTTACACTCGTGTTGCGCGATCGTTGCAAGAGAACCAGTGGACGTACAAGGATGGTTCGGGTGTCATTGGAAAGCTCTGTTTACGCCCTTTCAGGGATAGATACTTGTGTTACGCTCTGGGTCTTATTTAGGCATGAAAATGAGCACGGAAACAACCCTATTTAGGGTTAAAAAAAAAACGCTGGGCGCTACGGTCAAATAGACCACCTAGCCCGCTAAATAAGGGTTAAAGGATGCTGTGTGGTGGTAGCTAAAAATGTCAGTAGCCTCCTGTTGCAACGTAGGCCTAACCCTCTCACCCAGCAACCTCTGTCCTCAAAGGCCTAACAAAAAACTGGACAGAACAGACCAGGCACCAAACCACTGCAGATATCAACCCAACAAGAAAAATATGAAACATACAACAATGATTCCCAATGCAACAAAATAAAGGAAAGAAATGGTGCAAAGATTATATTTAAGAATGCCAAAGAAAGCTGCAGAGATCCTAAGCTAACCTAACTAAAATGCCCCATAACGAGAAGCCCACCACGGAAGCCACGAGCGAGCACCACCAGGAAACGGGAACAGAAACACCCGAAGGAATGGCCCACAGAACGAAAGGACCAGGTGACCAAGCCAACCAGTTAAGACAGGCCGAAGCCCGCAGGGCTAAGCAGCTCCAAACCACACCTGCCTATCACTTCTAACCACTGACCCTTCCCCCACCTCGCATATACACTACCCCTCGTGTCCTACACCTCTACCTACATGATGATGAATATGAATACACCTTAATGTAATACACCCTTGCCCTGTCCCTAGGTTGAGCCAATGCCAACCAGTTCAGACAGGCCTAAATCTATGTATGTTTTTCCATCCAAGAAGTAATATGTTAACCCCCTGTCTTGCCAGACTAAGTTTCTGAAGACCAACCGCCCCCATAAATCTATGTATGTTCTTCCATCCGAGAAGTAATCTGTTAAAACCCCATGTCATAATTGATAAGAAACTATGATACCCAC
Source organism: Paralithodes platypus (assembly GCA_032716605.1). Taxonomy (NCBI): domain Eukaryota; kingdom Metazoa; phylum Arthropoda; class Malacostraca; order Decapoda; family Lithodidae; genus Paralithodes; species Paralithodes platypus. The sequence goes on from CM064545.1 coordinate 23,737,373, forward strand.
GGGTACACCAGTGTATATATAACCATTATTCCTGTAAGACCTAGACAGAAATGACTGCAGATGTTAGCCACCATGCAGTAACTCTAATTCTTACCCCAACCAGAGATTGTATACACCACCCTCTTTTACCATGGTCTCAACGCTTTTCCACCACGAAACAATACCGAAGCTACCCCTACGAACTGCCGCTTTCTTTGATAATTATATGTCATAGAAAACGCAGTTCCCAGGAATAACTAGAATCAGCAAGAAATAGTGTCAGAGTAACAGTTTCCATAACCATCGTATTGACGAGTAATAATACACCATGTTTTTCTCCACTTTTATCCACAGTCAAGCACACACCTACAGTTAACCTCTTCCCCACAGCCCACAGTCCACATGATTCTATCATTTCCAAACTCATATACCACCACTTATTGCTCATCCCCCAGTAGCGTTTGGCTAACGTACCTTCCCTGTCATTAACCCCCAGGCTACGATACCAACTGTAGCCTAATGCCACCCCTACGCCCAGAGACCTTAGGGTCAAACTTCCATGTAACCCCCCTTAATCCTCTCCCTCTCGTTAACCCCCCACGCTCCTCAACTCCCTTCCGACCTAGCCTCTCCAGCATACCCCCTGAATATCCTTAACTTTTCCATTACTAACATTCTCAAACCTTTTGTATATATACTCCTATCCAGCCTACCTTCCCCCAGTAGGAAGGAACACCATTAGAACTTTACTAACCCTTTGCATGCCATCTATTCCCTCACAACCCCTTCACAACCCTGTACCAAATGATCGTCCATGCGAGGCTAGCCGCCTCACCAGTGACTAACTTCTATTGCCATACTTCCAGATCAATGTGGCAGAGTTAGCAACCCTGTCTCCACCACATCCAACCACCCATGCAATTAACAACCTAACCAAGTAAACCAGCTGATCAAGGCACCTTCGGTTTTGGTATTACGAACACCCACATCTGTCTCATAAACAGAGGGTTATTACAAACCCTTGTGATATGGCAAGCCCCCAGCCACAGCCGCCCCGACGACCATCACAGAGAAGGGACGCGCACCTCCCCCTTTCACCCACCCGAGGAGGGAGACCCCTACCCCTGCGGAGGTATACCTGACCCCTGTTTTGACGTCCGGGTCATTGCCAGGTAGCACAGGAATTCTTCCTATCAATGAACTAACCATGTATGACTAACACCCTTACTAACCTCTATTAACCCACAATAAACCATTAACCTTCCTTGCATACTCCGATAACCAAATTTGCACCTCAGCTATACCCTAGAATGAAGACTGAGCAATTTAAGAGAGACGCTCCTAGCACAGCTGTCCCAAACCTCCTCACAAAGTAGATCCGGTCTTTCTCCCCTAAATACTTCCAGTATAGCCAAAATAGTACCTCTTACTAAGGCTCAGTTATATTACAGTATGAAGGCTCCATACAGCCATGTGCCACAACAGCAATCACCCCCTGACCTAGTTCCCGTATAAATTGAGAGCTCAAATAAGTCCATCAAAACTCGAGATCCCTATGGCCGACAGGGTCCAAAACCACACCTATAAATCAAGCTCCAACCCCCAGTAAAATCAGTTGAAAGATAGACACCAACCAGTGGCTGGTCCCTTAAGTTGACCTGTAGCTCTGCCCTTGTTTTGTTCCTGAGAATTGAGTTCCAGAGCCGGCAGACTCTGTGGCAGATTGAGATAGAAGAATCTGTCCACGTAAAGGAAATCTACGTGCACCTTATAACCTTCACATAAACCAGTGGGGATATAAGAGTGTAGCCAGCAACTATCGCCAAGAGATCCGTCTTGAGAACTTCTACATATGGACCATCTGGACGGCCGCGGAACCAGTCGCTAGCCCCCAACCTCACGGACGCAAGATAACCAGGACCAGACCAATCAAATACAACCCAAGATTCACTCTATCAGCACTACAGTGTTACAGTGCTATTTAGAGACTCACTTATTAATATTTCTATGAAGTGGCTATATCTTTGCCCCAGTATAATTCACATATAACCATTCCATTAGGAAGTGCTAAGCGTATCAGTGTTTATTAATTAACAGGCGATATTAACTCTCGTAATTACCCATATATCCAGATATTATTACATAGAAGTGAAACTCTAATGATATCTGAATGTTTGCCCACTGATTTGCGTTCTATGTATTTCTGATACAAGAATATAAAACTTAGATCAGTACCCCCCTGAGGTTACTAGAATTCCCGTGCTCTAAAATACGCGTGTCTACTCTAGTCTGTGAACTACTACTTGTGCATCAGAGCTACCAGTGATAAATCTAATAGTGAATATGAATCTATAAGTAACATTTATGGTCTCCAGTATATCAACTTGTGAATAAAGCCAGTGATCAGAAGATTAATACCTCAACGTTGGAAGTGGGAGACTAGGCTCCATCCAGATCCACTTAATGCTAGTTGTTCAATTCTATCATTTGTCTTGTACGAGTATTCATACCTTCTTATGCTTCATATTAATCATCATCAAGGAAACTATAGAAGTGTGTTCATCAAGAAAAGTGATCGTGTGTCTTGTTACCGTGTGTTTATTTTGTGTTCTCTATTCCTCATACCTTGTTTTGTGCATGCAGCCTTCTATACCCAGTCAGTTAGAACTCACATTACCCAAGTTAATCCTGTAGAAAAACAGGGCATAACACTAACATGCAGAATTACTCTAAATGCAAACTAATAGGGTTAAGGTAATATAACTAATATCAAAATTACTCCTGACTCGGCCTTACTAGTATACAACAAGAGAAAAATTGATTATGTGTGGTATTTAGGGAAGCAAGAAGGCAAGTGTGCCACAGACTAAGCGGTAGGTCTGCTCTATACTGTGACCATGTCTGGAGTGAGGGGAGACGTTCGGCCCAGCCTCGGGAAGGAAGGGAAAGCATCAGGCAACGCCAGACTACACAATTATATTAGGTACCTGTGCTCTCACTAATAACACAGAAATAAACAAATATATATAAGACATCATTGTGCAACTTATAATAAACTGAAACAACCCCACCAGGGTCGAATAAAGAAAATAATTACACTCTTAGCAATAACGACAGTGTTGCATAATATGGTGCCCTAATGACGGCAACCTCCTCGCCCACGAGGCCAACGGGAAGAAAGAAGGATAGCACTGCCGTCCCCACCAAGCAATAGGCTACACGTAAATTAGAACACTTGCAACTGAAATAGGCTATAAGATCAGTTGGAAGTGACAATGTATATATATATATATATATATATATATATATATATATATATATATATATATATATATATATATTATATATATATATATATATATATATATATATATATATATATATATTATATATATATTTATACTGTATATATATACAGTATAGCCTATATACTGTATATATATATATGTTTTGTTTTATTTTTTATTTTATTTTTTTAGACAGCTTTGCTATCCACGATCAAAAGGTAGTAATAACAAGTATTTTATATGATATGTGTATCATATATATCTTAATGAAACTTCCCAGGAGGCAGATGTAGCTGGGCTCTTTCTCGTCCTGGATGAAACGCGGAGCCATGATTTTGACATCACGGGTCCGATCACACCCCACGACCGTGTCTTGGGTCACACCCGACCAGTCCCCAAGGCTGTCCTATCCAACTTCGTCCGTCCCTTCACTGCGCAGGTCAGTCAATATAGTTATTATTATTTATTTATGGAAATCATAACAATTAGCCTATTTCATGAGTATGTTATTATGTTATGTATGTTATTATTATTTTATATTGGTTTGTACCTACAAATTATCCAATCATTGTAATTTTCTTTAATAATACGAATATATCTTTTTACTTTTTTCGGGAGAGGATTGGTCCTATGCAGAGTGAGGTTTGGTATCTTCTGCCCAACCTTAGCCGTTTCTATCTGTCTCTTTTACTGTCCTACTTTTGCTTCTGGGGGCGGGTGGCTAGGAATCCTCCTCCCTTTGTAAAATTAACCTACTAAACGAGACAGAGAAAAGGGGCAAGGGAACGCGAAAGTGATCCCAAACCCTAAGAATTGGAATATAATGTTGTTTCTGTTCGGGTCCTGTCTCGATTCGGCCACCCCCAGCTAAGGAGTATCTGCCTGAGTATATACATACATACATACATACTTTTTACTGAACAGGTGTGGTGCGGCATACTGGCGACCATGATAGTTATCGGGGTTACAATCTGGGTATTACTGCAGCTACAGTCTACGGTTTTTGCACATATAGAGTGAGTACAAGCTTATTCCCTGTGCTTTGACTTTTTTTCCGGAGAGATACAATTTTTATCAGATGTAATTGTTCATGAAGGACGCTATTATGTTAGGACATTCTGTTATATAATTTTATTTCGTACGTACACGTTTTTTAAAGAATGCCATATTGTTTGAAGTGTGACCTACAGATGTAATTAATTAATGTATGTAGTTTATTATAAAGTATACAGGTCTAAACGGACACTATTTACATTACCCACCAAAAGTCTTTGCTCTCTCTCTCTCTCTCTCTCTCTCTCTGATGATATATTATCCATCAATCCATACATCCAGTTATATGTCTGTCATCTATCTATCTATTTATCTATCCATCAACAGCATCTGTCTATCTATCCAGTATCCATCCACCTATATATATCCGTCTGTCTATCTATCTACCTACCTACCTATCTATATTTATCTATTTATCTTTCTATATATCTATATATCTACCTATTCATCTATCCATCTACAGTATTTATCTATCTATCCAGTATCCATTCATCTATACATCCGTATATCTATATATGGTATAATCTATCCATCTATAGTATCTATCGAGCTATCCATTAGCCATCCACCTATATATCCATCTATCTATTAATCTGTCCATCTATAGTATCTATTTAATAGGGCCCCTCCATCATTGACGACTTCGCCTATTAATATTAATAGTCTCCATTCAACATCCTGCGCCAGCAATTTGAATAACCCGCGCGGAAGATCATGGAGTACTCATCATAAGTGCACGCTTAATTCCCTTATGGGATCTTCGTTTTGATTGGGTACCCTACAGAAAAAAACTGTAAAAAAGAAAAAAGAAAAGATAATTTAATATCTGTTATCATATGACTTGCCATATACGTGGATATCTCATGTTTTGCTTCCCCGATACCAGGCCCCCTAGCGGCCATCTTCGTCCTTCCTTCTTCTGTGTCCCTCCCGACCACAGGGCTCGCGCCGTGTCCGCTTCATTCGACGTTCGCAGAGCTTCTAGTGAGTCCTTACTCATTTGTATATATCTGTGTTGTAGAAACAGGGTTTAGATTAGCTAGCACGGCTGCCAGATTGGTCGGTCCGCAGGAAGAGTGTGTTAAAATAGGGTACCATTGTCACAGGTGTCCAGGAGTCCCGGATGGGTGGACCGCGTGTATTGTTTTATTTTTGTATGACGCCTTAGCTGTTGTGTTTACTTAGCTAGAAGGCGACCACGCTACGAGGCATGATACAGACTGTCAATATTGAGGATAGTACATGCCACTGTCTACAATTATCAGAAAATGCTCTGGTTTAAGGGTGTCTGCACGTGGTGCTCCACCTTCCAGGGTTCGTGTTTTGCTTAGGCCCCTTGATGGGGGCCTCCCTCTACATGGTGAGGCTGCTGGTTCCGGAGTGTCATCGGCTGGGATGTTTTCGGATCACGTGGTCATCATATTTAGGGGTCTCCATCATAGGCTACAGGTAATTTAGGTGTCTAAATTTTGCTGTTGTTATTGATTACGTATGTTTTTCCCCTGTGTTGGTTCTTGCATGCGAGCTCGAGCCTTTGGGGCACGGGAGACGTCCCTATATGTCATGATGCATTTTATTTATATGTGTGGGACTGCAGGAAAAGGGCTGTGCCAACCCAGTTTCCTGGCAGTTTTTGTCTGTTCCGGCGGCCCTGTGCGGTGGGTCCAAGTGGTCCGCCTCTGACGGATAGGAACATTCAGAAGATCCCGGCGTGGTTTGGCTGAACCACACTCCCCCCGGCGGAATTGCATTTCTACCAGGGCTACCATCTCGGCTCGCCGAGTGAACTCACCCTGTCTGGCCTAGTGACACGTGACAACTTAATCGCCCGCGGCGACATCAGTCAAGTGTTCACGACGTGATATATTAGTTTTGCAAACTGGTTCAATAGAGTCACAACTTAACAAGGTCAAGGGACCTGTGACGCTTGTCACAGGTAAGTTTTTGAGAAACTCAGCTAGACAGATCCGGCAGAAGGTTAGCATAGTGGTGCACTTTTAACTAAGTTTCCGGCGGATTTGAAATAGGATGTATAATACCTCGCAGGTTATCCTTATGAGCATTGATTCCTGGAAATTTTCTTTCCGGCGGAGTTGGCCATCGGATCCCGGCGGAGGAGGGGACCCTCTCTTTGAACGGCACTATGCCTAGATTTGATCTTTGCGCTACACCCACTTGTTCCCTCTTACCAGTGTTTGCTCATACTTTTTGCACTAAATGTGTCAAGTTCCTCGACCGCTCACGCGGCATGTGGTTGTCAAAAAAGTGCGTCGTCTGTTCAGAATTAAAGTCCGCCTTGTTAGCTAAGACAGACCTTTCATGTTTGGCGGCTCTGCATGAAGTTCAAGCGACATTCAATGCGTATGCTAAGGACATAGCCCATAAGGCCCTCCAGTGTGATGATGAGGTCCTATGGGAAAAGCTCATTATAGAGTCACCTTTAGTAAAACCCGGTCCCTCTAAGCGGTCAGACCTAAGGTCAAAGTTAAAGCCATCAGCAAAGAGTTTGTCAATAGCAGTAGCGAGAGCGACGTCACGGAGGTCCCCTCCTCTGCCCGTGCCACGCGGCGGAAATCGAGGTCAAGGTCGAAGTCCCCACGGCAACGCTTTCACCACTCTACCTCGGACTCTTCGAGGTCTCAAAAACGCCGGAGAGAAGAGTATGCCTCGTTAAGCAGCCGGCGGGAGACCCCCAGCTGTCACCACCCACACCTCCCTCTGACACTCAGACACGTGATTTAGGGGGTCAGGACTAGGGTCTGAATTATTGACACCCACTACTAGTCAGGAACATTCTAGGCATGTACCTTCTGATGTAACGTTTGCAATACCAAAATTGTCTATGGTTCCCCGGGGTGTGAGATCAACAGGCCATAGTAGGGTACTGGCCGATCAATTTAAGGGTCGTCCGGCGGGGGCACAAATTATCTCTCCGATGGCTCAGGACTCCCAGCCCTTGGTGGCAGGAGGTTACTGGCGCCATCCAGAACCATCACTCAATGTCATTCTAGAACAGGCTGAGGATGGCAACACCAACGTGTAGCCATCTTCGGTGCCTGATTTTGTCTTGGCCCCCTATGAATCACAAGGACTCTCAAGAGTTAGCATCACATGAACTCTTGGAGCAGAGTGAGGAGCTGGCGGATCCTATGTTCTCCCCAGCTCCTCAGTCTCTCCCAAGTAATCATTCTGAGGCTAGTTCAAATTCATCCAAAGATCCCTCACGACAATGGATGACTTCTGACCAGGTAAATGACTTATTACATAAGGTATTACAGCAGTACCAACTCCCTGTCTCTTCGGATCAGCCGGTTATTACCTCAACTGCTCCCGCTAGTACTACTGTGGTGAGACCATTAGATCTTCCGTCAATTTCGACGTCATCCCCTACCCCATTGGTGGCAACGACCCCAGGTCCTATAGGACCGGCGGCGCTAGCTATGTCCAACCTGAGGGTGATTACTGACATTCAACCTCCTCCCTTAGACATATTACCGGTGAGGCAAGGCCCCATGCCTCTCCTCTATGGTGATGATTGCTCTTGGTTACCTGTAGTATCCATCTGTGTCAGGAGACCCTCCAGTCCCCGTAGAATATGTCCATAGAGATCAATAAGAACCGAAAATTTAAGGCTAAAGATGAGACAGGGAGGGTGCTAGATGTTCTAATTAAAGGTGTACCTAGTTCCCTTAATCCGGCATATTTTGTGTATTCAGCTGCTCCGGCAGTCCCTTCCGCCGCTTCTGCACGACTTTTTGCTGACTGGTCGAAGGCTGATGGCATCAATGATGTCAAGGCCTTAAATGCTCTTACGCCGGAGTTGGCTACAACCCCGGCTCTGGACCAAGCTCAAAACCCGGTCCTGTAGATGCGGCAGTTGGGAGTCAGCCCGTGGGTGGATTGGGAAATAGAGGCCCAGGTATTTGCCACTACTATTACATCCAAAGTGTCACATCAAATTCCCCAAGAGAATCACACTTATTTTTCTCTACCAGTGTCCAAAGCAGACGGGGTACCACCAGCCTTACTAACTTTTCTGGCGGCCCCCAAAGTATCATTGCATGCCTTAGATACCCCTTTTCTCCACCACCACCTGCTCACTTGGAGCGAGATTTTAGGTTACGTAATAAGGCTTACCGGATGTTCTCTCAATACTTGGTGAGCCATCAAGTAGCCGCCTCTCTAGCACGTACGATCTCGGCCATTACTGACCCCCAAATTAGGAGAGCCATTGAGCTGTCTCGTAGACTGTCACTTGAAAATGCCATTCAGTCCCTAGGCAACATTAGAATCGCGATTTTGGAGGCGGTACGAGCTCGCCAAGACTTGAGAGTGCATCTGGTAAAAAAGTTGCCGGCGGACATAGGTCACCGGGTGACTCTCTCCCCGGTGCTTACGGCCACCCTTCTTAACACTGAAACTTGGAGCTTAGTCTTTAATTTGGTCAGCGGTTGGAAACAGGTTACCTCCCAAGCTAGGAAGGACACCCCCAAGAAACCCTTTCATAAATCAAGGGCCGATCACAAGCCGTACCAACCACATCCTAAACAGTCATCTCGAGACCCCAGACCACCTCCTCAGCAGGGAGGTCCTCAGTACAAAACCAAACAAGGAAAACCTCACGGGTATAAGGTTAAGGCCCCATATAAAGGTCATCAGAACACTGCACCAGCCAAAACTAGTCAAGCGTCCGATGCCAACCCACCTCCCCCTCCAAAAAAACTAGCCACTCATCCTCCCCACATCCTGGAGTCGAGCTCAAAGACCCAGGATTGGGAAGTTGCCGTGACGGACGATCCCCGGTTGCACCTGGGGTCGTTCCGTTCATTCCGCTCAGCCTGGACCAAGCATACCTGGGCCAGAAAAGTAGTGAGCAAAGGAATTACCTGGCGATGGCTCCGACGGCCCCAACTGCGTCAGCCGCAGAAATATTCCCCAGTGTTTCAGGAGGAGGAGGCCATGTTACAGGAAATTATTGCCAAACGAGTCCTTATTCGAGTCAACGCATCCCAAATAGTTTTCACGTCACAACTCTTTTTAGTGCCGAAAAGGGACAGTGTGCAGATGCGACCAGTTCTAGATCTCTCGCACCTGAACACCTTTATAGAGAATTCACCCTTCAGGATGCTGACAATACAGCAACTCAGACTCGCACTCCCGCCGCAAGGTTGGATGTGTTCGATTGAACTCAAAGATGCCTATTGGCATGTCCCTATAAACAAGAGGTTCCAAAAGTTTCTTGCTCTGAGAATCCGGCAAGAGACTTACGTCTGTCAAAGGATGCCATTCGGGCTGAACCTAGCACCAAGAGTTTTCACAAAGCTTGTCTGGCAAGCCCTTTTACCCCTATTAGTTCAAGGCATACAGGTGTTTTGGTATCTGAACGATTGGCTAGTAGTGGCAAACTCGTTAGAATTATGTCAGGACCATGTCAACCGAGTGTTAGCTCATGTACAAGCCCTAGGGTTCAAGGTGAACTTGGCAAAGTCACACCTTGTTCCCTCAAGGACGCTTCAGTGGATAGGGCTGATCTGGGATACCGCCGCTCTGACTCTTACGCAGAGTGCGGACAACCGCAACAGGTTTCGAAGGAAACTGTTTCGGTTCCTCCACAGTCTGGATACGACCAGGAAAACATGGGATTCCCTGATCGGTTCTCTCAACTGGGTACAATTAACTGTCAAATTAGGCCGACTGAAAACCAAGCGATTAATCCTGGAAGGCAACAAAGTGTTCCCTCTCTTGCCGGAGAAGAAATTATGGCCAATTCCTCCATTAATCCACAACTTGCTCTCGGCCTGGACCAAGCACGAAATCCTCTACTCAGTCATGTCATGGGTTTCTCCCCCACCTACGGTATGGATAGACATGGACGCCTTGGGGTCCCTGGGGTGGGGATATCAGTCAAGTCTAGGCCACCAGGGACAAGGCATTTGGGGGGCAAACAGTCAGTCACATAATTATCAACAAGCAAGAGCTTTTAGTTCCCCTGTTCTTTCTCTAAACTCACGGCATGACTTTGAAGAACAAATCAATAGCATTCAGAATGGACAATCAAACTGCAGTTTTTTGCATTCAGAAGCAAGGCTCAGTGAGGTCACGAGAGTTGTTGAAAGTTTCAGAACAAATTTTTACCCTAGCAGACTCGCTAGGGATTCATCTGCATGCCACATACCTCCCCGGCGTGGCGAACGTCTGGGAAGACGCTCTCTCTCGCCGGCGGAGCACTCTAGTGCTCCGATCTTCAACAAGATAATTGCAAAGCCGGCCCGTCCACAAGTAGACTTGTTTGCGTCAACGGAGACCTACAGACTGCCACTCTTTCTGACCCGTCACGGGGTAACCCCGGCAGGGGGACACGATGCATTGCTGGTGGACTGGAACAAGTGGACCTCGATCTATCTGTTTCCACCACCAGGCTCTGTGTTAATGTGCAAGGTCATTCACAAACTAATCGATTACCGGGGCCGGGTAGCGCTAATCACGCCGCTCTGGCCGGCCCAGATATGGTACCACCAATTGCAACAGTGGTGCCGGACCCCGGTGTCCCTTCCAGTCTCCGCCTTCCACTTGGAAACGATTGGCAATCTTCGGACCTCTCTCAGTTTTGCCTTATGGATATTTTCTCTGCCAAATGGCTAAATAAATTTGGGCCAAGTGTCACTCAAAAGCTAATGAATCAGTACACCCCGTCTACCAGGAGACAATATCAATCGCATTGGAAAACTTTTACAACCTGGATTGTGGAATCAAGGCAGACGACTGCATCGACAGCCTTAGTATTTAAGTACTTAGATTATCTGTTTGAGCAGAAACATTTTTCGGTCATAACGTTAAAGAATCATCTGTCGGCCATTCGGACCCCCTTCCTTGATCTCACCGGCCTTTCCATACCGCAGGCGGAGGAGAAAGGTTTTATGAGGGTATGTTTCAAACTTCGTCCTCCTCCTCGCCAGCTCATGCCCACCTGGTCCCTTGATAAAGCTTTGGAATTGCTACAATCCCGCAAGTATAATCATGCGCCGGACTTTGACTCACTTTTTAAGAAAGCGGTTTTTCTCATGGCACTTGCCACTGGACACCGGGTATCAGAGCTGGCGGCGATGAGCAACGAACCAAACTGTCTCAGGTTTGGGAGGCTGCACGACAATGTGCAAATCGCGCCGTCTCCCTCATTTATTGCAAAAAATTAACATTCAGACCATGTCTTTTCTGAATGTTCAGTCCCGGCCCTCAAGAGGGGCCTCATTCATCACATGTTATGTCCTGTGCAAGCGCTCACAAAGTTTATGAGGGCTGCGCAACCTCGCCAACCAGGTGCTTTATGGGTGAACCGAACAGGTACGCGTGCTACGAAACGGAAGTTGGCTTCATTACTAGTAGACATTATTAGGGAAAGCAACCCCGGCGTGTTAGGTCGGTCTCACGACATTAGGAAGTGGGCGGTGTCTCTCAGGTTTTTACAAATTTATTCAATTGACGATATTGCTAAGACCTAACTTTGGGCTTCCAATCATACATTCCTGACACGCTACCTGTCGGTCGCTCTAGATAAACCAAAGCATACTAGATAAACCAAAGCGTACTTGTGTAGCTTTACGGCAACGGGTACAGTAGGTAGTATGTTTTATTAGTTGTTTGTTTTAAAAGGGGGGGGGGGGGGGGCTGTGCGAAATAAGGCCATATCCCCCCTGTACCCTTGGAGATTGTGATATATCACAAGCTATGATAGGACGGGCTCTACAGTCCAGTATTAGTCGTGTTTAATTTTAAGAGAGTTATCACATAGTTGCAACTATGTCTATTTTTTACCAAAGTGCACAGTGAGATTACTGTACAATTAGTTTTAAGAACAGAGCAAGTACCTACTGCAGGGTCTCGCTCTGTAGGACACAGATGTGTCACACTTGTTCTCTTTCATGCATAAGGGTTGCCTGCAACGATCTTACTATGAGCAAGCAGTTTCTTAATGCCATGCACTGCTAGCACATCTTTTATACCTTTTTATATTTTGTATTGCATACAATAAAATCTTAAGAAAATGTTATTCGGATTTTCTTCCCTAAGGTTTGGATATTTTACGAATGTCCCGCCTCCAGTCTTGATATTCAGGCGAAGTCGTCAATGATGGAGGGGCCCTATTAAATTATAGGTTTGATTCCCGAAGGGAAGTAGAGAAAACCTTATATTTAGTAGGGCCCCGTAATCATTGACGACTCGGGTCCTCCCAACCATCCCACTTCCCATTCGTTGATTTCCATACTTTTTCTTGGTATATCAGTGAAGGACGAAGATGGCCGCTAGGGGGCCTGGTATCGGGGAAGCAAAACATGAGAAATCCACGTATATGGCAAGTCATATGATAACAGATATTAAATTATCTTTTCTTTTTTCTTTTTTACAGAGTTTTTTTTCAAAAAAAATCAAAATGACGATCCCATAAGGGAATTAAGCGTGCACTTATGATGAGTACTCCATGATCTTCCGCGCGGGTTATTCAAATTGCTGGCGCAGGATGTTGAATGGAGACTATTAATGTTAATAGGCAAAGTCATCAATGATTATGGGGCCCTACTAAATATTAGGTTATCTTTACTTCCCTTCGGGAATCAAACCTATAATCTAGCTATCCATACACCTATAAATGCATCTATCTATCCTACCATCTATCTATTTACCAATCCATCTATCCATCAGGGACGAGAAAGCTGTAACAGAGGAAGGGATGAAGGAATCCATATGGAGCTCAACTGCCTTGGCAGTCTTACCTCCACTGGCACAACGTAAGTTAAGGGAGGCTTGGTTTATTAGGCACACCCTTCTCCATCATGTTTAGCCCCATTAGTTTGGATATTTTAAGACGTTCGCTCCATTAGTTTACCGACTTTAATATATTCCGTGCCATTTAGGGGTTAATTTTGTCCTGGCCATCTATAGCGAGCCTGTAAATTAGGAGGAATCGGCCTCTGGCTTGGGATATCGCTATTGGTCTCTTAACCCGGGAGCTGCGGGGAGACTCTTAAGAGTTCCCCCGGCGCACTGCGGGGAGACTCTTAAGAGTCAGAGAAAAAAAAAATCAACTTTTGACATCGAAAAAAAAAAAAAAAAACAAAAAAAAAAATTATTTTATTTTTTTTTTTTGGCCCCTGGGCCATGCAAAATCTCAGTCCTCTACCTCCCCTCCTTCCCCACTTTCCTCCTCTCCTTCAGTTATCACCTATTTTCCCTGTTATTCCCTTATTCTGAGGTATATTTTCGTGCTAACATTAGAAATCCGATTGGAGGGTGTGGTCATCACTGATAGCAAGCGAGTGCAAGAGAGAGAGAGAGAGTATCGATCGACTGTGTCTCAGTGGCCTTGGGGGAAATTGGCGGGAAAGCAGATTGCCTCACCCATACATTATACAACTCGCGGGCTATATCTCCGATTTTGACCATCCAAACGCTGTTTTCACTCGTTTTATTGTTGTTTCAGGTTAATACCTTTATAATCAACCCATAATAGGCGCATATGGATAAGTATTAATGCTATTAATGGCACAATGAATATTTTAGTGACGGAAACACCTCAAATACGTCAGCACAGGGGGACGTTTCCAATTACCCCCATGCGCACTTCAGAGGTTAATGCCCCTTTCCCACTGATGCGATTTCATATGATTTTCGTCGCCGAGGACGTAGTCTTGTCAATTCGCAACGAATTTGTGCGACGTCAACGATTTTGACCGTTAAAAACCGTTGACAAGTTTACACTCGGCGACGATGTCGCCGATGTGTAAGACATAATCGGCGACATTATGCGACGTCATCGGCAAATTGAGCGATGATTCGCCGATGACCTCGGCGAGAACTGTCACATTTGAATAAAATATTTCGAAATAATGCGAAGGATGAACGAATCCTCGGCGTATGTTCTGCGACGTCTTCGGCGAATTAAACGATGGTTCGGCGAATACCTCGGCGAGATTATCCGAAAACGTTTTGCATATATTTCATGGCACAAACATAAGAACATAAGAAAACGGGAGTCTGCAGAAAGCCGATCGGCCCACACAAGGCAGATCCCTGTCACACCTAACCCCTATTACAAGTCCTAATTATAGACCCAACTCACTAATGCCTTGAGGACTGACCTCACCAAAACGGTCAGAGATCGACACAAGATTCCGGGGTCTGCAGAGCGCCATTTGGCCCACACCAAGCAAATCCCCTCTCATGCCCAACCCAACTCATCGAAAATGTACAAATTTATCTTGAAGGGGGGTCTAGAGTTTTTTGTTTTAAGTTTGATGGAGGTCTAGTGAGGAAACTAAGAAACAAAGGAATGAATGACCAAACAAACAGTCCATATCCCCTTAAGGGGGGCGTAATATTTGCTAATTTATATATTTGTTTATGATTTATTTAGTTTCATCCCTAGACCTCCATCAAGCATATAAAGCACCCCCCAACACCCTCCTTCAAGATCAATTTGTACATTTTTCGATAGAAAAATATCCTGGCCGAAGGCCGGTTCTTCAAAAAGTACAGGCTCGCTATCGCTAGCCCGGAAAAACTCTACGCCTAAATGACACGAAAGTCTTAATATTGACAACCAAATGGGGTGAAATGTCTTAAAATCGCCAAACTAATGGGCCGAAAGTCATAAAATATGAAAACTAATGGAGTTAACAATGAGGAAGAAAGGGGACCAGAAAAATGACCCATCTCCCCTTTATTCGGAGATTGGCAATGTCCGGCTTCGCCGGAGAAATTTTTCTATCAAATAATGTACAAATTTAGCTTGCTCTCAAAACAAAAAATATATATGTTGGCTCCCTACCGCTCACCAGGAAAATATTGAAACCTGGATGGGGTAAACGTCTTAAAACAGTAGGCTGAATGGGGCCGAACGGATACAAGGCAAAAAGAGAGGGAGAGAAAGAGAAAACAAAAAACGCGAGGAGAAAGGGAGAGAAAGAGAAAAAAAAAATGCGAGGTGGGCTCAATGTTTACGTTACGGCTTAATTGAGCCCACCGCGCTGTTTTTGTTTTCTCTTTCTCTCCCTCTCTCTCCTCGTTTTTTTTTGTTTTCTCTTTCTCTCCCTCTCTCTTTGCCTTGTATCCGTTCGGCCCCGTTCAGCCTACTGTTTTAAGACGTTTACCCCCATCCAGGTTTCAATATTTTCCAGGTGAGCGGTAGCGAGCCAACATATATATATTTTTGTTTTGAGAGCAAGCTAAATTTGTACATTTTTCGATAGAAAAATTTCTCCGGCAAAGCCGGATTTCTCCATATACTGCTGGTTCGCTATCGCTTGCCAGGAAGATATCGATACTTGGATGGGGATAAACGTCTTAAAACAGTTGGCTGAATCGGGCTGAATGGATACAAACCAGAGAAAGAGAGAAAAGGGGAGAAAGAGAAAAAAAAAAACAGGTGAACCCCCCACGAGAGGTGCATAGAAAAAAGGGTTGACAGGTTCACTATAGGCCTAATCTTTTTTTTTTACCCACCTCCGCGAAGGTGCTCTTTGGCCTCGGCGAGGTGTGTCTTGAGCATTCCGCGATGTCGCAAGGCCCTTCGCATGCCTCGTGAGGAGCATAACCCTGGCCGGTATACTCTCGGCGAGTACCCGTGCGCACGTCGACGACCAATCGACAAGGAAATCGCCGATGACTCTTGTGCATCGTCGATGTTCTCAGAACATCTGAGAGCATCGGCGAGCCGCCGTGCAGCGTTGCAAATTTTGTTTTGTGCGAAACCCTCCGTGATGTCTCACCGATTTCGCCGATGATCTCCAAGGACCTCGCAGATCCCTCTGCGATGTTCGACGATGCTTGCGAGGGCTACGAACCCTCGTGAGTCCTCGTCCAAAATTTTTGAACAATCCGAACATTTGCGATGACCCGCGAGGGCCCTTGCGAGGCCTTGCGAGTCAAACGATTATCATGCAAGGGTTTAAGATTTTGTTGCGACATGTCACAAATGTACCAATTTATTGGTGTCGGCGATGAAAATTGTGAGAAGTCGCATCAGTGGGAAAGGGGTATAACTGGTAGTGTGCTCGCCTGGCATGCGAGGGAAGTCAAATTCAATTCCCCGCCAGAGATAGCTCCACATGAAAGATTTTTCTAAGGAGAATTCTGGCATCTAACAAAGTTTAGCTGCTCTGCTAACATTGTCAAGAGAGAGTAAACATATTTGTGTGTAAGTTATAAGCAGCTTTCACTCCCGCTTCAGTATGAATTAGATTTTGTCTTTAAGTGTCTCTTTACGGGTTTTGTCAACAGCGTTATGGTGGTGGCCAGAAAGCCAATGTGTAAGGTTGGTGTCTGGTCTGTGGTTGGTGATGGCCCTGGTCCTGGCCACCGTCTATCGGTCCAACCTTAAGGCCATGCTTATCCTGCCCCGCCTCACCCTGCCCTTCACCAGCTTAGAGGAGTTGGCCCACACCAATATCCCCTTGTTTATTTATCCTGACACAATTCTGCATAAGGCTGCTCAGGTAAAAAGATGTGTTTTTATTTCAGCTACATTTAGAAGAGTTTATGAAGCTTAGGAAGGATATATTGGTGCTAAATGGATTAACTGGGATAGTTTGTAGCCTTATAATGGGTAGAACAGGGCACAAATGCACACATTTATCACCAAGGTGGGGTCTCGGTTTCTATATATTTTTCGTTTTTTTTCTTCTTTTCTTCCTTAACCTTGATGGAGGTCTAGGCATCTAAAAAAATAATAATTAATATATAAATAAATAAATAAATATATAAAAAAATCTCCCCATAACTGCCAGGATGCGAATACCAGCAGTCTACTTGGCCGCCTTCGTTCGCAGATCTTCAGCCACAGCAACATCTCCCGCGCCATCCTGGGGAACTTCCAAGGGAAGTATGCAAACTCGGCGTCGAGGTCTACCTTCCTCTCCATCCTACACGATAATTTTCTGCGTGTGAGTTCCATCAGTATCTTAACCCTTTCAAATTCTGTTGGGCTATTCTTAGACGATTTGATTCAGATTAGGAAGGGTATATGGAAGTCAGAAGGTTGATTGAGATAGTCTGCACCCTTTTAATTCCCACAAATTCTTCCTAAACTGTATAATATTATAATCGTCTAATGAGAGCCAGAATAAACTGTCAAAATGCGTCACGCTCTTCAAAATATATAAATGTCATCAATATATATGGTATTTTTTAGCTACACTGGATTAATGTAGTGTTCTAATGTAAGTAATATGATAAACATAATTGGCATATCAATTGTTTACCTATTCAAATGACCATGCATATGTAACACTTTTTATGTAAACAGTACAGTATGTCACTTTTGTAATAATTTAGCACACAATTGCTACAGTGTGTGAGCAAAGGTTTGAGTCTTACCATCACTGAAATTACCAATGTCAGTCAGTCATTTGTATAATTATGGAGGAAGGATTGATTTATGTATATATTTATTATTATATATGTTTCCTTCTTAGACTTCCTTCAAGCCTTAAACAAATAATTTTAAAGATTCCCTTCTAGATAACTTTGTACATTTTTTCGTTGGGTGCCTCTTAAATTACAGGCTCGCTATCGCTCGCCAGGAAAAATTCAACACCTAAATGACACAAAGCGTCTTAATATTGACAAAGAAATGAAGCAAAAGTTTTTAAAATTGCCAAACTAATGGGTCTTAAAATATCAAAGCTAATGGGGATAAGCTTGAGGGAGAAGGGGAGCCAACAAAAAAACGACCATTCCCCCTTAATGAGAGATTGAAGCTTGAGTATTTAGATTGATATTTTGAATTATATCTCTTTGTGTATAAACCAGACAAGGACGTGCCCGTTGTACGTGGTGTCAGCAAATTATGGATATGGTATGAGCCATGCCTTCTTTCCAAAGGGTTCCATATTACGAGACAGAGTAGATACTATGTAAGTTCAATTATTAAATCATTTGTATTCTTTTAAGTTTCCTTGACTATTATATAATGAATAATAAAACTGACTTATACATAAAATAGTCCCTTTCTTTATACATACATACATACATACATATACATTATATATTGACACCATCGACTCATTGCCAAAGTTCACACTCTTGTGCCGGTCATTCAGCACAAACTCACCTTTGCATACTATACATACATATTTCTCAACTTCGGACTTCTTCCTCGGCAGAAGTCCTTTTAGTATAGTACAATACTTCTTTCCATGGTGTACGCAGCAAATGACAGATGCTACACTGAATTAAGTTCATGCCTACCCATTTTCTGCATACTGCACATGTGTATACTCCACTTTTTTTCTACATATCCACACCTTAATCTACTGTGTAAAACCTTGGTTTTCTTTATATTTACTCTTAATCCTTTACTTGCCATGCCCTCTCTTTAACTTCTGAAGTTGGCCTCAGCATCTTACACATTTTCTGCAATAAGAACTAAGTCCTATGCGTATAGCAGCTACCAAAGGAGCACAGTTCTAAAATCTCCAGACAGAGCCTCCAGACCCATAACAAAGAGAAGAGGGCTTAACTCAGAACCCTGGTGGACTCCAAGGCGATCTGTATACTCCTCACAAAGTATACCTTTTTACCCTCGCTACCTTTTGTTAGTCGTTGTACATCTTCATTATTACACTCATCACTCTCTCTCCTCTATGCCAAGTCTTCTCATAGCCCATTTCACAACATCCTTGGGCACCCTACCAAAGGTCTTCTCCAGGTCCACAAACACAAGATTGAAGATACAGATCTCTATCTTTAAACAAATATCTTTGCTGCAGCTGCCTGACTATGAAGATAACATCGATTGTACCACATTCTGGTATGATATCGAAAACTGCATATCACTGATGAAAATGCTTTCCCTGATCATACCTTCAATGATTCTCTCATAAACTTTCATGACTTGGTCAAGCATTTTCAGACCCCTACAATTGCCCCTATCTAGTGAATCCCCGTTAACATTATGTGTTTATTATTACATGTTTAATTAAGCCAAACATCTGAGACATTCTCCTCTCTAATAATTGACTTTAATAATTCAGTGACCAATCTCACTCTTATGTCACCTGAGGCTTCTATCATCTCAGTGACAATGCCAGAGCACCCAGCAGCATTATATCTATTGCACTACTCACAACAGCTGGCAGGGGGGGTGGGTGTGGGGGGCAAGTACTGGTTTTTCTTACTGAGCTGCTATCTGTTTCACTCAAATTCCACGTTGAGCAATCGTTCGTAGTGTATCTTCCAAGCTTCTCTGATTTCTTTGTCAGCATAAACAATTGCCCCATTATCATTCCTGAGAATCCTGACACACTCCCCCTCTCCTCCTTTGCAACATATAGGGAAACCTTTTCTAAAACGGTTCTCAGGAAATTATAGAAGTATATGATATTTGACTCTTTCAGTACCGGTGGCATCCTTTTCATTATATTAAAGCAATTATTAGACTATTTTATCCAGCTTAGGGAAGACGTGTATTAAATAAATTGGCTACAGGCTATCTTAATTAATCCTTTTAGCTAGAATATATCCTTCCTAAGCTTCATTACATTGTGTAAATGTAGCTGAAATCAAATTTAAAAGACGTCACCGGTACTGAAAGAGATAAGAAAATAGATATATATACTTTATTGTTCTGGTGTTTCAGACTAACGCGACTGCACGAAGGCGGCATCATTATAAAAGAGATGGAGAGAGTAGTGCTACACGGCCGAGAGTGTCTTAAGTCGCACGCCTCTGATCAACCTTCCGCCTCCCTCCGCGCATTGGAACTGGGAGACTTCTATGGCATCCTCTTTCTTTATTTAGGAGGTGGGTGTCATTTATCCTTTGAGAAACCTGAATGAAGAGGGTAGAATAAGATGAACAATAAATGAAGGAGCGAGAGGCATTATACGGCCCAAGAGGATAGAATAAGGTGAACAATACATGAAGGAGCGAGAGGCAATATACAGCCAAGAGGGTAGAATAAGGTGAACAATACATGAAGGAGCGAGAGACATTATACGGCCAAGAGGGTAGAATAAGGTGAAAAATACATGAAGGAGCGAGAGACATTATACGGCCAAGAGGGTAGAATAAGGTGAACAATACATGAAGGAGCGAGAGGCATTATACGGCTAAGAGGGTAGAATAAGGTGAACAATACATGAAGGAGCGAGAGGCATTATACGGCCAAGAATAAGGTGAACAATACATGAAGGAGCGAGAGGCATTATACGGCCAAGAGAGTAGAATAAGGTGAACAATACATGAAGGAGCGAGAGACATTATACGGCCAAGAGGGTAGAATAAGGTGAACAATACATGAAGGAGCGAGAGACATTATACGTCCAAGAGGGTAGAATAAGGTGAACAATACATGAAGGAGCGAGAGGCATAATACAGCCAAGTGGGTAGAATAAGGTGAACAATAAATGAAGGAGCGAGAGGCATTATACGGCTAAGAGGGTAGAATAAGGTGAACAATACATGAAGGAGCAAGAGGCATTATACGGCTAAGAGGGTAGAATATGGTGAACAATACATGAAGGAGCGAGAGGTATTATACGGCCAAGAGGGTAGAATAAGGTGAACAATACATGAAGGAGCGAGAGGAGGGTAGAATAAGGTGAACAATACATGAAGGAGCGAGAGGCATTATACGGCCAAGAGGGTAGAATAAGGTGAACAATACATGAAGGAGCGAGAGGCATTATATGGCCAAGATGGTAGAATAAGGTGAACAATACATGAAGGAGCGAGAGGCATTATACGGCCAATAATAAGGTGAACAATACATGAAGGAGCGAGAGGCATTATATGGCCAAGAGGGTAGAATAAGGTGAACAATACATGAAGGAGCGAGAGGCATTATACGGCCAAGAGGGTAGAAAAAGGTGAACAATACATGAAGGAGCGAGAGGCATTATATGGCCAAGAATAAGGTGAACAATACATGAAGGAGCGAGAGGCATTATACGGCCATGAGGGTAGAATAAGGTGAACAATACATGAAGGAGCGAGAGGCATTATACGGCCAAGAGGGTAGAAAAAGGTGAACAATACATGAAGGAGCGAGAGGCATTATACGGCCATGAGGGTAGAATAAGGTGAACAATACATGAAGGAGCGAGAGGCATTATACGGCCAAGAATAAGGTGAACAATACATGAAGGAGCGAGAGGCATTATACGGCCAAGAGGGTAGAATAAGGTGAACAATACATGAAAGAGCGAGAGACATTATACGGCCAAGAGGGTGGAATAAGGTGAACAATACATGAAGGAGCGAGAGGCATTATACGGCTAAGAGGGTAGAATAAGGTGAACAATACATGAAGGAGCGAGAGGCATTATACGGCCAAGAATTAGGTGAACAATACATGAAGGAGCGAGAGGCATTATACGGCCAAGAGGGTAGAATAAGGTGAACAATACATGAAGGAGCAAGAGGCATTATACGGCTAAGAAAGTAGAATAAGGTGAACAATACATGAAGGAGCGAGAGGTATTATACGGCCAAGAGGGTAGAATAAGGTGAACAATACATGAAGGAGCGAGAAGCATTATATGGCCAAGAGGGTAGAATAAGGTGAACAATACATGAAGGAGCGAGAGGCATTATACGGCCAAGAGTGTAGAATAAGGTGAACAATACATGAAGGAGCGAGAGGCATTATACGGCCATGAGGGTAGAATAAGGTGAACAATACATGAAGGAGCGAGAGGTATTATACGGCCAAGAGGGTAGAATAAGGTGAACAATACATGAAGGAGCGAGAGGCATTATACGGTCAAGAGGGTAGAATAAGGTGAACAATACATGAAGGAGCGAGAGGTATTATACGGCCAAGAGGGTAGAATAAGGTGAACAATACATGAAGGAGCGAGAGGCATTATACGGTCAAGAGGGTAGAATAAGGTGAACAATACATGAAGGAGTGAGAGGCATTATACAGCCAAAAGGGTAGAATAAGGTGAACAGTACATGAAGGAGCGAGAGGCATTATACGGCCAGGAGGATAGAATAAGGTGAACAATACATGAAGGAGCGAGAGGTATTATACGGCCAAGAGGATAGAATAAGGTGAACAATACATGAAGGAGCGAGAGGCATTATACCGCCAAGAAGGTAGAATAAGGTGAATTATACATGAAGGAGCGAGAGGCATTATACAGCCAAGAGGGTAGAATAAGGTGAACAATACATGAAGGAGCGAGAGGCATTATACGGCCAAGAGGGTAGAATAAGGTGAACAATACATGAAGGAGCGAGAGGCATTATACGGCCAAGAGGGTAGAATAAGGTGAACAATACATGAAGGAGCGAGAGGAATTATACGGCCAAGAGGGTAGAATAAGGTGAACAATACATGAAGGAGCGAGAGGCATTATACAGCCAAGAGGGTAGAATAAGGTGAACAATACATGAAGGAGCGAGAGGCATTATACGGCCAAGAGGGTAGAATAAGGTGAACAATACATCAAGGAGCGAGAGGCATTATACGGCCAAGAGCGTAGAATAAGGTGAACAATACATGAAGGAGCGAGAGGCATTATACGGCCAAGAGTCTATTAGGGCAGAAATCCACTTGAAGGAGTTTTTTCTTGACCCCTTTCTCCCTCATGTTTAGCCCGTTTGCTTTTGAGATTTTAAGATGTTCGCCCGATTAGTTTGCCGATTTAAAACAGTTTCGCCCCATTTCTGTAAATTATAAGACTTTTCGTGCCTTTTAGGTGTCGATTTTTTCATGGCGAGCGATAGCGAGCCTGTATTTTAAGATGAACCAGCCTTTAGCCGGTACATTTTTCTACCGAAAAATGTACAAATGTATTTTGTAAGGGGGTCAAGAGGGTGTAATTATTTGCTTGTAATTTCTGTCAATTATAAGACCCTTCGTGCCTTTTAGGAGTCGATTTTTTCCTGGCGAACGATAGCGAGCCTGTATTTTAAGAAGAACCAGCCTTCAGCCGTTACATTTTTTTACCGAAAAATGCACAAATGTTTCTTGTAAGGGGGTCAAGGGGGTGTAATTTTTAGCTTGTAATTTCTGTCAATTATAAGACCTTTCGTGCCTTTTAGGTGTCGATTTTTTCCTGGCGAGCGATAGCGAGCCTGTATTTTAAGAGGAACCGGCCTTCAGCCGGGACATTTTTCTACCGAAAAAATTTACAAATGTATCTTGTAAGGGGGTCAAGGGGGTGTAATTTTTAGCTTGATGGTGGTCTAGGGAATAAACTGGCACACCTCTGATCAACCTTCTGCCAGCCTCCGTGAATTGGAACTGGGAGACAGACTTCTATGGTGTCTTCTGTCGTTATTTAGTAGGTGGGTGGCATTTATTCTTTAGAAAACCTGGACTGAGGGGCTAAAATTAGTGACAACAATTCCTGAACGAGCGAGGTGAGTGGCATTTATTCCTAATTCCGGTATCAAATGAGCGCTTTTTCACTCAACACTGGTCTGGCAGCTTATGAGTTCAACATTTACAATATTGCTGTTACCAATATTAATCTATCAGCAGTCTAGTTTCTGATACCAGTGCAAAATATTCCAGAGATGTTGCCAGAAAAATTTTGATCATCGAATGTTGACTATAAAAGCTCTCGTGTGATACCGGCTTTATTCATCTTACAATACAAACTCCAATCTCCGAAGAACGTTATTTGCTGTGTGTAGGTGTGTGTATATGTGTTTGTGTTTTACATATTATATTTATTAGTATATCAGGGCTCCTATGTGGCATGCATCCCTAGTAAAGGCTCTGTTGTAATATGTTTCGTGACATATAATATATATCTTGGTATCAGTCCCCATGGGCATTTACATATTAATAATTTATTGATGTACATTGATATTAATAATTTATTGATGTACATTGATATTAATAAACGTGTACGTGTCCATGACAATAACACTTTTTGACCCCCCCTGGGGGTTAGGGAATAGAATATGCCCCACGTGCCTTCTGCGTGTCGTAAGAGGCGACTAAAGAGGTTGGGTCGGTGGGCTTGCGACCCCCACCCGGAAAAAATATCTAAGCAAAGAAAAACGAACGAACAGCCTCGGATGCGGACGGAACCAACGTTGACGAACCACGACCGACTAAGGACATGCCTTCGGACATTCTGAGAATGGCTACGTGGAATGTTAGTGGCATGAATGATGGCACAAAAGAGAGAGAGGTTCTGGAAGTGTTAGTGAATGCCAGGCTGGATGTATGTGGAATGACAGAGACCAAATGGAAAGGTTCAGATGTGAGAGAGTGGGAGTGTGGAATGGGTGTGTGTGCTGGAGTGAGTGAAGGAACAGCGAGAGAAGGTGCATGTTTGTTTGTAAGTAGCAAATGGAAGGAATGTGTAAGAGAGTATGGGTCTGTGGGTTCAAGGATTGTGTGGGTGAGAATGAAAGTAGGAATACAAACGTGGGTGATTGTATGCGTGTATGCCCCGACAGAGGATATACTTGAAAGAAAGAAAGAGGAGTTCTGGATGAATGTGGAGGCGTGCCTGGAGAAGTTTGACAAAAACGAAAGAATATTTCTGATTGGGGATATGAATGGTAAGGTGGGTGACAGGAAAGTTGAGGGAGTGGTGGGAGGGTGGGGGGTACCATCAGAGGTGAATGGGAATGGTAGTGCACTTGTGGACGTATGTGGGGAGGAGGCTGTGGATAGCCAACACCTTCTTCCGACACAGAATGATCCACAGGTACACGTGGAAACGGATGTTGACGATGAAGGATAAGACAGTGGTGGAACGAAAGTCATTGATTGATTATGTATGTGTGGATGAACGAATGAAGAAATCTGTGATGGATGCTAGGGTGTATAGGGGTATTGGAGGGGGTCTGTCTGATCATTATGTAGTGGTAGCTAAGGTTAGGATACAAAAGAAGTGGGTGAGGAGAGCGGGAGGGAGGCGAGAGGAGGGTGGAATGGTGAGGAGGGTGGAGAGGTTGCAGGAGGAGGAAGTCAGGGAGGAGTACAGGAGAGCAGTGGAAAGACGACTAGGTGGGTTCGACCTGGAAGTTATGGAGGAAGTGGAAGAGATGAGCAAGGTGTTTAAGGATGAGATCTGTGCAGCATGTGAGGAGGTGTGTGGAGTGAGGAGAAGAGGGAGTGGAGTGAAAGGTACAGCATGGTGGACAGAAGAGGTAAGAATAGCTGTGGAAGAAAAGAAGAAAGCATATAGAGTGGTTGGGTAGTAGAGGGAATGAAGATTCCGAGAGACAGAAACGAGCGAGGTACGTGGAGAGTAAGAGGGTGGTGAAGAGAGTAGTGAAGGAAAGTAAGAGAAGAGTAGATGAGGAATTTGGAAGGAATCTGAGTGTAAAATGGAGGGAGAGTAAGAAACTGTTCTGGAAAGAAGTCAAGAAAGTTAGGGAAGGTAGCAAGGGAAACAGTAAGGGTGTGAAAGATAAGAATGGGAGAATGCTAGCCAAGAAGCAAGAGAGAGTCGAAAGATGGAGGGAGTACTTCAGTGAGTTGCTAAATGAAAGGAATGAAGAGCCAGCAAACATAGCTGGATATGGTATGGGAGGGAGAAGAAGAGAAGTAGTGGAGGAGGAGGTGGGGATCAGGAGGTCAGAAGTGTGGGAAGCCATGAAAAGAGTGAAGTTGGGGAAAGCACCAGGAACAGATGGAGTGTGTGGGGAAATGTTGAGGTATGGTGGTGAGATAGTGATAGAATGGGTATGGAAAATGTGCAAACTAGCATGGGAGAAGGGGAGTGCACCCGATGACTGGAAGACTGGCATAATAGTCCCCCTATATAAGGGCAAAGGGGAAAGAGGAGTGTGTGGTAACCACCGAGGAATATGTCTTCTAAGCGTAGTAGGGAAGGTATACAGTAGGGTAGTGATTGAGAGAGTGAGAGTGAGAATGGAGAAATGGATAGGCGACGAGCAGGGAGGTTTTAGGAAGGGAAGAGGATGTGTAGATCAGATTTTTACCCTGAATTGTGTTGTGGAGAAGTATCTGGAGAAGAAACAAAAGGTGCATGTTGCCTTTATGGACTTGGAGAAGGCCTATGACAGAGTGGATAGAGAAGGTTTGTGGAAAGTACTTAGAATATACGGAGTAGAGGGCAAGTTGCTGAAAGCAGTGAAGAGCATGTTTGAGGGTGCAAAGGCGGCAGTACGTGTGGAGAGTGAGCAGAGCGAGTTCTTTGACCTGAATGTTGGTTTGAAACAGGGGTGTGTGATGTCCCCGTGGTTGTTTACTGTATATATGGATGGAGTTATGAAAGAAATACTATCAAGAGCAGTGGATGTTGGTGTATCGCTGAAAAGAGAGGGAATTGAGTGGAAGCTACCTATACTGCTGTTTGCGGATGATACAGTTCTGATGAGTGATAATGAATGGGAGTTGCAGGGTCTGGTAAATGAGTTTGGAACAGTGTGCGAAAAACGGAATTTGAAGGTAAATACGGGGAAGAGCAAGGTTATGGTCTTCGAAAGGGGTGAAGTCACAGAGTGTGAGGTGAAGCTGAACGGTCAGGCTATGGAGATCGTCAACTCTTTTAAGTATCTGGGCAGTGTGTTGAGTAAAGATGGGACTATGGATGAAGAGGTGCGGGAGAGGGTACAACAGGGGAAGAGGGTTGTAGGAACGCTAAAAGCAGTAACAAGAAATAGGGTGGTCAGTATGGAAGTGAAGAAGTCCTTGCATGACAGTGTGGTAATCCCGACACTGACTTACGGAAGCGAAGCATGGACGTTGGTTGAGAGACTCAGACCAAGAGTGAGAGCAGTGGAAATGAATTACTTAAGGAGTGCGTGCGGAGTTACATGGAGGGATAGACAGACTAATGAGGAAGTAAGAAGGAGGTGTGGTGTGGAGGTAGATGTGCTGGAAAGTGTGAAAAGGAACAACTTGAGATGGTTCGGCCATATGTAACGTATGGAAAGCGAGAGAATGACTAAGAGGGTGTACGAGAGCGAGGTGGAGGGACAGAGGGGGAGAGGTAGACCGAATATGAGGTGGAAGGATGGAGTGAGGAACTACATGAACGAAGGCGGTGCTGGTTGGGGGGAGGGGCGTCGACTGACGGGGGACAGAGGTGCATGGGGGCGGTTCGTTCGTGGCCACCCCTTCGGGGATCACGGCGTCAGGCAATAGATAGATAGATAGATAGATAGATTATAATTTAATTTAATTGAAAGCCACTATATATTTGTGCCAATTGCTAAAAATGTGAATGGAAGTTAATATTGTCATGCCGGGGGAGTGCCTGGAGCCACCTTGGTGACCCTGGTCTCTGGGTCTTCTCCTGGGTGACCTAGATGTGTGTGAGTTTGTGTTTATCTGTGTGTGTTCGTTGTTTTATGTTGTGTTTTGTGTTTTCCCTGTTCTTGCTCTGTCTTGAGTCGGCCACCCCCAAGAAAAAAAGACAAAAAATAATAAAATATAATAAAATAGAAAATAGAAATAAACAAAATAGGAAAAGTGGGGATTGGGCCTGAGCATATAGATAGATAGATAGATAGATGAATTTCACAATGGATTTCTTTCTATTTTAGGTATGCTACTTGGCTGTTTGATTTTCTTGCTGGAGAATGTGGTCTACAAGTTAGTTTCCTCTACAAACGTCTTAGAGAAAAAACCCTGAAAAGGCGACCTATTCCATCACCAGGCCCTGATGAACGAAACCTATGAATTACCTATAGATATTTGTAGATAACCTGACATGTATCCTGTTATAGCTCTGCAGTTAACCCCTTCTGTACCGGCGACGTCTTTTTAATTTTATTTTAGCTGTATATAGACGATTTTTTGCAGCTTAAAAAGGTTATGCGATAGTAGAAAAGATTAAGGGGGGATGGGTCACATTAAGGGGGGATGGGTCACATTAAGGGGGGATGGGTCACATTAAGGGGGGATGGGTCACATTAAGGGGGGATGGGTCACATTAAGGGGGGATGGGTCACATTAAGGGGGGATGGGTCACATTAAGGGGGGATGGGTCACATTAAGGGGGGATGGGTCACATTAAGGGGGGATGGGTCACATTAAGGGGGGATGGGTCACATTAAGGGGGGATGGGTCACATTAAGG
Organism: Paralithodes platypus; assembly: GCA_032716605.1. Taxonomy (NCBI): domain Eukaryota; kingdom Metazoa; phylum Arthropoda; class Malacostraca; order Decapoda; family Lithodidae; genus Paralithodes; species Paralithodes platypus. The sequence continues at coordinate 23,765,714 of CM064545.1, forward strand.
GGGGATGGGTCACATTTTGGTAGATTTTTGTATTTAATTATTATTTTCTTTAGTTTCCTCCCTAGACCTCCATCAAACTTAAGAAAACATCCATCAGATTCCCCTTCTAGATTAATTTGTACATTTTTCGGTAGAAAATGTCCCGGCCGAAGGCCGGTTTCTCTTAAGATTACAGGCTCGCTTTCGCTCGCCAGGAAAACATCGACACCTAAATGGCACGAAAGGTCTTAAATTGACAACGAAATGGGGCAAAAGGTATTAAAATCGCCAAACTAATGGGCCAAACGTCATAACATTTGAAAACTAATGGGGCTAAACATGAGGGAGAAAGTGGTCCAGAAAACGGGCCCATCCCCCCTTAAGACAGATAGTTGGAAGCCTGTTAATTACCTGGTTGAGGCCCTTTATAAAACCGGATATAACATCGTCTAATAGTTGCCAGATATAATATAAAGTACAGTCGCGCTAATAAGTGATGTTGCGGCACTAATAATGTTTTGATCAATAATTGTTATCAGCAATATCTAAGCTTAATTTCATCATATCGAGTGAAATATACAAACATATTCCGACACTTACCCACCCTATTCAACATATGACAAACATTAATACAGCACAGCACAGAGCAAGCCAAACATAATGACAGCCTGGACATGACTTATTAGCGCGACCGTACATCACCGGTACAGTATGGGTTAATGGCGTACATATTATTTAAGGGGGGGATGGGCCGGTTTTCTGAACCACTTTCTCCCTCATGTTTAGCCGCATTAGTTTTCAGATGTTAAGATGTTTGCCCCATTAGTTAGTCGATTTGAAGACCTTTCGCCCCATTTCTTCGTCAATATTTAGACCTTTCGTGCTATTTAGGTGTCGATTTTGTTCCCTAGCGAACGATAGTGAGCCTGTAATGTTGGAAGAACCGGCATTTGGCCGGCACATTTTACTACCGAAAAATGTACAAATTAATCTAGAAGGGGGATCTAATGGATTTTTTTTTAATTTGATGGAGGTCTAGGGAGGAAACTAGAAACATAATTAATACCTGCAATAATCGCCCAAAAAGTGAACCATAACGGCGTACATAATATTTAATATATATTAATAATCACCAGCGTATATACATTATAATATAATGCATAGGCTGGTGATTGTTTATATATATTAATATTATGTACGCTGTTAAGGGTAGACTGGCCGTTTGTTTGGTCTATTAATTCATTTATTCATATATGTCTTTAGTTTCCTCCCTAGACCTCCATCAAGCTTAGAAAAACACACCCCGCTTCAAGATAAATTTGTAAATTTTTCGGTAGAAAAATGTCCCGGCCGAAGACCGGTTCCTCTTAAAATTGCAGGCTCGCTTTCGCTCGCCAGGAAATAATTGACACCTAAATGGCACGAATGATCTTAAAATTGACAACAAAACGGGGCAAAAGGTGTTAAAATCGCCAAACTAATGGGCCGAACGTCTTATAATCTCAAAACTAGTGGGGCTAAACATTAGCGAGAAGGGGGTCCAGAAAAAACGGTCTACCTGCCCTTAACCCATACTGTATCGTTGATGTATACTTTATATTATATCTGGCAAATATTAGACGATGTTATGCACGTCGCCAAATTATAGAAAGATAGTAAATATTAGAAGAACGCCACTGTCACACGAGCGTATTTTCCGGCAATTTTCGACGAGCAAGGTTTTTCTCGTAATATGTTGAGGCTCTTTCGCTTTGGTATCTGAAACCAGGTTGAAGGCAGATTATGTTCGCTCGTTTAATTCTAATGGCACATATATTTTCAAGCTGCCAGACTGCAATTGACCGTATAATTATATTGACGGAACAATCGCTCCTGTAACACCGCTTTCAGCCCCTATGTTGAAGTTGTTCCTTACCTGTCCTTTCCTAGAAGTTGTGAAGGAAAGGACAGGTAAGGAACACCGCCTTCAGCCCCTATGTTGAAGTTGTTCCTTACCTGTCCTTTCCTATAAGTTGTGAAGGAAAGGACAGGTAAGGAACACCGCCTTCAGCCCCTATGTTGAAGTTGTTCCTTACCTGTCCTTTCCCATAAGTTGTGAAGGAAAGGACAGGTAAGGAACACCGCCTTCAGCCCCTAGGTTGAAGTTGTTCCTTACCTGTCCTTTCCCATAAGTTGTGAAGGAAAGGACAGGTAAGGAACACCGCCTTCAGCCCCTATGTTGAAGTTGTTCCTTACCTGTCCTTTCCTATAAGTTGTGAAGGAAAGGACAGGTAAGGAACACCGCCTTCAGCCCCTATGTTGAAGTTGTTCCTTACCTGTCCTTTCCCATAAGTTGTGAAGGAAAGGACAGGTAAGGAACACCGCCTTCAGCCCCTAGGTTGAAGTTGTTCCATACCTGTCCTTTCCTATAAGTTGTTCCTTACCTGTCCTTTCCTATAAGTTGTTCCTTACCTGTCCTTTCCTATAAGTTGTTCCTTACCTGACCTTTCCTATAAGTTGTTCCTTACCTGTCCTTTCCTATAAGTTGTTCCTTACCTGTCCTTTCCTATAAGTTGTTCCTTACCTGTCCTTTCCTATAAGTTGTTCCTTACCTGTCCTTTCCTATAAGTTGTTCCTTACCTGTCCTTTCCTATAAGTTGTGAAGGAAAGGACAGGTAAGGAACCTGCCTTCAGCCCCTATGTTGAAGCTGTTCCTTACCTGTCCTTTCCTATGGGTTTTTAGTTTGTTCCCTAGACCACCATCAAGCGAAAAATTGCACCCCCTTGACCCCCTTTCAAGATACATTTGTAAATTTTTGGTAGAAAAATGACCCGACTGAAGGCCGGTTCCTCTTAAATTACAGGCTCGCTATCGCTCGCCAGGAAAAAATCGACACCTAAAAGGCACGAAGTGTCTTATAATTGACAGAAATGGGGCGAAAGTGTTTTAATCGACAAACTAATGGGGCTTCACAACTAATAGGAAAGGACAGGTAAGGAACAACTTCAACCTAGGGGCTGAAGGTGGTGTTACAGGAGCGATTGTTCCGTCAATATAATAATACGGTCAATTGCAGTCTGGCAGCTGGAAAATATATGTGCCATGAGAATTAAACGAGCGAACATAAGCTGCCTTCAAACCGGTTTCAGATTCCAAAGCGAAAGAGCCTCAAAATATTACGAGAAAAACCTTGCTCGTTGAAAATCGCCGGAAAATGCGCTCGTGTGACACTGGCTTTCTTCTAATATTTGCTATCTTTCTATAATTTGGTCTATCTATCTATCTATCTATATGCTCAGGTCCTATCCCCACTTTTCCTATTTTTATTTTTATATTCTATTTTATCTATTTTATTTTTGTTTTCCTATTTTCTTGGGGGTGGCCGACTCAAGACAGAGCAAGAACAGGGAAAACACAAAAACAACACAAAACAACGAACAAACATAGATAAAAACACAAATTCACACACATTATTTGTGATGTGCATTATACTGTATGTGTACTTATCCGCAAAAAGATTATTTGTTTAAGCATCTATCCTAATACAAAAAATTATTAACCCTTTTAAGAAACGATGACGCATTTATTTCCGGTGTTCTGGATATTATTATTAGGAAGGGTATGTGGAAGTCAGAGGGTTAATTGAGATAGTCTTTACCCTTTCAATTCTTACAGATCCTTCCTAAGCTATGCAAAGGGGTTAATTGTTTTTGTTTTATAATTTTACAGTAAGAGTGACTTTGTAGGACAGAATTTGTAACCCCAAACCTCTGTAACTTGAAAATGGGTTAGAGCAAGTGAGCTGTACATTTGAACACATTTTCCCTGGCTGACTCTTCCCATTTTTTTTTTTTTTTCTATGCGAGTGAGGGAGGCAAAAGGCAGAACTGCCTGTGACGAGTGCCTCCCCCAGAGTTGAAAGAGTGACAGGGCCAAAATCAAGGAACCTTCGAGCCAAAATGCCTGGACACACAGAGTTTGAAGAAATTTAAGTTATAGGATGAGGGAAAGACTGATTGTGGGAGAGAGTTCCAGAGCTCAGCTGTTGAATTAAAATGTAAAACTTGCAAACTAAACAAACCACAATTGGGACAAGGACAATATAAAGTCAAATTAAATTATCAAAATCGCTATGTGGAAACAACGCTTACTAAAATGAAAATTATTAAATAAAAGAACACAATCCACCACATAGGGTGTACATTACTACATGAGCAAGTTAATCTGTATCCCAAGCAAACTAATCGCACATATAACAACGCACTATCGTCACGTTAAAGGAATTAGTCAAGTTTGGGAAGTCCGGGACGTTCTGGTAAATTTTACTTAACTCTGCATGAATAAAGAAACTACATGTTAAATGTCAAAATACTATTTAAAATCAAATTTGCAACATGACAAGACATTAACAATAGTACAAAATACAAATATTGATAAGATATCTATACTATTACAAAATAATATATAAAATACAGTACAGCACTCACTAACGATTGTGCTATCGGGTAGGTAGGTACCTGTAAGCAGAAGAAAGAAGTAATAGAAGAAAGATTGAGAATAACGTTGCACTCCTGGGTTGGAGAGTTGCACAGAGTAGGAGTGGGATTTTTTGCAAGACGGGTGCTATGTGATCTACAAAGAGGGGGTGGTATACACTGAAAGAGATCTAATGAACACTGATTATTGTAATAGCGGTAGAATAGTAAGAGAGATGCAACATTGCAGCAAAGAGAGAGAGACTGCGAAGAATTGGTGAGTGGACGTGAACTAATGAGACGGAAGGCATTCCTTTCTATTTTGTCTAGAAGTGCTCTGTGAGACCATCCTCCTCACAAGTGCGAACAATACTCAATACATGGACGCACTGTGCCCCTATACAAAGCAAGAAGCTGTGCAGGAGTAAAGAACCCCCTGAGGCGGTTGATCATACCGAGCTTCTCGGAAGCATTTTGATCAAGAGTGGTAATATGATCTTTCCAAGAGAGATGAGAAGAAAAAGAGACACCGAAAATATTAAGAAAAGATGAAGGGTTAATTTGTATGGTGTTTAAGAGTAAGTCATAGTTTTCTGGAATCTGGAAGGGGGCGACGAGTAGACAGATGGAGAAACTGAGTTTTGGAAGCATTGAAAATAACAAGGTTTTCTCTGCCCCAATTAGAGATAGTAGAGAGATCAGAAGATAGGTGCTTTATGGCCTCCTTACGTGAGTTTTGGACTTCCTGCTGTGAATGATGTGGAAGGCTAGTTGAATAGTGTAATGTAGAGTCGTCACCTCGATTACTCTAGTCCTTTTCAAGTTACAGAGGATAGAGGTAACGATTTTTGGCCTACCTATAATGAACAGAGTATAACTTTATCCACCATGATTATATTATGTATTACATGTTTTTCTTGCCAGCACATTTCCATATATTTTGGTATGTCTTAAAATACATAATAACTAATTGCTATATACAGTCTTATGAGGGTCCTGATCCAGTTGCTTTTAGATAAACTGTATATTTCTGCTATATCTGATCGTAATTTTGAAAGAAGTTAACTAGGTTGTTTTTATTTAAGGAAATATTGATAGAAAAATATACTACTCTAAATGGTTTGTTTTTTAAAGTATATGCACCTCCATTGCATTTATAAATGCTTAAATCAATTTCTATGGACTTTCATTTTTCCCATGATTCGGCTATTTATATGGGACAGCCTTACTCTAATAAATAAGAAACAATAACCAATTGCCATTACGGAAGTGTAACTTACTTAGATACGGAGAAACACCTCTGAAAAGGCTTGAGAGCTTTCCAGGTCCGAGATTTGAACCTGGGTCCCCCTGCATTCAAGGCGAGTGTGTGTGTGTGTGTGATAAGGGGAGAATTCCACTTGAGATATTTTTTTCTTGACCCCTTTCTCCCTCACATTCCCTACGAAGAGGGGGTGGTATACACTGAGAGAGCTCTGAGGAACACTGATTATTGTAATAGCAGTAATATAGTGAGAGCTATGGTAATATGATCTTTCCAAGAGAGAGCAGAAGAAAAGAAGACACCAAGAATATTAAGAGAAGATGAAGGGTAAATTTGCATGTTGTTGAAGAGTAAGTCATAGTTTTCTGGAAGGGGGTGATGAGTAGACAGTTGGAGAAATTGAGTTTTGGAAGCATTTCAAGTAGCAAAGTTTGCTCTGCCCCAATAAGAGATAGTAGAGAGATCAGAAGATAGGTGCTTTATGGCCTCCTTACGTGAGTTTTGGAGTTTCTGCTGTGAATGATGTTGTGGAAGGCTAGTTGAATAGTGTAATGTAGAGTCGTCAGCATAAGAGTGACTGGGGCTGGAGGTGCAGTTGAGAAGGTCGTTAATGAATAATAGGAAGAGAATTGGAGATAGGACAGAACCCTGTGCAACACGGGAGTTGATAGGTTGAGGAAACAAACGGTGGCCGACCACAACCGCAGCTATGGAACGGCCGGAAAGAAAATAAGAGATAAAGGCACAGATGGAAGTATAGAAACCGAAGGAGGGTAGTTTGGAAATAAGGGATTTGTGCCAGACTCTATCGAAGGCCTTCGATATGTCTAGCACAACAGAAAAATTCTCACTGAAGTCCCGAATGGAGGATGACCAAGAGTTAGTAAGATAAGAAGATCACCAGTAGAGTGACTCTTAAATTAAGGAATCCTTACTGGAAGTCTGAGAGTAGGTTATGGGAAGATACTTAAGGGGAGATGGATCGTATTTTTGGACACCTTTCTCCCTCATGTTTAGCCCATCATTTTTCAAATTTTAAGAAGTTTCCCCCATTAGGTTCTCGATTTTAAGACCTTTCGCCCCATTTCGTTGTCAATATTTAGACCTTTTGTGCTATTTCAGTGTCAATTTTTTTCCTGGCGAACAATAGTGAGCCTGTACTTTTGAAAGAACTAACTACCGAAAAATGTAAACATTAATCTAGAATTCATCTAGATTTTTGTTTATAAGTTTGATGGAGGTCTAGGGAGGAAACTAAACAAATAATATATAAATGAAAAAATCAACCAAAAAATGAACCATATTTTGAGATAAGTATTGTTTCAAAAACTTTAAAGATGCAAGAAATGAGAGCAATTGGACGATAGTAGGAGGGTTGAGAGCGGTCATCCTTCTTTGGAACAGGTTGAATGAGAGCGAACTTCCAGCAAGAAGGGAAGCCGTAGGAGGAGAAACAGAGATGGAAGAGTTTGCCTAGGCAGGGAGTCAGTACAGAAGCACAGTTTTTTATTACAACAGGAAGAACGCTATCCGGTCTGTATGCCTTCTTAGTATTAAGCCCAGAGTGGGTGGAATGTGTTCATCCTTGGAAGAGAATATGATGTTAGGCATAAGTAGGAGAGACAGGAGTGGAGAGGGAGGAATAGCACCGGAATCATCCAAAGTGGAGTTTTTAGCAAAAGTGTTAGTGAAGAGTTCAGCTTTGTCAGAGGAAGAAGTGACGGTAGTGCCGTGTGAGTAGAAAAGAGGAGGGAATGACAAAGAAGACAAATTGTTGGAGAGGTTTTTGGCTAGATGCCAGAAGGCTTGGGAAGAGCTAGAGTTGGATGGTTCAGCGCATTTATTATTGATGAAAAAAGGTTTGGCGAGTCGAAGAACAGATTTGGCTTGATTCTGGTCAGATACGTAGGAAGAATGAGATTCTTGAGTTTGAAGGCGACGGTACCGTTTGAATGCTTCCTCCCTATTGTGGACAGCAGTAGAACAAGCGTGAGTAAACCAAGATTTTGTTTGCATTAGACTGAGAGAAAGAAAATGGGATGTATGCTTTCATGCCCAAGAGGATTACCTCGGTAATGCGGTCAGCACTCTCCAAGGAAGCAAAAGTCATTCCATGGAAAATCAAAGAAGTACTGCCGAAGAGCCTCCCAGTCAGCACCGCCAAAGTGCCACAAGCGCCACCAGCTGGGAGGATCGGGTGACCGTACCGGAGAGATAGGACAGGTAACAGAGATAAGTTTAGCAGAAGGGTTAGAGGTTAGAAATAAGTCAAGAAAGTTGGGTCGATCTCCAAAGCGGGATACGGGAGGGTTGCTGAACTAATTGCTCTAGGTCATTTAGGATAGAAAAGATGTAGGCTTGTTCAATAGGTTGGTCAGTGGAAAGAGATGAGAGCCATTGGCAGTGGTGAACGTTGAAATCTCCTAAGACAGAGATTTCTGCGAAAGGAGAGATGGACAGAATATGTTCCACTTTAGAAGTTAGATAGTTAAAGAATTTTGGATAGTCAGTAGAATTAGGGGAGAGATAAACAGCCAGAAATCTTTAGTTTGTGAGTGACAAGAAAGCTTTAGCCAGAGAGTTGAGAATTCAGAAGAATCAAAGTTTGGAACACGAGAGAAAGCAAGATTGTTGTGTACATAGACGTAACATCCACCTTTGGCTTGAAACTGAGGATAAAGATAGTAGGAGAATACAAAAAAGGACTTGCTGTTACTAGTCGCAGACAACTGCGTTTCGGTGAGATAGAGAAGATCAGGGTTGGCAGAGGAGAGGTGGTGTTCCACAGAGTGGAAGTTAGAGGAAAGGCCACGAAACTTGACGACATTTATAGTGAGAGTAGAAGGTAGAGGTCCAGAGCTCTTTGGCGAGTCGCTGCCAGGAGTCAGACCAATGGGGACATTTCTGCCCCCCCCCCCCCCCCCCCCTCCCTGAGGAATCCAAGGCAGGTTGTGGTTTTGTCATCTATTTGTTTTAGAAATAGATAGTGTAGTTGTAGTATGTAAGGTGTTTGTAGTATAATGTGTTGAAAGGAGGAGGTGTTTTGGAGGGCAAGCTGGGGTTGCCCTCAATATTGATGAGGCACAGAAAGGATCAGCTAGGGAAGCCAGATGGTGAAACAGGAGTTCCAGCTGTCCTTATCAACCACTTAACACTCCTTGGGAGTACCACCCTGTTCGACTGGTGCCTACAGCCTCCTCCTAGCTAAGCCGGGTGGAGTGGTATGTGCTGCTGGGGTTCTGCCACATCTATGATCTCCCAGACTCCCACCACCCCACTACCATCATCAGAGTCCTCTAGTTCATCTGAGTTTTTTGTTTCAGGTGCCACATCACTTGCATCACTGTCATCATCGTACAACAACCATTCAAAGTATTCAGGATCTACTTTCTTGAAAGCCAATTTGAATTATGAGAAAAACAAGAATATAAATCTTTACTAAAAGGAGGCCTATGGCAACACTGTGTTATGCATCATGGTGTATTGTCTTCACAAAGTAACTGGGTAACTTGCCTATGAGTCTTATTCACATACCTACAATATATATTTCATATTGACTATATTGGTAAAGGTTTCATTAACCCACTGAGCAGCAGGCAATATAATATAAATGTACACTCAAGGACAAGCAGGTTGTCAAAAAAAAAATCCCGAAAACACCTGGAATTGGTTAGAAATGAAGGAAAAAAAAACAAAAAACGATCCTCTAGGTCATTAAGGGGTCCTACGGGGTGCCCGAAAGTCGGAAATAACATGGGGAAATGGGTAGGCAAAAACATGCAAACACACGTTTTTGCGCGCTCACGCGCACGCGGTTGGACTTTGAGGGTTTTCAACAATCGGCATTGTTGCGTGGAATACTTATACGATTCCCATACACATCTGAGCCCTCTAGGTGCCATAGGACCGGAGTAATTAACCGCGACGCACCCTATGCGGCTCTGGGGCTTAGCGTTACACACATTGCCGACGCATCACGTGCGTCTCTGGTACTCGAGGGGTTAAGCCAAATACGAGTACTTACCAGGTAATGTGGTTTCCGTAAGTACACCGGGGGGGGGGGGGTTGGAAGTTGAAACCTGCGAGACAGAGCAGCACAATGAAAGAGTGAGGCCAAGCTGCAAGACGATACCCGTCAAAACTTGCCACATGGCTGGATGGCACCAACAAAAAAAAATCTGCGCATGAGCGCGGTGTACTAATGGGCAGGTGTTACCTTACCATCCTCTCCTGCTGCGATATTACCTGTACCGTCGTGTTCTCAAGAATTCCTTAACCCGTTGAGACCCAGCGTCGCACGTTTTGCGTCGGCAGTCTTTGATCACCAACTCCCAGCGACGCATCACGTGCGTCCGACATATAAAAAACACTTACGTGGCTCGTAAGGTAGGAAATGGCGGGAGAATAGGAGGGGGAGGTACCGTAGTGTGTGTGGGAGCCGGGCCAGTAGGTGTGAGCGGGCCGAGACAGCCGCGCGGCTGGTGGTGGTGGGCTTAGTGGGGATAGTTTACACCCCTAGTTCACCGCCACTTTGAACCTTCATTACTCCGGTCGTATGGGAGCTAGAGGCTTGAGATTTATGTGAGATACTCCTTAGGATGTATGCCGTACAATGCCATACTCAGTTTTTACCCTAGTGCTCCCGGGCGGGTGGTCATGCGGGGGAGACGAACTATTGACCCCCCCCCCCCCGCCCCCCAAATGACCGAAATTTTTGTGTTCATTTCTCAACATTCTCTTCCATTTTGGCTCAACAAATTTTTTTGAGGCTCCCCCCCCCCCCCAAATGTCAGAGGTGATTTTTTTTTTTTTTTTTTTCATTTCTCATCCTTGTCTTCCATTTTAGCAAACAAAACAAAATAAGTGAAAATGGCTTGGGACTGGGGTGAACAAAATATTATAACTAGCCGGGGCTCAACGGGTTAATGATTCAAAATCTTCTAAAATATAAATTTAACTGTTGTTGACGTCCTTCCTGGCCTCTTCCATTCCATTGACAACATACATAAATTTAATTTTCAATTCACCCATGTCAATTTTTACATCTCTTACAGTATCAGCAGTGTTCAATACCTCGGTTCTAATGTCCAAAATTTTAGGTAACAGTTCATTGACGTTACTTACTTACTTCGCCAGACTTGATAGCATATCTCCATGTTTTTCCAACCAAGGGGGGTCATACATTTATGCGAATCTGTTACCAGCTTCACTTCTCTCATAGAATAATTTAATTCATCAACATATTCAAGGACATCATTTAAATCTCTTCTCTTCTTATCTTTATCTCTTCTCCACACTAGGTCTTTCTTTAAGCATATACAGAACCTCACCAACCTATGCTCACATTACCACCTTAAATCATGTCAACCTTACACAGTTAAAATTGAACTTTAATAAAACAAAAACTATAATTTATCTATTTTGTTAATTTAACTCTAACACCAAACACCACCCAATAAAATCAATGAAAGCATGTGATCTCCTCGGGATTCGAACCTGGGTTTTGTTAGACTCAAGCACTTCAGGGTGCTTCTCCTGAATCACCATCGCCTCCTCATCACCAGTTAACACTACGAAGCAACCACTTCCTACACTACCAACACCGCTGCCTTTCATCACACCGATACCAGACACGCTACCTTTCATCATACTTCAACCGAACACCCCAAAGAAGCAGAAGGACCAACACAGTAAAAACACCACAGTCAGCCATACCATCCAACACCAAAGAACATGGGATAGCGTACCACCTCTGCCAACCAGAGCAACAGAAAATGAGTATCACCATCACCTGTAAATCCCCTAAATAACTCTTTACCTGACAGTCCCGTGAGGAGAGGGCACAAGTTCAGTTCCATCATTAGGGTACCTGTGACCCCTCTTCCCCAGAACCCAAGCCCCGGCAGGAAACACCGAAAAAGGGTAGAGGTGGAGATGGAGAGATTGTTCGGGGGCCTACCAGCTCCCCCAAGAACTAAGAGTTCTGATGCACACCTGTTGCTTATGAAGAACAAGGCACCAGCACTTATGCAGGCTGAAGAACTATCACTTATACAGAGTAGTTGTGGAATATTGCTTTCGTGAGGAATCAAAGCATATTTGTAGGCCTGATTCGATCTTACCACCAGGCCATCAGAGGAAGTTCCAGAAAGAAGATAAGGCATCCAGACGACTACCTAGCTGTATCACAGAGAAGAAAACACAGAAGAAGAAAAAGAGAAGCCAGAGTCATACCCTGCCCAAGACTCCTGACAAAGCTACATTTCTGACATAGGAGCAGAAGCACAATCTAGAGATATTTTTGTTCTTGATTTATGAGATCACTAGTCACCATTAAACTCAAACAATACACACCCTATCCCTTGCATGCTTAACCCAAGAAACCTGATAAGCCTCACGGAAGGGTCACCATAGCAAACGCGATAGGCCTCACAGAAGCAAGACCATAAGAAAAACCTTCTAAAACACCCCAGGGGCTCTCAAAACAAAGGAATATGTCATTAGGTGAGATAATTGCCCTCTAGTACTTCCTACCACTCATCCATATGTTTCTCCCCCTCCCTTTCCCCACCTTTTCCCCCTTCCCCCCTCTTCAATTATCAACTATTTTTCCCCTTATTTTCATCATTTATCAGTTATTTTTCGTGCAAATTTCTCTCCCGCGGTTACGTACCACAAGTGAGTTACAAAAGCGTCCTTATATAACACTGAGACATCGCCCGCTCGTCTCAGTAGAGAGAGAGATCTTGAAGGGGAAGGGTATACAGTATGTTTCGCCGCCTCCCGCCATAGGATACGACCGGGCGGCTAATATTTACGTTATTCACCACCCAAATGCTTTCCCCACTTATTTTATCGCTCTTCAAGGTTCATATATTCATCAAATATATAAAATTAAAGCACATGGAAAAAAAATAATGCTATATATCGTAAATATAACGAATTCTGTTAGAATCCAAGTCTAGAAATCCACAAATAACAACCCTAGCCCCTTGGGCAATTTCGCATCCCTCGGATTAAGGAAGAAATTGTAATGTTATGTGTTCTATAGACCTCTTTGTCTATAGTACTAAGCATATAAATATTTTTTTGATTAACGTCAACACACCAACAAAACCATTTTGATAAAATTCTCAGTTTTCGTCTGTTCACTCTTCCTTCCATTACATGTCCTGTTCTCTTCCAGGTTCCACTACTGATATTTAAAACACTCCACTTGTTCCAGTAATTCCCCATCCAGCCGTACATTTAGATATATCCTACGAGCACCTCTATTACACACCATCACTTTACTTTTATTGACATTCACCCTCAGCTTCCTCCCCCACATACCACACCAAACTCTTTGACTACTCGCTGCAGCTTCTCCTCAGAATCCGACACCAATGCTGTGTCATCAGCAAACAACAACTGATTGAACTCCTAATCTCCACCATTCTTTCTTACTGAATTCTATCCTCTACCCATAGTTCTCATTTTCACCTCCCTCACTACACCATCCATATATACATTAAACAACCACGGTGACATAAGACAACCCTGCCGCAGACCTGCATAAGTCATCATCAGGGCTTCTATCAAATAGACAAATCAAATATTTCAGACTGTTGGTAATAAAATACAATCATCTTATTATCAGGGTTAAAACATTAACCCTTAAAAAGCGGCTCACCACATAAGTCGAGTTAAATAAAGCTGGACTATGTGGCGGCGCTCGACATAGGTCGAGTGGCAATTTCAGCACGTAATGTTGCTGAGAGAGAGAGACAAGTGGTGGCAGGAGAGTAGCGAGCGTATGACTGCTCCAGACCACCGCGGCGAACCTACTGACATGAATCTCACCTCCCTTCTACCTCTCTCACTCGCTATATACGGAATTGTATCGGGAAAGTGGCTAATTACATGCTTTTTGCACTCGCGTTGCACGGTTATTGCAAGAAAACTAGCCATCATAAAAGGATCATTATGATCGTTTACTTCCACTCTTGGCAAAGTTTTTGAAATTATATTAAATAATCACATAATTAAGCATCTGGAGAATAATAAATTAATCAGTGATAGGCAATATGGTTTTAGACGATGTCGATCAACTGCAGACATTCTTTGCCTTCTTACGCATCAAATCAACCAAGCTACAGACCAACATGGTGAAACACATACAATAGCACTGGATATATCAAAAGCATTTGATAGAGTCTGGCATCAATCCTTATTGTCGAAGATGTCACACTACGGCCTTGCATCATTAGTTCCACTAATTTCTTCTTATCTTCATAACAGAAAAATATGTGTAATGGTAGATGGCCTTTATTCTCAATTTCACTCAATAAATGCTGGTGTTCCCCAGGGATCAGTTTTGGCCCCAACTCTGTTCCTCATTCATATCAGTGGTCTCATATCTACCACTCATAATCCAATACATTCCTACGCAGATGACTCAACACTCCACAGTTCCTTCACATTTACCAATTCTTTCACCCAACCCGATCTTATAAATTCAAAAATAAACACTGCAATTTCTCTGAACCAGGACCTTTCTAGAATTAATGAATGGGGACAAGAGAATCTAGTTTCCTTTAATGCACAGAAAACCAAGTACATTCAATTTTCTAACCGACAGAATCTCACTGACTCCCATATATTTTTTAATGATGTAAATATTCCCACTTCCCCTAGTATTGACATTCTCGGTGTAACATTAACTACTAACTTGAGCTGGACACATTATGTTAGAAGCATTGCTAAGAATGCCTCTAAAAAACTGGGACTCCTGTACAGAGTTCGAGAATTCTTCACTGACGAGCAGTTGGCCGTAATATATAAAAGTCATGTGCGCTCTCAGATGGATTACTGTTCACCTCTGTGGGGTGGAAGTGGAGTGGTTGCATTGAGGCAGTTGGACAAAATTCAAAATAAAGCTATTAGATTAATCAATAACCCTGCAATCACACAGGACCTTCCTACATTAGCCATACGAAGAAACGTTGCATCCCTTGCATTATTCTACAGATATTTTCACAGCAATTGTTCCGAGGAACTTGCTTCAATTGTGCCGCCTCTCCACATCTTTCCCCGTAGAACTAGGGCAGCTGAGAGCGCCCATGAATTTACACTTTCTCCTCCACAATGCAGAACTTCTGCTTATCAGAATTCATTTATCCCCAGAGCTACTACTCTTTGGAATTCACTTCCCTCGAATTGCTTTCCACAAACTTACAATCAACAAATGTTTAAATCCAGTTGTTACAAACATTTTATGAATGGAGGATGCCTTTAGGCACATGGACCTTTTTGTTTTATCTGTGTTTTTCCTTCCTCCATTCATTGTCTCTTAAAAAAAAAAAAAAAAAAAAAAAAATGGTGTCATTCGAAAGCTCTGTTTATGCCCTTTCAGGGATAGATACTTGTTTTACGTTCTGGGTCTTATTTAGGCATGAAAATGATCACGTAAACAGCCCTATTTTGGCTAAAAACACCCCGCTGGGCGGTACATATAAATAAACCGCATAGGCCGCTAAAGAAGGGTTAAAAATGCATTCCATGAAAGATTATTAAACGGCAATGTGTTTAAGTGAGGGGGCCAGTTGCACTAGATTAACCCAGGAAAGACGAGGGTCCTCATAAGAGGCTTGGTGGGTAAAGGCGAAGGTCCTTTTAAGAACCAAGGAATAAAACAAACTTTCAAAACACCCCACTGGCACTCAGAACAAAGCAATATGTGATTAGGTGCAATAATTCCTCTCCATTACTTGCTACCACTCATCCACATGTGTCCCTTCCCCGTCCTTTTCCCCCCTGCTATATTATCAGCTATTTGTTTCCTCTTATTCCCGCTTTTATCGTGGAATTTTCTACGCGAATTTCCCTCACGCGGTCTCTTTAACACGGGCGAGGAAGATAGAGATCCTTGCAACACAGAGGCTTCTAGTGCAAGGCCTCAGTGCCGCACTGGAGCTCGGAGAGAAACGTTATTCTCCGCCCGGACTCTCCCCTCACGATATGACCGGGCGGCAATAATACGTCTTTTTCACCCCCCAAATGCTATTCCCAATTATTTTATTGCTCTTATATGTTCATGTTGCCACCTGGGGATGAGGGGGCCTCCATCTTATGGTGGAGAAAAAAAAGAATATGCCCCATGCGTCCTACTGCCTGTCGTACAAGGCGACTAATAGGGGGAATGGGGGTAGATTGTAGGCACCAATCAAACAGGGCTATACCCAGGAGTGGCTGTAGGCATTTGATAAGGAATCGCTGGAACTCCTGTTTCATTTGCCTGGCCTCTCCTACTGATTCCCTTTGTACCTCACTTACACTGAGAGTAGTCCAGCATGCTCTCACAAACACTTCCTCCTCCTATCTACTTCACTACACTTAACATGCACACTACACTTCCTCCTTCAACATTATAAAATGATGAACACACGCGCAGCCTCGAAGTCCCCAGGGGGGGGGGGGGGGAGGGGGACCATAAATGCCTCCACACATACCCGACCTTCCCATGACGACCCCTCTAAATGCTCTGGACCATGGCCTGTCACTCTTACCATCAACTTTTGCAATATTCGCAGCCTTTCCTCTAATTTTTACTCAGTTGAATACCATCTCTCCTCCTACAAACCTGATCTTTTCTTCACCGAAACTCAGGTATCTGAAACAACTTCCAGCAGTCCCTTCTCTGTATCCTCCTACTTTCTCTATCCTAGTTTCAAAGCCAAAGGCGGATGTTGTGCATACGTGCACAACAAACGCACTTGCTCTCGTGTTCCCGATTTCGACTTCTCTGAATTATCAATTTTATGGCTCAAGATATCCTGTCATTCTCATACTAAATATTTCTGTGCTGTCTATCTTTCCCCTAACTCTACCGACTTTCCCAAATTCTTTGACTATCTAAACTCTAAAGTGGAACACATTCTATCCATCTCTCCCTTCTCTGAAATCTCAATCTTAGGAGATTTCAACGTTCACCACCACCGATGGCTCTCTTCTCACACTACTGACCAACCTGGTGAACAAGCCTACGTCTTTTCTATAATAAATGACCTAGAGCAGCTGGTCCAGCAACCCACCCGTATTCCGGGTCGCCTCGGAGATCGGCCCAACATTCTTGACTTATTTCTGACTTCTAACCCTTCTTCTTATACTGTCAAGCTGTTCTCTCCTTTGGGCTCCTCCAACCATAAACTTATCTCCGTCACCTGTCCTATCTCTTAAGTACGGAAACCCGATCCTCCCAGCCGGCGGCGCTTGTGGCACTTTGGTGCTGCCGACTGGGAGGCTCTTCGGCAGTACTTCTTCGATTTCCCATGGAATTACTTCTGCTTCCATGGCCTAAGACCCTCGGATAGTGCTGAACGCATTACCGAGGTAATCCTCTCAGGCATGGAAGCGTACATTCCATTTTCTTTCTCACAGTCTAATGCAAAAAAATCTTGGTTTACTCACACTAGTTCTATTGCTGTCCACAACAAGGAGGAAGCATTCAAACGGTACCGACGCCTTAAAACTCAAGAATCTCATTCTTCCTATGTTTCTGCCCGGAATCAAACAAAATCTGTTCTTCGACTTTCCAAGCACTCTTTCATCAGTAATAAATGCACTGAACTATCCAACTCTAGCTCTTCCCAAGCTTTCTGGCATCTAGCCAAAAACCTCTCCAACTATTTGTCTTCCTCGTCTTTCCCTCCCCTTCTCCACTCTGTTGGCACAACCATCACTTCTTCCTCTGACAAAGCTGAACTATTTGCTCAAACTTTTGCTAGAAACTCTACCTTGGATGATTCCGGTGCTATTCCTCCCTCTCCACCCCCCTCTCTCCTACTTATGCCTAATATCCTAATCTCTTCTAAAGATGTACATTCCACCCTCTCTGGGCTTAATACAAAGAAGGCGTACAGACCGGACGGTGTTCTTCCTGTTGTACTAAAACACTGTGCTTCCGTACTGACTCCCTGCCTAGGCAAACTCTTCCATCTCTGTCTCTCCTCCTATGGCTTCCCTTCTTGCTGGAAGTTTTCTCCCATTCAACCTGTTCCAAAGAAGACCTGCCAAACTCCGAAAATTGCTACGCTCACTTGTTAGGAAACTTTTTTTTGCTATTGGCCTGAACGTTCACCTATGATAGGCACAATTTTCGGACAGGCCAAAAACTATCCTGTATACAAACTGAATATTGGTCATTCGTTCCCTAAGGTGTGTCATTTAGGTTCCCTAACGATAAATTTGTGCTGGCCGGTCCAGATTTGGCCAAACAAGCCTGTCCCGAAAAAAGGATTTTTTCCAGGAGCCTGTCCGTCAACAGACAACAACTGGTTTTTACGTTCTATGAGTTACTTAAGTTATTTTAAGGGCAAACCTGGCAGAACTAGGGCTAACATTACCAAAAATATGCAATAGGAGTAGAATGTTATGCTTAATAATAATAATAATAATAATATTTATTCAGTTAGCAATTTATTCCAAATATTGCATCCATTTTATAATAACTGAAAAACAAATGGAAGTGGTAAAGCCAAATATAACATATGTGGCACAAAAATCGCTATATTTTGATATGTTGGCATGTTGAGATGAATTATTTTAAAGACGACTCGGAGGGGTCGGAGCTTAGAAACGGCAGCACCAAGTCTATTTTCTCATCAACCATAATAGCTACCCGAGTTTTGAAGAGCTCTACAGAATGCCGTCCAAAAGTTCTATTGATTAACGATGACCAGAACTCTCAACATTCCATATTAATGGAGATATTAATTATTAAAGCTCGATGCTATTGGTAACACATTCCTACAATAGACCTCCATCTGATCTGGTAACACTGGTCAGATTTGAGGTGCCAAGTCTTCCTAATACCTATTCCATTAATTGCAGCCCCTATTGAAAACGTTTGATACCTTTATCTATTACGAAATGCATTATATACTTGATTAATTATACTGGTGGTGCTGAAAATAGGTTATATAATCCTTTTAGCTTCGAAATCCACCCGCTATAGGTTATAGTTTTCAGATACCGCCATGATTTCCCAATACATCATCGTAAAATATCCACCATTTCGCATTTCCTAACAAATCGCTTTGGAAAGCGAGCCATAGATGCATCATAATATTGTCTAAGCGTATATATCAGAATGAGGTGATATATAACCGAGGAACTATCAAAATGATTGGTGATACGTGCGAATTGTCTGCGCACTTTTAATTTATTCTACCCTTCTTAACATAGAAAATGTAATGGGGGCATATGCATATAAGAAAATGTACACTAATACACAGACTATAGTATTTTCTTAACTCGAGTTACTGTGTATAGAGGACTACATTATTTATTTTAGATGTCATTAATTAACACATTAACATTATCAGATAGTACAAATAAATTAAGCATTAAATTTTATGAAATAGTTAATGGTTTAGGGGCATAAGGTAATGGCTAGAGCCAAAGGATAATTAGTAGGCTATATATACGATATGTACAAAGGAGTACAAAGGAGTACAAAGGAAATCAAGCAACAACAGATCTAGTGACCCTTCTAGGCTGCTTGTCCTCCAAAACACTTAGGATCAAGTGTCCAAACAGTGGTTTAGAGTGGGTAAGGGAACATTGGAAAGGGAACTACTGCCCTGCCACTAACGTGGCAGGACTAGGAAGTTAGTAGGGGACATATGGGTTAGTAACTGAGGGGAGGATAAAATAAAGTTATTCATTTACAAACGCAGTCAGTCGCGGGTTTGATGCGAGATATTTGTCTAGCGGAATTTAAATTAATCAACGGTGCTGCAGTCTATAACGTCTCGGGGAAGCCCATTCCACAAGTTGACAACTCGATTGAAGAAGAAATTCTTAGATTCGTGTGAGTTAACCCTTGTCTAGCGGGTGCTCTGTGGCCGTTTTGGGCCTTTCCGGGCCGTTCTGACTGCTATATCAACCATCAGTATGAAAGGAACTGTATTGCGCCGAAAACTAGGTGGAAATCGCTACACAATGACGCCACATACAGCTACGTAGCACTCATGGAACACTGACAGTGTTACCTCGAAGATGGAAGTTTAGCTGATTTTGCTACCTTGCTCACTTTTAGCGAACTATTGGTTACACTGTCATCCTCCCGCGCGGTGGGGGAACTGGAGTTAGTGTGGGCCGGGAGGCCACAGATGTCGGACGTATGGATCATTACTATCCCACCCATTTTCACTCGATTTCCACCCTTTTTTCACCCGTTTTTTGCCAGTTTTTTCAACTCGACTTATGTTGCGCGCCGCTCTTTAAGGGTTAAAAGATTTACCAATAATTTTGCAACCGTTTCCCCGCGTGTAATTAGATTGGTCGATAGTGAAGTACTTACTACAGTTCATATTGTCGATGCCTTTGATGATTTTGAACACTTGAATTAAGTCACCTCTTAATCTGCGCTGGGTTAAAGGAAATAGATTTAATTCTC
Source organism: Paralithodes platypus (assembly GCA_032716605.1). Taxonomy (NCBI): domain Eukaryota; kingdom Metazoa; phylum Arthropoda; class Malacostraca; order Decapoda; family Lithodidae; genus Paralithodes; species Paralithodes platypus. The sequence goes on from CM064545.1 coordinate 23,785,852, forward strand.
TAAGACGCTCTTCGTATGATTTGTTCTTTAGGCTAGGTATCATTTTGGTAACTCTACGTTGAACTCGTTCTAGCTTGTTTATGTCTTTTTGGTAATAAGGGCACCAGCATTGAACGCAGTATTCCAGAAGAGGGCGGACTAAGGAATTGTAAAGGGTTAGGATTACGTCTTTGGATTAATGCTCAAATGATCTGCCTATAAAGCCAATTATTTTGTTTGCCTTCTTAACAACTTCTGAACATTGTTGACTCGGTTTTAGGTTACTCGATATTGTTACTCCCAGATCGGTTTCTCTGTTTACATTCTTAAGCTGAGTGCCATTCATCGAATAGCTTGCTTTCTCATTTAGGTATCCGATATGTAGTACTTTACATTTATCCGCATTGAAACTCATTTGCCAAATTTGGGCCCAATGTGACAATTTATCTAGATTGTGTTGCATATGGTCAACTTGATCTTTTGAGAGTACGCTATTTGCAATTTTTGTATCGTCAGCAAATTTTGAGATTGTACAGGTGAGACCCTCATCTATGTCGTTGATGTAAATTAGAAAGAGAATTGGTCCTAGTACCGATCCCTGGGGTACCTCGCTACTTACATTGGTCAATTTAGATGCCTTACCGTTTATGACTACTGTTTGCTTTCTGTCGCTGAGCCAATTTTCTATCCATTTCAACACACCGTCTTGTATTCCATGCGCTTTTAGTTTTAGCAGTAAACGTTTGTGGGGAACTTTGTCAAAGGCCTTTTGAAAATCAAGGTA